>PYSR01000005.1:0-486505 GCA_003049425.1 Magnaporthiopsis incrustans | reverse complement strand
AGGAAAAAAAAAAAAAAAAAAAAAAAAAAAAAAAAAAAATGCGGCTGTTTGCGACCGAGCCGTGACCTGAACACTATCTCTGACCTGTCTCATCCTTTAAATAGCAAAGCTGCCGAAGCCCAAGTCCGAGGACTATGGCTGGCCTGGAACAGGCGAGACTGGCTCGATAGCACTTCCGCAGACGCTGGTCAGGATCCCTACCGAGCATGCTCCAACCATCCAGGCGCAAACAGAAGAGCAGCCCGAGATTGAGGAATAAGCCGAATGGATGACGCCCTGATTCTCCGGGACGGGATACTGTCTTTCCAGCCGAGCCTTTTCGACGTGTCCTTCACGCGGGGCGGCACGGCTCCCTCCCAGGTGCATCAATCACTGTCTGCATCCTTAGACCGTCCGCCACGGCATCATCACCTATCCGTGCAGCCAGATGCGCACATACCGAGATTATGACACGCGGATGGAGGGGCAGACGAAATCCCATTGGACGCCGACGTTGCGCTTCCCAGCCGCTGCAGCTCGGCGCCCCACATGTTTATTTCCGCGACGCCCCCTTGCTTCTTGCTCGAAACGTCATTAGACTGGTGCAACCTTGATCTCCAGAAATGCCCTCGACCAGTCCTGAGGATTCGAAAGCGCGGATGTGCATTGTTTGCTCGTTGACGACTGATTGATGGGTCAAAGAGAGCGGCACTTGGCGGCCAATGCCTGTGGAAAGCAACAGCCAGCTTGCTGTTGGGTGGGGTCCGCGTCGATTCTCGATGGAACCGCGCTGTCGGGTTATTTTTTTATTTGGGGAAAAACCTTGTTGACAGAATAGGGGCTGTGCTTGGCCGCTGGAGGCGTTACAAGCCGCACCCCTCCACGACGTGCTCTAGAATAGATATTTTGTGCAAACACATCCTGGCTGCATACTACCTACCCAGCTCCCATTGAGGTATATCGGCCCGCAATATGAAACCAATCGCGGGAACATCGATCGCCTGGCGGCTTGAATCGAGGTGAAACTGAAAACAACAGTTTGCGACGGTAGGGAAGGCGTCGATTATCACTCTCGTTAGAAGTCGGTGGGCCGACAATTGGGCCTTGGGCCTTGGCCAATCTCGCAATGTTGGCAGGCGCTTTCCTCGCGGGCATTCGATGGCGAGAGCTGTCATTGCTTCTGGAGCGTTCTTCCCATGTAGATGCCGAGGGCGACAGGACAGTGACGATTTGTATCGAGATGCGTCTGTGGGCGGGCGGGGACGTGCCTCCGCTCTGCTGCGCCCGAGGCAGGCAGGCGGTGCCGTCGACAGATTTGGCATACAGTAAACATGAGAAATCAACAAATTCCCGCCGCCCCTCCGACTCGTGTGACGGGCGGGCAGGCGCAACGTCGAGATTGAGCGTGCAGTGCCGTGCCACGAGCAAGGATCGAGGGAAGGAGCTCTCGAATCGCCTTTGCCCTGCCGCGTTTCCCCTCCATGTTTCCTACCCTTTGCTCGACCCTCAACTCGTTGATCCCGCCCCGCCGTCCTTCTTAGCTGCACAATTCTCAGCCGTCTCTCAGCAAATCGCTTCCTCGCAGTCTGTATCGAACATCACTCTTAGGCCTTTTTGGATTGGATCGACTGCCAGCTGCCAGGGACCACGGCCGAGGCCCAATCAAGTACCTCTCCCTGGCGCGAGATCCCTGCCCAATAAATTTACTAGCACACGCTGCCACCCCTGGCCCGTTATTACTACACGGGCGCGGATCCGGCTCCCCTGCTCGTGCTCCGCCAACGATAAAGTGACAATGGCCAGCCGACTCGCCATCCAACGCCAGCCCTCGGCTGGTGCACTTGATCTTTTTGCCGTGCTCGAGGACAGCATCACCAGCTCCGAGTCCATTCCACTGCCATCGTCATCGCCTGCATCGCATCGCGCGGACGACACTCACGCCTCCACCACCATTGCCCCTCCCATCACAGGCCTCAGCACAGCCGCCGCTGCTAGCTCCAGCGTAACCGAGCCTAGCGTTCTGGCCGAGCGCAGCCTGCAGCAGGTCCAGAACCTTCGTCCACCCGAAGTTGCTTCTCCCGAGTCGCTCGCCGACCAGCTCGACCAGTTCCATATCAGCAACCCAAAGAAGAAGAATATCCTCGACACCAAGGAGGAGAAGCCTCTCTCCCGCGGCCCTCACACGCGCCTGCCGCTGGACGAGAATACATTCCTCCCTCCTGGCCTGTCGTTGGTCGCGCCGAAGACGGCCCAGCCGCCGAGGCATCCCGAGCTTGGTGAGGTGAAGCTGCGTCAGCCGTCTGGCGCCGTTTCTGGACCAAGGCCGAAGCTTGTTCAGGGTGAGAAAGGCATGTCATGGCATCCTTGTCCACACATGACCCTTCTTGCAAGACCTCCCCTGCTAACGACCTGCTGCACTACGTATTTAGCAGAAGCGCCCGCTGCGCCGTCCCCAACACCTTGCCCGTCTGCAATCAGTCGTGCTGTAGACCAGCAGGAGCTGGAGAGACACAAGGCCGGCGATTTTGACTACCTTCTGTCCATCCCCGCGTCTTCGGCCGCCGCAGAGAAGTATTACCGTGAGAGTGGCAGGTCTGCCGACATCCATCTTGCTTCCGACACAGCCGACCCGAGTGCGAAACTCTACTTTGGCTGCACCCTTGTCCATTCCAGGATTGAGCCAGCGACAAAGGACTCGGGCGAAGACGCAGGTGTTGAAAACCACTCCGTCCGCGTCCACACCCTTTTGGCCACACCCATCGACAAGCCCGAGCAGGCCTCAGCCAAGACCGGCATCAAGGAGTCGGAAACTGCGCCCTCCGCCACCATGATGCCCGAGCACGTCAGCCCCTCGTCTGGATCAGAGCCTCGGATCACTGTGCTCGAGCCAGGCGAGGTTGACGCCAAGCTATTGCTGCCCCGGGAAACATCTCCAAGCAGAGCTGCCAGTCCGTTCCCGCGGCCAGTCTCGAGCGCGCGGATCGAGGACACGTTCGAAGCCCTCGATGATCTAGAGGAGCAGCTTGAGGCGCTGCACGAGGTTGTCAGGGTTGAGCGTGTTCCCTCCCCGGACAAGTTGAAGAGGGCTCCTAGCACCAAACAGCCAGGCACCCTCAAGCGAGCGCCGTCAACCACCAAGAAGCCGGTCCCGAGAGCAGGCTCAGTACGCGCCAGCGGAGCCGGCGTCTCTCGCAATGGTTCTGTGCGAAAGCCTGTGTCCATAGTCCCCAACAAGACTGACCAGAAGCCGACACGAACAACAAACTCACCCCCAGCAAAGCGAGTGGCTAGCACACGGCCCAGGCCCGTTAGCCTCATCGAGCCAGGGCAATCCGCGAAGACGGTGCCCATGTTTGAGCTGCCAGGCGACGCTGTGGCTCGGAGGCTTAAGGAGCAGCGCGAGGCGCGGCTGTCCAAGGTGGAGACGGACAAGGCGGAGAGGGCGGCCCAGGCGAGCGCTCTGCAGAGGGCACGTTCAGCCAGGCTGCCCACCAGGCCCACCTTTGAACTCCCCGGCGAGGCCATCTCGCGACGGAAGAGGGAGGAACACCAAGCCAAGCTCCGAGCCCAGGAGGAGGAGGAGCGTCGGCGACGGGAATTCAAGGCTCGCCCTATCCGCGCGGCCCTGGCCACCCCGTCTAGTGTGCCTCGTGAGACGGTCGCCAGCCGTGCGCGCCAGGCTGCCAAGGCCTCCAGCGCCTCTGCGGAGCAGTGCGAAAGCTCGGTGGTCACGACGTCACCTGGAAAGAAGCGGGGTGCCGTTGCTACCGGAGCTAGCCCCTCGCGGCGGCCCCTGAGCGGCGTCATAGACAGCCAGCAGCAGCAGCAGCGAGGCCGAGACACCACGGCCGCAGGCTCGGCAGCGTCTCGGAATAAGCCGGCGGCTAGCAGCATCCGCGGGACGTCGACATCTACGGGCAGCACCAACATTAGCAAGAGCAGCAGCGGGGTGTCGAACGAGGACATGCAGCAGCAGCGACGCCGCGCACGTGAGATATACCGACGCGATAACAGCCTCGTCGAGGAGCGCGAGCGAGACCAGCGCGAACGTGAGTTGATGGCCAAGATTGCCAGACAGGAGGCAGCCGAGCGGTCCCGCCAGCTTAGTCGGGAGTGGGCAGAGCGGCGCCAGACCAAGCGCTCGTCAGTGGTGGGGCCGTCGTCGAGCCCAGCCCGCAGCGGCAAGGCTGCTGCCCGCTGAGAGGCATGGCAGAAGCCAAGCGTCGCCGTTTCCGCTTTGCGCAAACATGATATGGCCGACAAGCATTCACGGCCTGATAGCAGGGTGCGCGTGTGTGGGTGCCATGCCACCCAACTAGTCCATGCTCAGGACGGTATTTCTTTTGTCAGCTTCGCCTTCTCGTGGTTTGGTCCCAAAGGGACGGTAGGGATAACTGGCTGGGCGGGTTTAACGATTGCATTTTATCAAAACAAAGCAAGGAGTCCCGAGTGTATTTTTTCTCGTTTGGTTTTTTTTTTCTCGTTCTTTTGACTTCCTTGTTGTATTCTTTCAAAACACAGATTCACTCTGTGTTTCTTTTGATTCAGCACCACTACTCCACGGAACGCTTTTAGGCGCCGGAAAGTCAGTTGGACCGTCTTTTAGGTGTACTTTACCCATCAAACAAAAGTCGTACTGCGCCTGAGACTCTCGCCCGTCGTGATTGCTGCAGAGGTCAATCTTGCCTGGGCCAGATGATTGTCGCCCGACCAAGCTCAAGGTCGCGACAAGAGCTTCCATCCCTGATTTCTTCGTATTCAGCCACCAAAGATGAGGTTCAATGTATGCGCGCTCGTACCTTATTGATGTCCTACAAGCCGAAAATGCCTACATGAGTTTCGGCAATTCTTTCTCTGCGACCGACACGACGTCGGCAGCACCAGCCCGATAGTCAATGGCCGGCAACGCCGGGGACCCATGCTTGCTTGTAAGCTGTCATCTCCACCTCGGCTTGCCAAGGCCGCCGCCAGCACCGCCTACAGATTACAGCGACGAGAGCACGCACCTCCGTCTGTCCGTGCTGCCCATCAGGCCACACGAAAAAACATCAAGGCGAACCGAAAAAAACATGGCCGCCACGAGCACGGCCAAGGAGCGCGGCGGCAGCCCGCCGCCGCCCAGGGTGAAGCTCCGGCAGGGCACCTACGAGGGCGCGGCCCGGCCGCCGAGCGCGCTGTACCCCAAGGCGCTGGCCGCCTTCATGGGCGTGCCCTACGCCCAGACCACGGCGGGGGCCAACCGCTTCCGGCCGCCGCAGCCGCTCCCCGTGCCGCCGCCGCCACCGTCAGCCGACGCCGAGAAAGCCATCATCCCGGCCGTGGCATACGGCGAGGCCTGCCCGGGCGTCACAGCTCCGCCTCCCGGGATCCGGACGGGCGAGGACTGCCTCAACGCAAACGTCTTTGTGCCCGCCGCCGCCCTGCCGCCGCGGCACCTCCTCCCCGTCGTCGTGTACGTGCACGGCGGCGGCTTCAACATGGGACTGGGCGCCGAGCGCGACATGGCCAGCTTCGTTGCCTGGGCGGCGGACGACGTCGTCGGCGTCAGCTTCAACTACCGCGTCGGCCCGCTCGGCTTCCTGGCCTCGCCGGTGGCTCCTGCCGACAGGAGGAGCACGGGTGGGAACGATGACGAGGACGACGGGGTGCTGAACGTCGGCCTGCGCGACCAGCAGATGCTGTTCGGCTGGGTGGCCGACAACATTGCCGCGTTTGGCGGCGACCCGGCCAACGTGACCGTCATGGGGTTGAGCGCGGGTGCACACTCGGTGAGCGGGTGGCTAGGAGATACACGTCTGGCTCGTTTTCCTATGCTAACGCGTCTCCTTTGTCCAGATCGGCCACCACCTGATACACTACGGCGCCCCGGACAAGAGGCCCGCGCCCTTCCACAAGGCCATCCTGGAATCGGGCGCCGCGACGGCCCGCTCAGTGCTGTACCCGACGCACCCGCGCAACGCGGCCCAGTACCGCGAGTTCCTCGCCGCGGCCGGGGTCGTCGCGGGCGGCGGCGGCGGCGGCGTGCTGTCGCGCCTCCGCGCCCTGCCGCTCCGGACCATCCTGGCGGCGGGCCGGGCCGTGTGGGACGCGTACCTGCCCACCGTGTGCTGGCCCTTCCAGCCCGTCATCGACGCCGACGTGATCCCGGACCTGCCGATCCGCAGCTGGCGGGCCGGCCGGGTGCTGGACGTGCCCGTCATCACGGGCTTCAACACCAACGAGGGCACCAGCTTCGTTCCCGCGCGCGCCGACTCCGACGCCGACTTCCGCATCTTCTTCGCGCGCCTGCTGCCCGCCGCCGCCGCCGCCGCCGCCGCCGGCCGGTCCGACCTGGACCGCCTCGCCGTCTCGCTGTACCCGGACCCCGTCTCGGTCTCGGTTTCGGTCTCGTCGTCGACGCCTGCTGCTACTACCATTAGCTACCTATCTGCACCCACACCAAAGGGCATGGGCCGGCAGTGGCGCCGCCTCGACGCCGCCTACGCCGACTACGCGTACACGTGTCCCGTGCTGCAGACGGCGCACTACATGTCGCAGCTGCAGCAGCAACACAAACGCAAAGACGGCAGAGGTCGCTCGAGGGTCTACGTCTACCACTTCGCCCCGCTCTCGCCGCCCTGGGGGACGGCCAACCACGCCGAGAACGCGCCGTTCGCGGCCCACGACCTGACCCAGCTGCCGGGCCTGCGCGCGTCGTCGCCCGTGGCCGCGTCGTCCAAGGGCGGCGAGCACAAGCTGTTCCGCGCCACCGAGGCCCGCCTCCCGGGCGTCGTGGCCGCGTCCGCCGCCATGCACGCCGCCTACGTCCGCTTCGTCGTCTCGCGCGACGGCGACCCCAATCCCGACCCCGGCAGCGGAGAAAGGGCCAACGGCACGGCGGCGAAGGCGGCCGGACTGCTACGCCACTGGCCCGCCTTCGAGTCGCCCTTCACCGGCGGCACCGTCGCGGCTCCTGAGCTGGTTCGCGCCGCTGACGACGACGACGCTGCCGGGGGACGACAGCGCGGCAGGCTGGTGGTTTTTGGCGAGGGAAACGAGGAGCGGATGCCGCGGGGCCCAGACGGCGGAAGCGACAACGGCAGCAGGCGCGGCACGGCAGCTCGCGTCGTCGCGCTGTCGGAGCGCGAGCTTGAGCTGTGCCGCTTCTGGTGGGAGCGGGTTGAGCTGAGCCAGGGCGCCGGGACGAGGCTGGGAGAAGGCGGTCCGGTCAGGTACAAGGCGAATCTGTAGAGTGCCTGTCGGGGGAATAACAAGGAAAGCCGCGGTGTGTTACTGCTATCAATCGTGTAATTCACTAGACTTGGAATGGCGTGAGTCTATGCAATCTCAAGAACCAGACCTGATCAAGACTGCCTGCATTCTCCCCGTTCACCATATTACAGCAAGATAACGTGCCAGGACTGGTTGGAATGCTCGCTAACCAAATCCGTCTCACTCACGCCAAATAGACATCATGAATGAGAGGTGAATCCACAGGAAACGCTTGTTAGCTAGGTATATGTACTAAACATTCGTGTACAAACACAATCCGGGCCATCTGCCCGCACTCTTTTTATCCTACGCACCGCAGTGACGCTTTCGTCGCACGTGCGGCAATTCCTGAAAACACGTCAACCACCATGTAAACAGACTAAGTGAAAAAAATCAAGGGAATTTTCGTCGGAAACGTCGGGGAATAAAGGATGAAAAATCCACCCATATGTAGACGGCAAGAGGGAGTTCAGATGCGGCAAAATAGCAAAGAAAAAAAAAACCCACGATCATCCAGCCGACCAGGCTCGCACGATTGTAACTCGGTGGGCACCCGAGGTATGTAGAAAAGATGGAGGAGGATAAGATGAAGACACGGCTGGACGTTTCCACAGCAGACTCGGGCCAGATCGCTTCTGCCATCCGATATTCTGCCCGAGCAGACAGATTCTCCAAAAAAAAAAAAAAAACAACCCGGCACAGCTCCGTCATTAAATAGAATATCGCAGAAGATGAGCGAACGACAATTATAGAAAAGGGGTGTGATAACAGAGGCTAGGAAAATGCCGGATATGCATGTCGTTTTTAGGTTGCTGCAAAGCGGAAAGCGTGTGCAAGGAAAGCGAGGGTGAGGTTTCGAAAGAAGAGCTGCTGATATGCGGCAATGAGAAATCATAGCAGGACGCTCTGGTAGACGAGCCGGACCGAAATACCAAAGACGAGATCGCCACTGCTACTAGAAGTTTTGCGAGATGCCGGCTTGCTGTGGATAGTGACCCGAGCTCTCTATGCGGGTGTTGCGGCGTGCTGGGTTGTCCTTGATGACGGGAGAGCTGGCGCCGCCATTCTCGCCGGCACGGGGAGGGCCACCTGCGTACGCGTCCGAGTAAGGGCCATTGCCGTAGCCGTCGTAGTACCGCGCGTCGCCGCCGTAGGCCATGCCGATACCCTCTCCGGAGCCGTCAGATCGAGCGGCCGCGCTGTAAGACGAGGATGCGTTAGACGGGCCTCTGCGCACGTCGGCGCCACGGTTGCCCGCGGTCGACGGACCCATGGCGCCCAGTATCTCGCCCTCGGGCGAGACGGCGCCGTCACGACCGTGCATCAGGGGCTCAGATGAGCGCGTGTCGGACACGTTTCCTTGGGTGGGCGAGGTTGCGGCGCCATCCGAGTAGGCAACGGGAGCAGCACCGCCAGACATGGTCGTCGAGGCCTTGCGGCCGGTCGAGCCAGCCAGCGTAGTAGAGCCCCAGCCGCGGTAGCCAGAAGTAGCGTCCTCGTATCCGCCGCCGCCGGCAGTGCTGACATCAGGCGCGGTTGGTCCATCCGCGTTGGGGTTGAAGCCGTACTCCTCGACTTCCTTGCGCCGCTCTTCCTCGGCAGCCTTCCGCTGCTTCCGCTTCCTCCAGAAGAAGAGGCCGGCTAGGACAAGGATTGCAACAACGGCGATAGGCACGACTGTCGCAATTGCAATGACTGTGGCATTTTCCGTGCCCGGGCTGCCATTTCCGTTGGGGTTGTTGTTGGGTGAGTTGCCCCCGGGGAGTCCGGTGCCCGTAGTCCCGGGCGAGCTTGACTGGGTGCTTGATTGAGACTGTGTTTTCGTTGTAAACACCGTGCTCGCTTGGCCGCCAGGAGGTGTGGTCACGATCGTCTCCGTCGTAATGGGTGTNGGCGGCGGCGGCGGCGGCGTTGATGCGGTCGTTGGACTTGTCGTCGGGGGCGGGTTTGAGCTTGTGGGAGGAGGCGGAGGAGTACTTGTGGTGGATGTGGTTGGTGGGGGAGGAGGAGGAGTAGTTGTCGAGGTTGTTGCGGGCGGCGGTGGGGGGTTGCTCGTGCTAGACGTTGTCGCCGGCGGGGGCGTCGTCTCTGGTGTGCCTGTGGTTGAGTTAGTATTAGCACGGGAACTCGAAGGGCTGTCCGTTGATGCTGTGGACAGAGTCGTCGGCGGCGGACCGGTCGTACTTGTGGCGTTGGACGACATCTTGAAGAGAGGCCAAGTTCAACAGTAGAGAGGTTCTAATACATGGAAAAATGGCATTAGCATTTGCGACTATAGACCGAAAAAGCACGTCGAGGGCCTCTCAAAGAAACGGGCAAGGAGGTTCTCGAGTTGGCGCGAGGTCGGCGAAAGGCAGTCTCGGCAGGGAATCCGCCTGGCACAAGCACTGACCGTTTGCGCAACTGCAACGATCGCACCGGCCATGCGAAGACCAGACACAAGGTTTGTGGACGAGGCAGCCAGAACTCTGGGAAACGAACACGGGTGAAACGGTACCGGGAACCTAGTCCCGGTCCCGCAACGAGCCACTGAGGGGAGAGGCATGCCGGAGGAGATCCGAGCTCGCAGTTCATGCAGCGGCGTCCCAGGGCATGGAGTAACTCGCAACACTGCGCGAGTAGGAAATAACAATAGGAAACGCGAAAGTGAGGGAAGAGTGGCGGACGTCCGCCGCAGAGATCAATCACAATCAATCCAACCACGTACATTGGAAGCAAATTTCAAAGGCCGTCGTCGCGGCCCGGGACGACAGCAGCTTGTGCGCTCCGATTTGTACACTGCGTCTCCTAGTACTGGCTCGGCCTCTGTCCGTCTGGCGTCGCGAGAGATTTCGAGTCGCCGCCGAGATCGATCGATGGTCCGGTCGGACTACTCGACTCGTCGGTCCGAAATGCGCCGCCAAGCTAATGGCGATCGGTGGCAAAAATAATAAAATATGTTGTATAAGAATTGTGCTCTCGGGAAAAAGAATGAAAGAAGGCAAAAAAGCAGTGACCCCGGGGAAGCGATCGAATCGATGCCACGGCGGTCGAAATGGTCGACGGCTGGGGGAGGAGGAGTCGAAATGGCTGACCAGAAAAACAACGGAGGGCAGATGGAGCAATTGAAAATGGGAAGAGCGGGAGCGAGGGCCTTCGCACGGCGCAGGGAGGGTCTCTCCCTGTGGGAGGGAGATTGACAAGGCAAGCGACAGGCGACGTTATTGGACAGGGGCCCGCAAATAATCCCCGTTGTGCGCGGGTCCTGTGCTGGCCGTGCTTGTGCAGAGTTCGTCGCCGCAGCCTGGAGCTTTTCCCCTCTCCGGAAGCTGGCTCGGGCTCGAGGTGGGTGCCGGGCCTCGTATGTAATGTCGGCTGGGGTGCAGCCAGGTGGAGCTGCAGTGAGCACCGCACCAGCAGCAGCAGGGGTTCCCCCAAGAGCTCCAGCGGCGCAACGGGGCGGGGGGCGCAGTCAGATGGAAGGGTTAGGAAAAGCAATCGGTGCTGGTCGTGGAGGCGCAGTCTAGGTAGCGGCCGGCCCGTGGCCCCCCGTTCGTTTGAGACCTTTCTTCAGTGGGCAGGCGATCGATGATACGAGGGAATGGGCTCGATAAGGTGTCTCTGATCACACCAAATGCCAGCCGACGAATTGGCAGAGGGTCCAAGTAAGGCCGATGGATGTCCGTTGTGGTGGTCTGCAGCCCAAGCCAGCGCTAGAATCGGGCACAGTCGCCACAGCCTGGTGGCGATCCCGCCTGCTGCACCGAGAACGGGCCGATGATTGGTCCACCCCTTCACTATTTCTGCGAGGTGGTGTCTTCGCTTCGCCGTCTCGTCCCGCCCCTCTTCCCTTTGCTGTTTCTTTTTATTCACTCCTGCCCACGACTCGGGGTCGCCTGCTTGGTCCGTGGCGGCTGCCGATCTGGAGGCGTCAAAATTTGGCCGTGTCGAGTGTCGCGCAGCCAAGGGTCAAATCCAGATATGCGCTAGCCAATGATTCGCCTGCCCTGCCGCCGTTTTCCGGGTGCCGTGCGATCTCTTTTCATCCGTCGCCCCTAAACTGGTGGTGTGCTCGAGGCCGAGCGACCCTTGGGCGGGTAGCTTTCGATCTTAGCGCCAGTCGTCCCTGTTCTGTTTTTTTTTTTTGCCCTTAGGCTTGCCTTGCCAGCCAATATTTTCTGTGCTTCTTGATCGCTGGTGACAGCATGCTACGTGCGACTCTGTCGCACAAAGTCCCAGCCAACAGGTCGGAATCCGTGCCAAGATGGGCTCAAGCAGCCTCTGTTTCCGATTCGGCCGTGCGTCCTGGGGAACGGGTTGGAATGCTGACAGTAAGAAATTGTGGCCGTGGTTGCGCGAAACCAGCAACGCATTATCGCCTGTTCGCTGCTTTTGTCAACACCTAAGCCCTCGAGGCGGTGAAAAAGAGGACGCAGGTCAGACGGGAAAGCTGGAGAAATCCGGGCGGGGGAGGCATCCGTATACATACTGCCCGCCAACCCTTCGCTCGTCCGCGATCTACAGTGCGCCAAGGGGGAGAGGAAATCAGGAATGAGACCGGTATTTCTTCGTGCCAGTTCAGCACTGCCGAGTGTGCTTCCTCTGTTTTGACTGGCTGAGACATTATGTTGTGGTATCAGCCCGAAGCAGGCCCTTTGCAACAACATGAGACTTGTGCGGCTGTGTGATGCGCTAAATTATACAAGTCTGCCTACTGGCATGGCTCCGGTCGAAAAGACGAGCGTTTGCGGGAGAAACGGCTGGAGATGAGCCGTTGGGCGCTTGCCAGGCAGCCCTCATCACGGCCGTGCCTTGCTCGTGTTAGGTACAACGTCTCGCAATGAACTCATTCACTGCACTGCATGCAGGTGCTAATAAATCTTGCAGCGCAGTCCGGCCTGCATACCCAACCGGCAGCAAGCTGCTTATAGCCGGCCGCATGGGCGCCGTGTCTGCAAGCGGACAAAAAGGTCTACACATACAGCCAAATAAGCATGCAAGCAGTACCTTGAGCCCGATGTCTACAGGAGACCTATGTACGCCCTAGGCCAGGGGATCTAACTATATTGCCTTGGATGTATTATCCGCCTTTCCGCCTAAACGGTCAGATTCCACATCTATTCGTGGTGAGCCCGACGTGAAGAAAGAAGAAAAAAGAAAAAAAGGGAAAAAAATAAAAATTAACAGGGAACGCCTTGGCATTGGCGCCGACCTCCCCGGACGCCCAGGGGCAACAGCTCCGGGCGCGTAAACGGTGACAGCGTCAGCTTGCATCAGGCAAGAAGCCGACCACACCGAGGCCGCTGGCAAATACCCCAGACGGCGGCAAGTTGAGTTGCCCCAAGGCGCCAAAAGGCAAACGAGCACTGTATAGCAAACATGAATGACAACACAGGGGCTCCAAGGAGAGGGGCCAAGAACAAGGCCGGCCTTCCCTTGAAATCGCAGCGCATAAATGGCATTTGCAGCGAATCACACAACTTCCCCGCCCGGAAAATGACGTTGATTTCGCGTGGCTTTTTTCTGCGTTCCACGGTAATTCCATAACCCAATTGGCCGTCCGAACTTCGACGTCTCTTCGCTCGGCATTAATGCTGTCCGTTATTACCGGGCTTCAACAAGAAAAAAAAAAAGTCTTGAACGTCATCCCTGAATTTCGCCGTGTCCGCCTCGGCTGACTCGATCGACCAATCGATGAGTCGGGCTGACCCAGACAGCCTTGAGCTGTGCTGTCCGCCGCCTTACGGAGGTCCGTTGGGAAGTTGGATTTTGGACAGGGAGCCGGGGACGGGAGATATCAGAACCCCGCGACAGCCCGCGACATCCTGTCGCTTTTGAAGCCCCTCCGATTGGGGTTGCCCGCCCTGCCACCTCGGAGACGTCGGACTGAGATGTTTTCCTGGGCGTCCGGACGAGAATCACGTGCCCATACCCCGACGGTGCAAAAATCAGATCGGAGTAACATGTACTGGCGCCTCCACATTTTCTGAGAGAACATCATGGCGAGATAACTTGCTCACGACGGAACATCACAACGCAAAAAACACACAACATTGTAGAGTAACCTCCTTGCGCCTCGGCAAGTTCCGTATTGTTTTTATCTATCAGGGGATCTATATATGCAATGATTTCGTACCGGACGGGGAGCAAGCAAAAAAAACATGCATGCATGAGACAACAACAGCCTGCAGGCGTGGTAAGATGGTATCATGGTAACCTCCCTTCTCACCCCAGGTGGGGGTGATTTGGTGTTTGCTAGTGGCTGGCTTTGAATTTCCAACATGAATTATGAGACAAGATGAAGGAAAAAGGAAAAAAAGAATAAGACAAAGAGGAAAACAGCAAAAACAGGTGAGAAACGATGACATTACCAGTCGTCAGATGTTGGCAAAGGTTGACAGGATGCATGTTTGGTAGTGTTTCCTTTTTTGCCCGCGAGAATGGTATAAAAAAAGAGCATGTGTGGCCATGCGTTACTCCCAGGCTCTCCCCGGGGAGAGAGACGCGAGATTGGCCATGCGAGATCCAAAAGAAACTCCGATGCTAATGCGAACGAATAATTGGTCGAGTCGGGGGGACTGACATAACGCAGAGCATGATTGCCGATAGGGAAAAAAAACAAACAGAAAACCGGCCGGGAGCCCGGCGGGACCATGTGCAAAACCACACGATCCCCCCTAGCTTATCAAGGACGCATACCCCATTGCGGCTTGAGAGTCTCGGCCGTCTGGGCTTGCGTAAATACCGTGTCACCGGGTAGGCGGCTCACGCGCCCGGCACCGTTTCTAATGGCGCCGAGTTGGACCGACGAGATACCGCTGCGGTTGCTCCGGATGCTGCCGGCATCGCTTGTGGTGTCTGCGTCCTTGAACTTGCGCGGCGGCGCAAAGTCAAGTCCGGTGAACGTGTTGGACTTCCTCAGAAGATGACTAGATCGGGCACAAGTTTATAGGTTAGAACGAAGCGGCTTCTTGAAGAGATATATATAGGGCAACTCACGGGCTGGGGAGAGAGGCCATCTCGTCAAAGGAGGAAACCAATGGCGAGTGGATGTGCTGAGGGGCCTGGTAAGGTCTCCTCTCTCCTCCGCCAGGGCTCTGAGAGCGGCCGGCGGCCTGGTCTTTGAAACCAGACGGAGGGGCAAAGTCGATCGGGTTGAGAGCCAAGGAGTCATCACGAAGCTTGGATGGGTTGGGGAGAGTGGTCAGAGCCGAGGGAGGAGGCATGGGCTTGCGTGGGGCGCCCATCGCACTTCCCGCACGCGGACGACCATACTGGCCCGAAGCCGAGGATCCGGGCCTGGGGCCAGGACCCCACCTGCCGTTCGAGGCGGCGGAACCGGGACGACGAGGGCCGCGGTTGCCGGGCATGCTCATGCCGCTGACTGATCCAGCATGAGGCCTCGGACCGCTCCTTGGGCCGGGGAACCTGGAACCAGAAGGAGGAGGGGTCATGGCGCGACGGGCGACTGGCTGAGCGTAGGGCATGACAAAGGTGTTCGTATCCGGGTCGAAGTAGGCGGCGTCGTTACCAAGATAGTTCTGGTCGTAATCCTCATAGTACTGAGGAGCGCCACCCTGCGGCTTGGGGGGAGGAGGTGCCTGGCCCTGGCCTTGGCCGCCCTGCTGGTAACCCATCGTCATGCGGCTCTCGTCAAAGTACTCCTTGTAGAAAGACCGAATTCGGTTGGCCCTAGTCTCGGGGTCCTCCGACTCGATCATCTCATCCGGCGGAAGAGGCCGGAAGCCGACCGAGAGCCGCTTGTTGTGTTGACGAGGAACTCCGAGGGCATCAGGGTTGTTCTCGGGAGGGTACTCGGATGATTGCCGGCGATGCTGGGCTCGTCCGCGCTCCTGTCCGTCCATATCCTGGGGAGACGTAGTTTCGTAGCGAGGTTCCTCGATCATGGGACCAGCGGGTGCCGCACCGGTGTCGACGGACAGAACAGGCTGGCTGGGGTTGGCAGGACGGGGGCTAGCAGGGAGTTGACCGTGAGCGGGCGAGCGCTGGTTGTTATTCTGATCGTGCGAGAAATCAAAGCCGTGGGTGTTGTTGGGTGGGAGAGGGAACCTGGGCGACGAAGGCATCTTGGCTGGGGCAGGCTCCTGGAGCTCTGGAACCGCGGGCATGGAGACACTCTGAGAGTTGGGCTGGTCGTTGGGGTACGGGGCGGCGCCGGACAGGGGAAAGTTGGCCTGGCTGGGCGAGTGGGCAGCTGGGGGCGGCGTAACGTTGTCTCCTGAGGCTTCGAATCGAGGAGCAACCGAGCCAACAGGCGAGGTGGGCGAGGCTGGGAACGACGACTTGCGAGACGGAGCAACGGACAGGCCGGGGCCGGAAGAACCGGTGTAATCGTCGCGTGAGCCCTTCTTGGTCGAGCGCATCGACCTGGCATCGCTCTGCTGGTAGACAGGGCTGTATGGGTCCTCACTTCCGTGGAGTGTGCGAGCCAGCGAGTGCAGAGACTCGCGGGACCCGACCTGGGCGCTGGGCGGAAGAAGGTACGGGCTCGAAAGGTTCATGTCCATCGAGAGCTGGTTATTGCGGTGGCTGGCCTTCTCGGGACCGGCGCCACCGAAGAAGGAGCTCTTGCGCTTCCCACTTTTGTTGCTGCGAACGCTGTCGCCCAGACCGAAGTCCAAAGACTTGTGAGGGTCATTGGCCTCCTCGCTGCGCTGCTTCCGGACATTCCTGCGATGAAGCCAAAAAACCACCCCCAAGAGGGAAACTATCGGGATGCTGATGAGCCGTGTTAGCGAAGGTTAAGAACGGAAACCTATATCCAGAGGAGTCCCGGCACCGAGCTACTTACGCAATACCCAAGGCGATAGGAACCCCGAGGTGGTTGGCTCCGTAGGGCTTCTCGCAAAGGTTGGCGTTCTCGCCGCTGCAGTCGATGCTCTCTCGGGGTACTAAAGGCATCGTCTGGTCAGGTTGGGGAATGGCGATGCCCTCCCCAGCGACCCCATTGCGGCGCATAATGGGGATTCGACCGCTCATCCGGTAGGAACCGGCTTCCACAACCCGCACCATGGTATTAGGGTGTCAGACACCGAGGTCTGGTTCGAATCGAAAAGGGCTTGAGAAGTCGTAAACGGTCGTGGAACAGGGTCCTTTTTGTTTGAGATGGTGGCGGGATTAATCTTCGTGTAGCACAGGAATTATGATGCTAGCATACTCGTGAAGCTATCGAATTATGCCGTTCCGGAGTTGAATCGAAGGCGATGCTGAGACCGGAGCGAGCTGGCCGTGGTAGACTGTATCCAACCCGACGGAAGCTGTCCTTGCTGGGTAAGACCGAACGGCAGTGATGATTCCTGAATTCCTTCACGTGGCGGACCTAGGTCGCAAGTCTAGACGTCGAGTTCGGCGAGGGACAGGCGTTGTCGCAGGTAGGTGGTGCCGTGAGGCTGGTCGAGCGAGAGTACTTCCCCAAACGGAACAAAGGAATGAATGACTTGGGGTCAACTGTCTCTGCCTCGCGGAGGGAAGTGAACGGTGAGCCTGCTGGGAGGCTGTTTGTTTTGTTTTTTGAATTAGGGAGTGAATAAGCAAAAGGAGTGGCAGCACGACTTGGTCCAGTCGGCAATGGTCAGGCAAAGAACAGCCGTTGGAAACGAGTGACTAGCAAGAAAGCGAGGCCCGTCGGACGACAGACTCAGATCGTGAGGAATTCCATGCAGCGTGAAGGGCGAAGAAAAGAAGACGGACGGGAGGTCAGATGGAGCGAGGGCCTGGCCAGGGGAGAAAGTGGGTGCCCGGCAGCTGGGAAAGGACGGCAAGGGCAGGACAGGGCTCGGAGAGGAGACGCAATAGGAAAGTCCACTGGGCCACGAGCACGGGCAGGCCCATCGTGGAACAGAAGCGGGTGCAAGGCCTCAGTTGCGCTGTGGATGGACCGGCGGGCGGCAGATTGTTGCAATTGGAGCGCGCTCGAACTGGAGAGACGTTCTTGTGCGGCAGGGGTGTTGTGGAAGGGTCGACCCATGCTGTGTGGAGTCACATCTCATCTCGCTCAAATCACAACAAGGGGGCTGCCGAGGGCCCGCTGGGCGACGTTGAAAAAGGAGAGCGATCCTCTGCGGTGCGCTGCGCCCGCCTTCAGATGGCACTTCGTCCTGGCTGCGGGTCATCCATTCCAAAAGCACCATTGATCCAGGGGATCCCCCGTTTTCCGCGCGCCAGTTCTTGCCGGCTCGACCACGCCCCCTGTTGGCACGCAGGCGGGCCCGATGCCAGGTACGGGAAGCTTCTGATTGGCTGCTAGCCACTTGGCTGGGAACTGTGCCTCCGCTGAACTCTCTTCTCATTGGGCCCACCGGATGGGACGGGCGTCTTTCGTTCCCAATTTGATCTGGACCGCTGCGCTACCTAATCTCGTCTGTCGCAGGGGTTTTTGAAGGAAGGCCGCGTGAGATTGGTCGCCGCCCTTCTTGCTGACCCAGCGACTTCCGTTGTACCTCTCCTATCGAATTTGTGGGATGGTAACATTGCCGAAATGAGCCTTTTCCTAGGATGTGAGCAGGATTTGCACGGAGCGGCGGCGCGGATCGCCAGCTTGTGCTGTTGCCAACCTGGAACCTCATCGATCAAGCAAACAAGCGAGGGCGGGAAAATGTCGCAGACACCACGCGAGATTTACGGAAAAGGGTGCGATGGTATCCATAGGCTGTTGGTATTGGCAATTTACATGCTCAGCTTCAGACATGGGGAAGTCCCATGGGCAACTCGGTTTCCATTATCAAACTTGGCGGTGGTTCTCTGGTTTCTCGGATCCATCGCCTCAGGGGCACAGGACAATTTTATGTTTACGTTTGTGTTGCCAGCACAATAGCAAATTTAGAACCGCCGAACCCGACTAGCGCATTCCACCGCCCACGCGCCGTTGCACCGCATTGCACGACATAAGCCACCATCACGTAGGTGACGTTGCATGCTGTTTTGACCGTGGAAAACAACAACAGAAACGAAACAAATAAGAAGGTTGGGTGGAAGCTTAGAAAAAGAGTTCGGTCGGTTTCGGGGGCAAACAGCTGCCCTATCCTAACCCACCCTGCCGCATAGAAACGCGCAATTCGTTGGCAGTGTCCCTGTCATTGCGCAATTCCTGCATTGGTTGCTCACATATTGGCTGCCGCCGATGGTCGGAAATTCCCCTTGTCCCTCCCACTCTCTTTTGTCGCTGCCTTTGACCACGGTCTCCAATGAAAATATCACAAAAAGGCTAATGCCTCACGTGCATATCCATTCACATATTTCACATTCCCTCAACTCGTCGTCATCCTACGCATCCAGCAACAGTCTGCGGACGTGGTGGTAACATGGGAGCCACCTTCTCCGCTGCAAATGAACTCAATTCCTAACCAGGGTCTCCACCGTTGACCCACGACTCAATTCAGCTGATTGATTGCTTTTCCCCTGGGCCGATTTTCACAGAGGTGCCGCGCTTTCCATCCTTTGTTCAGCGCCCCGATAGTGGTGGGATGAGTTGCGCCCGCTCCTGTCCCGGGTTATGGTCGCAGTCTTCCGTTTTGCTGCGCGAGGTGCTGTGCCATCATCCTCTTCTCGGCATGGTGAGGCTGGAGGCGGGTTCACGACCCAAGGCTTGCGGGGACGGGTTTCATGTTTCTACCTTCCTTAATTTTCCTTTTGCATTTATCTGGATGCCCTCTCGACCCCCCAAGTCGCATCGCGGTCGTTTCGGCAAAGGCGCCACCCTGCCGGTCATGAATGAAGAATGTCCGTCCGCATCGGAGTCGTCTTGTTTATCTGTAACCTGTAACGCTGCTGGCTGTTGTTGGGCACGGTCCCCGTCTATTTGACCTGGTAAAAGCCATGTGCGTACTCGACAAGCCAGCTCTTCTCGACCTTTGTGATTTCCCGGATGAACGTCTTGCTACCCGTCTCCATAACCTCGTGGAAGATGACCCAGTCGGCTCGTCGGTTGAACATCAGCGAGCTCGGGTGCGCATGGAGCACGGTCCCTCCCTGGACGTTTCGAAAGCTTCCATCCGCCTGCATCCGCGCCGCTTGGGCAAAGTACCCCGTTGTGAGACACCGCCGTATCTCCTCAGCCTTCGCCGAAGGATCGCCGGCCGCCGCCTTTGACGTCAAGGATTCGTCCACGGCGATGCCAAACCTCTCTAGATATCGCTTTAGCTGCGCACGTATGCTCACCGCCCTGCTCATCGTCTTGAAGTTGAGCAGGTTCTCGTGACAGAACTGCGCATCCTTGCGGCCTTTGCTCACAAAGGCCTGGTACACGTTGAGCAGCGTCAAGTGATCGCCCTCCTCGGCCGCGAACCTCCTGCGCGTGCTCTCGAGCCTCTTCTTCTCCCCATCGTGCTGCACCCACACGTTGCCTCCGACGCTGGTCATCGCGGCGATCGTTAGAATCTCGCTGACGCAACCAAACTCCGCCGCCGAGAGTAGCGTTTTGGCCATCATCGGCTCCACGGCGAGCTCCGCCATTCTCATCCCCAGCGGTTTCGTAAGTTTTGCGTAGTCGTCCAAGGCGCCGAGCGAGAAGAGCAGCTCCAGAGCTTTGGTCATCAGCTCTGCGGGCGGCGCGCTGAGGTAGTCGAAGTGCAAGACGTCGTCGATACCCAGCGCCTTGAGCTGTAAGATGAATGGCGCGAGATTTGAGCGTTGTATCTCGGGTACGTTGGCATCTGCAAGCGACAGATACGCCTCCTCGCTATATAGTCGAAAACACTTGCCCGGCTTCGTCCGCCCAGCTCTTCCAGCCCGTTGTGACGCTGCAGCCTTTGAGACCGGCACGACCGTAAGGGTCTCTATGCCGGTCTTGGGATCATAGGCACGAAGCTTTACGTATCCGCAGTCGACGACATATACAATCCGGCCGATTGTCACTGATGCCTCTGCGATGTTGGTCGAAAATATGACCTTTCGGGTGTTTTCCGGGGCCTCCTCGAATACGTAGATTTGCTGGTCCGTCGACAGTCCAGCATACAGCGGGAGTGCCAGGAGCCCGTGGGCACTGGAAGGGAGTTGGCTTGCCCGCTCCGACACTGCCTCGACGGCTGTGTCGATTTCCTCCCTGCCCGTGAGGAAAACGAGAATGTCGCCATGTGGTTCATTCTCGTGGATCTCAAAAACTGTGGCTATTGCCTTTTCCAGGTAATTCTCGGCCGGGGTTTCCAGATAGAGGATATCAATCGGATAAGTGCGGCCCTCGAGACTCACGATAGAACCGACTTTTGCATCATTCGTCTCTTTCCCGGGGCCCTCCGCAGCTGTGCTTGAGAAGAATCCGAGAAACGCTTCGGCCTGCAGTGTAGCACTGCTGATGATGATCCGGAGCTCTGGTCTTCGCTTGCGAATCTTCTTCAGAAGCCCCAAGAGAATGTCTGTGCTGATGGTTTGTTCGTGTGCCTCATCAACCATAATCACCGAGTATCTGGAAAGAAGAGGGTCCACAAGTGCCTCCCGAATGAGGAGCCCATCTGTCATGAACTTGATTCTCGTGGCATCAGAGGTGAGATCCTCGAAGCGGATGGAGTAGCCGACCTCCTTTCCAACTTCACACCCGAATTCTTCGGCCACTCTTAAAGCAACATTTATTGCTGCGATTCGACGCGGCTGCTCGCGGTGTCAGCCGCATACTAACTCGGGGAGCACGTGGAAAGCGGAGAACCAACCTGAGTAACCGCAATGACCTTGCCATCGGTGCACCAGCCTGCGTTTTCGAGGAACTGCGGTATCTGAGTGCTCTTCCCGGACCCTGTCTGGCCAACCACGATGGTGACTGGGTTCGTCTCCACAAGGTAGAGTAGAGATTCCCGGTGCTTTGCGATGGGCAGCAATGACGAGGGCTTATGCAGCGCAGGGATAAACGAAGTCCCGAGATCGAGGTCGGCCATGGCTGCCGCCCGGCGCTGCCGATTATCAGTAGCCAGTGAGGGCTCAAGTAGGCGCATGCAAGTGTCCACTGTCAGGCACGACAAGTTTCGGGCACCAAACTAATGTTGGGCATCCCGCGTTGTATGCGTGCTGTCAGAACAAGGTCGAACGTGGCAGGTCCTCGAGGGCTGATGAAGTCTGTAGATGCAATTAGGTGGGGTCCCCAGCCTGCAATGGTGGGCGTCCCCGTCGACTCGGCTCCCAAACCGTCGTCCAAAGCGCGGATTTCCGTCGATTCGGCTTCCCTCGCTCCCTGCTTGTTCCCCTTAGGTTCGATTTGTCTTGCGCTTTATTTTCCGCGCTATATGTATTTCTCCATTTGCACGGATGTACCGTTCCGTCAAGCCACGCACACGTGACTACTGCTGGAACGGTCCAGCCGTTCCGCCTGCACGACTTCGATGATTAGTCATGCATGACCCCGTCAGGTGACGTACCCAACCCAAGGTCAGCAGCCCGACCGAGCCCAGGCTCCACTCCAACTCGTCCTCGCCCGACGGCTTTGCGCGTGAAGCCCAAACCCATAACAACGCAAAGTTGCCCACCACTGCTCCGCCGCGAGCATATCAGGACTCTCTGCGAGGGCGCATACATTCTCTCTTTGCCGGGCGGCCGGCGTGGCCGACTTTCCAAACCGCGTCTCCGTTTGGATTCCTCTTTGTTATTGACCGGCGGCGTGGCCAACGTTCGCCTCGTCCGTCGTTGCCTCCTGAGTCCCTGCCTTGGACTCCTCCCGCTTTTGGACGAGCATCGCGCGTGCTCCAGGCCGCGCTTCCAGTCCCGCCTTCCCCACGTTGCTTCCCACCCACCTTCACGATCCCTTCAATCACTCCATCCGGCAGCTCAGCAAGCTCTGATCTTACTGAGCTTGGACATCCATCCCACTTCACCAGTCACTTTGGGTTATCGCAAGGCTCGGCTGGACCGTCGACCCTGAATCGCGATCTCACTGCGCCCCGCCCCGCGCACTCCTGGGCCTGCCCACACCACACCAAGCCCGGTCCTCCGGAAAGGACTGTCGGCCCGTTCCCCCAGCTGCTTGATTCCCACTTTTTCCTTTCTCTATCACCCTGTCCCCTGGCAGCCCTCTTTAGATGACTTTGACGTCCTCGTCTGCGTCTTGACCCACGTCTGGCTTCTGCCATGGTAAGGTTGTGATACTTCTCGGACTTCAGGACCCATGGGCAAAAAGAAGAAGAATAAGGCGGCGGCCCGCGCCTCTGCTGCTGCGGGCCCTGCCAAGAAAAAACAGAAGAAGCTCCGGCACAATGATCGTCGCATCACCCCCAGACCGTTGCCTCCAGGCGTGGTTGCGAGGATTCCCGCCCCCGTCATCACCTCTAAGCACCGCACCTATCTGGAGTTTGTCGAGAATAAAGACAAAAAGAAGAAACTCGAATTCGAGGTAGGCAGCCAGCAGAACGGCTCTCGTCCCGGGAGGTCTCGACCCCTGGGGGCGTCGTACCTGCGTCTCCTTTATCTCCGTGTTATCTACTGTTTCTTCCTCATTCTTCGACTCACAATGGTCCCCTGCTGCCAGGTCACCACCGCACGAGATCCCCCTCCCGGCTTTGAGTTCGTGCCCGTCGGGAATCCCGACCTGACCAAAGCCTGCAAGGAATTGTCCCGAGAGCAGGACGCCATGATTTTTATTGTTTCGGTATGCTCGTCATGCATCCTATCCGTAGACCAGCCTCGGCTACCACGACAGTCTCATGTGCTAAATATTGTTCACAGGACTCCCGGGAGGCGGATGCGACCCAACTAGGGATCCATATGAACAGGGTAGGCCATCACATCAGGCGCACCATCGTCGAGGAAGCTCGTACGCAACTGGGTCAGCCGCTTGAGTACTTCCTTGAGACTGTAAACGGTCACCCGGAGCCGATCCCGGACTCGCAGGAGGAGATAAACGCACAGGCGGACGGCGTCATAAGAGACCTCTTCCCCCGGATGCCCAATACTGATCGGCAGATGATCATCGACCATTCTTTCCGCAAGGTACGTTGACGCCCTGCAAGGCTGTTCCGTGCAGATTTTTATTTTTCGGTTGAGCAAATGAGTAATTCGTGACTGATATAGGGACACCAAAACCGGACCGTTGGGCTTGCTGCGAATATCACGCTCTCCCGCCGCGTCCAACTCGCGGTTCTTGCTCACATCCGCCACACGCACACGCGGTATGACCAACTCCTCAGGGAGGTTGGCTGGAGCAATGCCCGAAAGGCAGTTGAATCCGTGTGCCTGGACTTCCTCGTCAAGTGGCGTGGAGATGAAGAGACCGGCCGGGACCAACTGGATGAAATCCTCAGGGAGATCATTGTCATTTCAGACTCAGAGGACTCCGACACGGACGACGACGATGACGACGACGACGGGGACTCTGACGCCTCCGACGATGATATTAGTGATGACAGTCAGCCAGGTACTGGTTCCCGAGGTAGTGTCTCCAGCGACGACCCCCCGCCGACTGACCGGCCCATCGACGTCCCTGATCTGCCAGAAAGAGGTGCCGTCTTCTATGATGAGGATGCTTCACATGATTTCCGCCTCCCCAGGCCTGTCCACAGAAGACTCAATTCCCGCAATGTTCAGCGCTACGAAGCTGCCGCCCAGACCCGGTGGCAGCAAGCCAGGGAGAGAGTTCGCCATGAGCCTGCCCAAGACACGTCTGCCTCGCGGCCGGTTGCCACCCACCAGGCAGGTGCGCCTGGGCAAACAGATCAGCATCGCCCTAGGGAGGGATCGCATCAGTCTTTCGATCTGTATGGGCGGCCATCAGTACCGCGCGACCATCACAATCCGTCGGACTACCGAGAGAGTCGGGAGGTACAAATGCGTGCATCTTTGCCCCCTGCGGCCGGCTCCGAACCTGTGCCGGTTTACCGCAGAAACTATCACTATCCCGTGACTCATGGAGTTATCCCCGCCATCGACGAGCATGAGGATCCAGTGGATTACGGAGCTCCTCGATCTACAGCTGAGCGCCCCGAGCTCAAGGATCTTTTGGTACCTTCCATTGAGCCCATGTCACCGCAAGCAGGTGATTCATCAATCCCTATCTTTGTGCGTTCCGTGCCGCCGCGGCCCCAACAACAGCAACCCCAACTCCTGCGGCGGCCCTTGGTGAACGGTCAAGCAGTCAGGAGACGGTCAAGGAGCCCAATGGATCGCGTTTTGCACCATACTACCGTCTCGTATCTTGCCCGAGAGCGTGATCCTCTGCCTAGCAGGGCACGCCCAGATGATGACAACCACCTCGAGAACGCAAGGGTTCCATATGGGTCCAACGCGCCGCCTCCCAGGGCCGGCCTCGAGCGGCATATGGAGCCTCTGCGACTACGGTCCCCTTCCAACCCCGGACACATCCCTCGAGAGGCTCACAGGGCTGGACCCGGGGACGGCCATTTTGTGGCTTATTCGAGGGCGCTACCTACCAACGACCCCAGGCCTGTGGTGCGGACCGAGACCAGAGTTGCTGGTCCTGACTATCAAGAGAGTCGCGTTCTTAGAACGGACCGGCACCCGATTGTGGTTGAGGACTGGGAACTTGGTGCGCAGAGGGTTCTCCTCGTCCCCTCGAGACGCGTGCATGCGGAGCATACGCCATGTCTGGAACATGATGGCGATGTGGGAATGCAGCACGACGGGAGCCGTGTGCCTGTAATTACACTGGACGGCCATTCTCATCGAAGGACACCACCTCGCGCGCATGCAGCTCGGGTGGGAGAAGTTCGCCACGAGCATCAGCTTCCGCGCGATTACGCGCCGGCACCGGGCGGGTATTCGCAACATAATCAGCGTCTGCACGCGCCTCCTGCCCCTGCACGGCCTCCATCGCCGCTCTTCTATGAGAGGGTCCATCCCGACGACCAGAGACAGCATCCGGCCGCGGCTGGTAGTTTCGCGGGTCGTTACGGGAACGGTTTCAACGCAATCAACGTCGATCGCGATGGCCACCGTGCCCCGGGAGGGCCATACAACGACCAATCGTAAGATTATTGTCCCATGCTTTATCTCGAGCAGACCTTCCACTGACATCGACTCGCAGGTTTCCCGTTCATAACCACTCTGGATACCTCCCGCGAACATATTCCCCCAATGAGCTTGGTGGTGTTCCAAGGCCTCAGCACCCGCCTGTGCCGGCACCCCAGCGAAGCGAATACATCCAACTCGACTGAGTGGCATCTCGACTGCCTTATTCGACTTCGTGCATATATTTTCCCCACTTCGTCTTGTTATTTCCCGGTGGGATACAATCCCTACGTTCTCGACACGGCAAGCTTTTCTGTGTATACCTGTTCCGACTTTTGACATAGAATTCAGGTATTTGGCCATGTTAGAAGAGCAGATGGTGAAGCGTCAGGGGGTGCGTTGTCATCTTCAAGAAGCATGATATCCAAGGTGCGGAGCGGAGTTCTCGTGTTTTCGTTCCCAACAAGGGATGATACCCACGTTGCATTATTGGCGTTGCTTTGTATCGTTTGCGCGCTGTATTTTATTTAAGTGGTGTATTTGGCAAATAGCATGGCTTTAGGCTATGCTGGCTGTGATGGGTTTGGCCGGCGGTGTTTTGAATCGAACGATTTGTTCGATGACTTGGGGAATTGGAATGATCAAACGATTGAACTCGTCTCCCGGACCGGGACGTGGAGGTGATTCTTTCACTCTTCTGAAGATACCTACCTACCTAGTGCCTAGGAGTAGAAGGTACCTGCTGAGGTACACATGCACCGAGGCGCAATTTGGGTTCTAAGCCTTTCGTTATCATGCGTCTCAAATTTCGTAGGCGAGGATAATGTGATTCGGATATCCGACGGCTTAAAGAATGCGGCGGAAACGGCAAAGTAAAATGAAACTAGGTATGGTACCAATATCTCCTGAGTCGCTTACACAAGACACGGACTGATGTCGATATGCCACCAAAGGGTAGGTAGGTGCTCATTTCTTTCATCAAGCTCACACCAGACTGCTGCCGCCCGAACAATCTACAAGCTACGTCTTCTTTGCGCCGTCGGTCGCCCCTGCCTTCTTGTCTTCGACGAGGCTTTCGTTCATGGCCTCGGCGGCGGCCTTGCGCAGCCTCTCGGCGTCCTCCTTCTTTATCTCGCCCGAAGCAGGGGCGGCGGGCTTGCTTGCGGCGGCAGCGGCCTTGTTGCTGTTGCTGCCGGCGGCGTCCTTCTCGTCGTCGCTGTCGCCGAGGCTGAACGGGTCGTTCTCGGCGATGGGGCTGGGGTCCACGGTCGACAGGGGCTGCCACTTGCTCGACTTGGCGGCGCCTGCGCCTGCGCCGGGCGCCGCGGCCCCGCCACCGCCGCCGGCCGTTCCTGCGGTGCCCGTCGACATGGGCGAGACGTTGTAAACGTCGCCGATCTCGTCGGCCTCTTCGCGGAACGAGACCTTGCGGTCCTCGCCGGGCCTGGGCGACTTGGAGGGCGGTGGCGGGCGGAAGACGTTGGGGTTTGGCGAGGTGCGGGTGTTGTGGACGGGCGCTGTGAGAAGCGGGGGAGAATTGTCAGCGGCGGTGTTTTGATGTGAGGACAGTATGAAGGGTGATGGGGTATATTTTGAAACTCACTGCCGTCGTTGTGGAACTTCATGCCCGCAAAGTCGTCGCTGAGGACCTGGGGGTCGGCGTCGTACCGCTCATAGTCGCCGCTGCGCCTCCCCATATCGCGACCTCCCCTGGAGGACCCGCCTTGTTGTCCCGGGCGGCCCTGCTGGTGCTGGGGGTGCTGGGGCTGGTCATCGGCGAACTCCTCGTCGAAGCGCTTCTTCATGGTTTGGAACCACGTGTTGACCGTCTTCTGGGTCTCCTGGAAGCCTTTGCGGAGATTCTCCTTGATGATGGGCAGGTCGTCGTCGACGAAGCTGCGCTCGGGCTCCTCCTGGTACTGTCCCCGACCCCGGCTGCCGCTGCCGCCGCCGCCGAAGATCCGGCTAGGGTCCAGGCCCGTCTGCTGGCGAGGCGGGCGGCTGCTGGTGCGCTCCTCATACGCGCCGACGTTCTCGTAGTGCTGCGCGAGCTGGCGCGCGTACAGCTCGTCGGCCTCGAGCTGCGACTGCGGCGTCGCCCCCGGGACGGCGGCTGGTCGCGGCGGCAGGGTCGGAGGGTTCTCGTCCTCGATCTCGCGGTTGGCGGCGTCGGGGTCGGTCATTTCTATCGAGAGGGTTGAGAACGGAAAGCGTCAGTTTCGGAGAAAGCAGGAAATCTTGCAAGTGTTACAACTGGAGCCGGCGAAGCAAAGATGTGTCGTACCGAGGAGTGCGTTAAAGGCGGGGTCAATCCGACCACCGCTGGCAGTGAGCACGGCCTTGATGACGGCCTCGTCCAGCGTGGGGAAGGCCTCTTTGAGCATCATCTGGTTCTTCTGCTGCTCCGTCATGGGCCGAGGCGGTTTGGGTGGCGGAGCATCTTCTCCTGCGCGAGCAGCGGCGGCTGTCGAGGGGGCGCCAGCGCCTGAAGTCTCCAGAACGCCAGGTTCTTGGACATCGTCGTCGTCCATCTCGAGTGGCCTGGCTGTGGTTGGTGACTCGGGGCCGGGAGCTGGCGTCACTGGAGTCGCTGGCGTCGCAGGTTTATTCTAGGGTCGGATTGTCGTGCAAAGGTTAGTGGCGATGGAGGCGCGACACTGACGTCGTCTCGAGAGAGTTGATTTTGGGTAGGTTGGATTGGGGCTGTAACGGCTGCATGAGGCGACGTGTTTGAGCGTCGTGATACAGCAAGGACATATAGCCTCGACTTACGGCGTCGGTTGGCGCGGACATGACGGGCCGCGGGGAGCTCCAGTGGGCTCGGGGCGTCGTGGGATGGGGTCTCTGTAGGGGCTATTGCTTTGCTCAAAAAGCGCCAGGCCTTCTCACGTTCACCGGGGATGTGGTCGCGGAGACAATCGCGATGACCTCTTAAATTTGTAGGGCTCCTTGTGGTGTCGTCGGGGGGCTACGTAACATGCGACACCGTCCGCTGTTAGGTTATTTTGCACGCACGCAGAGGGGCTCTCTCGCAAGGATCACAGGGGCCTTTCGTGTTGGCTGTGTGGCCTGTGGTGACGACGATTAAACGCCACATTAAGCTTGGCAGTAAGCTTCAGCCACTGCGCTGCGGCTTGCCCCGCGGCAACCTGCAGGCTTCTCGGCCTATGCTGTGCCCCAGCCGACAGGCAAGGTCGGAGCGTGTGACTGAATCCAGCAATCCCGCGCGGAAGCGTTTGGCCCAATGTGACCTATGACGACCGACCGACTCGGACTGGCTTCCCCTGAGTCTTGACCGACGCCGACGCCAGAAACGATACATTTTGCACTAAGACTCAAGGCCTGGCGATGAATTCCCCCATCGCCCTTGCGATCCAACCGACACCATCAATCGCCTACACCACCGCTCTCTCACGGCCGTGCAGGCAATAATGGGCAACAATGGCAGCAAAGTTACCAGCCAGGATAGGTACGCGCCGTCCCTCAGGCCAGGTCGCGTGCCCACGCAGCACGCCGCGCGCGGTCGCTGTCACCCTTCTGCACGCAGACGGAGAGGCGCGAATGGCACAATAGCATAAATACTCAGCCACCTGCTGACTCTTCGGGCCACGCCGCCCATGCTAATATAATAGGGCGATATTGGACCTGAAGAACCAGCGGGACAAGCTCCACAGGTATCAGAAGCGCATCACGCAGCTCACGGACAAGGAGACGGAGATCGCGCGGCAGATGCTCGCGCAGGGCGACAAGAAGCGGGCGCTGCTGGCGTTGAGGCGCAAAAAGTACCAAGAGTCGCTGCTGTCCAAGACAGACGCGCAGTTGGACCAGCTGGAGAAGCTGGTCAACAGCGTCGAGTTCGCCCTCATCTCCAAGGACGTCGTCTTCGGGCTGGAGCAGGGAACCAAGGTGCTGGAGCAGATCCACAAGGAGATGGGCGGTATAGAACACGTCGAGAAACTGATGGGCGACACGGCCGACGCGATTGCGTATCAGAAGGTGGGTTTCCATGTGACGCACGCTTCTCCCACCCGGTGCTGTTCTGGATTTGCTGACATGTCTCTCTTGGCGGTGCAGGAAATCAGCGAAATGCTTGGAGGCAGCATGTCGAACCAGGACGAGGACGAAGTAGAAGATGAGCTGGCGGCGCTGGAGGAGGAGGTCTCGAGAGTCACCTTGCCCAGTGCACCCAAGACCAAGCTATCAAAACCAGAAACCGAGGCAGATACGGAGGTTGAGGAAGTGCCCGCGTCGGCTAGGGCAGAAGAGGCGCGGCAGGCCATGCTGGCTTGAAGTGGTTGGGTTCCTATTTCCTAGACGATTGGATTTTACTAGTGTAGATGCATCGACATTTCGTATTCCGTACCTTAAGTAGCATAATCAGAACGTCGGTCTGAGTAGAAGTATGTGGCACGTGGCGGATAGACAGGACCAAGGTAAAAATGAAGGAAAATGAAGGATGGAAGGCCCGGCAGATATTCATCCGCCTGTCAGTATTCGGCTGGGTTAGGGTTCAGGGTTGCGGATCAGCGCTCCAACCGTTGGGTTTCCTTTCCTCAAATTTGCTTCTGATTCTGAGCCCACGTGTGAGCTCTGGCAACGGGTCCAGACTCCTGAGATATGAGAACCGTAGGTATGGTATGCCACCTAGATCAGCCCTTCACGTGAAACGCGCTACCCCAGTGGGCCGGACGAGGTTCCATTGCTTCTTAGGCGCCGACTTTTCGAATCTCCCGCTGCAGCCCAGGTGAAGCTTCCGCCCAAGGAGATGCTTGTTGCCGCGTTGAAATCTTGTATTGTGTCTTTTTTTTTCTTTTTTTTTTCTCCCAGTCACCAACCGAAAGAGGAAGTGAACGTCCGGGCTGACCTGCCGCCAGAATTCAAAATACCCCGACAGTCGAACCAAACCCTCCATCCACTTCCACGCATACTGAATTTTGCTTGGCTGGAAAACTCGCACGCACGAACCCCACCCTGCCGCGGCGACTTTCCGGCACAGCTGGTCTTCAGCCTCGCGCTCGACGTGTCAAGGGAGCACATGGGCGCAAGGACTACGCTCATTGGACGCCTGCGGCTTCTAGAAACAGGGATAGACGAGGCCGCGCGCCACATTCGGCGGTACGTACCACAAACGGCTCCTCCATCTCCACCAGCCCCCGACGGGTAAGTTCTACACTACAGCACGACTGTGGATGTCTGTTACCTGAGACGGTTGAAAGAGCGGAAGAGAGGGAGAAAGAGGGGCTCGATTTGGCAGATGCGTCCGCAACCGTCGTCATCGTACCAAAACTGGTCTTGTGAGTGGGAAGGCCTGTTTAGGAAAGCCGAACTTGCAGTTTGCAGGCGAGCCCAAGTCATTCTCAGTCTACCACCTCAAAACTTGCCCTGGCGCATCAAAACCCCCTGCTACGCCCAACGCCAGAAAGCCACAGAACCGCTGAATCGAGGTCTCATCACAGCAAGCCACGGCTCAAGCACCAAGCCTACTTACCAGTTAAGCGTCACCTACAGCTTCGGTTCATACTAGGTACCTACGTTCGTACCTAACTGCCTAGGCACCAGCTTCTAGGTACGCTTTCCTGTCTATCCGAGCTCCTAGACGTCGCTGTAAACTCGCCGGTCGGAGCAAGCTGCTCGAAAATTGCGAATAGCGTCCGCCCTCCACACCCTGCTACTCTTAGACCAATCAACCATCCCAGCTACCTACCTCCATATACACCTACCCCTATCTTCATATTCCCCTTCCTGCCTACCCCTCGGGCCCCTCCTTGACAACGGCCATGGAAGTATCTGCAAGAGAGCTCATATTGTGTGATACCTACAGGCACAAGTCCCTGGCAGACGAGGATCTGACCGGTCTCCCGAGCACTTCAATCTCATCCTGGTTCGTGGAAATTGCTGTATTGGGCCCTTGTATCACCTAGCCGTCGAGGCGTCTTGTCTGGTCTCTGCTGGGTGTTGACGGTAGGCTGGCTGCCTCTGTATCTCTTGGATCTGTGGCCTGACATGTGTTCAAGTTTAGGATAGATATCTCGAGGCGTCTGCCCGCTGGACGCATCACTTATTCGCGAGCACTGGCTGGTGATCTAACCAGTTACTGGAAATCTGGGTCAGGCGGGCCCTTGCATCACCACATCTTGTTGGTACTCTGTAAGACACTCCAACATCGAGACATCCCTGCCGAACAACCCAAACCCTGTCACCGCCACACCCCATGCCAAGTCAAGCGAAGCTGCCTGTCTCTCTGCCTGAGCGGTTGCCGTCGCATATTCCCGTCAGCTTGCATGGGGAAATGTCACCTGAGGCATGGCTGACCCCCACACGGGCGGCTTGCCTGTATTGCCTGCCAGCAGTCAACAGGTCTGTACCGTTGCCTCGTCGGGCCACGGGGCTTAGCCGAGCGTCTAGGTAGGTTTGTTACGGAGCCGCTGAAAGTCCCACGTCATCTGCCGTCGGCCCTTTGGGCGCTGTGATGGGGTGCCTAAGCGGGCAACGGACAACACAGGCAGAGAAACATCCTTGTTGATCCCACCTCTGTGTGTGGAGTGGGCTGCGGTACCCAGCCTGTCGCTCCTTCGTTCCCCTCTGGCCCCGTTTGCATTTTCATTTTCTCTCTCCCCGCGAAAGTTTGTGCTTGCATGCCGAGGCGGCCCATGACGCATCTCGGTGCATTCCGGCGGCCAGATCATTCCTTTTTCTCTCCTGAGCGGGCGCAGCCGACTCCATGAAGTTCTATCCGTGGTCCGGGTTTCCCCTCTTGCATGCTGTTTATTGTGCCACAAAGCAGCCCACGTGCCAGCTTTTCACATTGTCGTCTCACGACATCCAACGAATGCCCCGGCAGACCCTGACACAAACTTCTTAGCAGCAGAAGCCGCCAGCTCGCCAGCCAGCCGTTGCCCACCCCTGTTGGTGCAACACTGATCAGCACGATCCTGCGGGCAGCCATCCGTCCTGCTTCCCCCGCATGCGGCCGTCCTGAGAGACTATTCGTAATCCTTTACCCTCGAACCCTCTGTCCTTCGACTCGCCCCCGGCCGGCCGCTCCAAAAATCCTTTGCCGCCACGGGCCTTTGGCCCGCGCCCCACATACGCACTATGTGAGAAGACTTCCCCTCGAGGATAGGACCTGACCGGATGAGGAAAGGCTGGCTGAAATCGCGGGAGAGAGTGGTGGTTACCACTGGCCTAGCAATTTCCTGGCAGACATGTGGCTGCTAACTCAATTCTTTGCTGCTACAGGAAGTTTGGAAAACAAATCCAGAAACGGCAGCTTGAGGTTCCCGAGTATGCGGCAAGCTTCGTCAACTACAAGGCTTTGAAAAAGGTGAGATAACCCCGTTTTTCTCGGCCCCTGCTGGCACAAAGTCCCACCACGGAGGCAGCATGAGAGGCAGGCATTGCAGCAGCAGCATGTACAGTGCGACCTTGCCCAAATTGATCACCGGGGCGCTCCCCATGAAGCCCTAGCTGCCCCAGTCCCAAGCCGCGGGCGCCCCGTTTCGTGCCGCTAACGATGCGCCATATAGCTCATCAAGAGGCTCTCGGCCACTCCTGTTCTGAGTGCTCAGAATGGGGGCCACCATCCCGCCGGCCCTATAGACTCCCAAGCTGCCCTGCAGGCCAACAAGGCGACATTCTTCTTCCAACTGGTACGATGACGACCTCTCCCCGTCGCAATGAGTGTCCTTCGGGGTCTTGGCTCACTAAAGGCGGCGGCACAGGAACGTGAACTGGAGAAGGTCAACGCCTTCTACCTCCAAAAGGAAGCCGAGGTGCGTTTTCTCTGTGTATATCCCTTTCGCGCGACAACGGATCCGCCGGAAAGAATTCGTCTGATCTTGGAGATCCCCCCAACAGCTCAAGATCAGACTCCGGACTCTTCTCGACAAGAAGAAGCTCGTCCAGTCCCGGAACCATGGAATATCAAGAAAATCAGCCAAGTTTGCAACTCTCCAGGAGGGGTTCCAGCAGTTCGCCAACGACCTGAACAAACTGCAGCAGTTCGTCGAGATCAACGGCACGGCCTTTTCCAAGATCCTGAAGAAGTGGGATAAGACGTCCAAGTCCAAGACCAAGGAGCTGTACCTGTCAAGGGCCGTCGAGGTTCAGCCTTTTTTCAACGCCACCGTCATCAGCGAACTATCAGATCAAGCGACAACTAGTCTTCAGGAGCTGGGCGCGTGGGCAGACGGCGACCAGATCACCTTTAACGATCAGCGCGAGCATGTCGTGAGCAGTCAGCACCTTTTGGGAACCGACGAAGGAGATGCAGATACGCTCCTGCTGGATACGGTACGGTCTGGAAGCCTGGATTCCCTACGGGATCTCCTGGGGCGTATGAGGTCATCGCCAGACCCGGAGTCTTCGTCAACCATGGATCCTTCTCTCAGAGAGCGAATCACGCGCACCTTCCTGGCATCCATCAACGAGGGTCCCCAGGAGTCCCTCGAGCTGCTTCTGAGCACCGGGCTCGTCGACGCACAGTCGGAGGATGACATCAACGAGAGAAACTGCCTCCACCAGTCCACCATCTACGGCAACACATACGTGCTCCAGTACGGGCTGGCCCAGGGAGTTGTGGTGAGCAGAACCGACGTTTATGGCCGCGTTCCGCTCCACTATGCTAGCATGCATGGCCGTCTCGATATGCTTGCGGCGCTTCTTGATGGTAAGCCTGTCTTGGTTGAGAGTGCTGTTTGCTCTGCTACAATACTGACTACGTCGCGTCTGACCTTTGCACAGCGGATCCGAAGACTATCGACCTGATCGACCACGACAACTTCACGCCTCTGATTCACGCTATAATCCACGGCCACCTCGAATGTGTCCAGCTTCTCCTGGCCAGATCGGCGCGGCTCGACCCAGCTTCGGATACAGACCACGTGCCCCTGAATCTTGCATGCGAGCATGGCTCTGGGGCGATCGTGGAGCTGCTTCTGAAGCACGGCGCCCAGATCCTGCCCGATGCCGAGGGACTCTACCCGCAGCATCTGGTGGCAAGGTCGGGCCAGACGCCAGATCTGCTTCTCCTGCTCCAGCAGTACGGCGCCGATCTTAACTTGATGGATAAGCTCTACGGCTGGACCCCGCTCGTCCACGCTGCCAGCGAGGGAAACGTGCCCTGTCTCCAGGCCCTTCTGGAGGCCGGTGTTGACCCCAATATCCTGGACGAGAAGGACCTCCCCGCGATGTACTACGCGGCCTGGGAGGGACACCTGGAATGTATGAGGCTCCTAAGCCCGTTCAACCGCGTGAGGCCGGCGGCCAGCCCGGGAATGGTACCTACCATGTCGACGCCGCTTGCCCCGATGGGCCTAGGGAGCAGCAGCGCGCCCATGCCCATGGCTCTGGACCCGGATGCCATTCCGGTCCTCGAGCTTCCTCCCCCAATCATCCCGCTGCGGCGCTATGGCCACAGCTTCCTCGACACCAAGACGGTGGTGCAGCTGAACTTTGACGAGAGCGGGGAGCAGCCCCTTATTTTCTTTCACGACGGCAAGTATCCGGCTGCTCGACTCACCATTTCCTCCAAGGTTTCGGACGTGATCCCGAAGAACATCATCCTGCCCTTTCAAGAGGATACCCGCCTTGTTTCCTTCCACATCGACAACCTGGACTCATTCACCCTGGACTTTGACGTCTTCCCCACCTACGGCGCCAAGGTCATCGCCAAGACGGTCGCGCTTCCCAACACCTTCCGGGCGCTGCTGAGCAGCTCGGGAAGCTGCTGTCTCCCGCTGTTCGATCCCAGGCTCCGCGCCATCGGCCAAATCAGCTTTCACACGCAAGTGATCAAGCCGTTTCAGGGGGTGCCGCTCGAGATCGCGGATTTCGAGACGTATTGGAAGGCCACCAGCCAGCTGGACGGGCAGCCCAGCATGTTCGTCTCCGGGTCGAGCCTCTCGGGCGACTTTGTGAGGCTGTACGTGCAGCACACGAGCGACGGCATGCCGGTGCTGTGGCCCTCGTGGACGGTCGCCTGCGGAGGGGTTGAGGTCCCGGTCTCCCGCCTGGCATACGATCAGTTCGTCACTGCGGTGGCGTCGTCGCCCGGCAGGAGCGAGCTCCCAGCAGTGTCGAGCCTGCCGCTGGACCGTATTTCGGATGTGCACCGCATCCTGGCGACGTCGGGCATCACGCTGCAGGAGGCGCTGGCGGTGCTCCCCGCGGGCATGCACGTCAACGTGCAGGTCATCTACCCCACGGTGGAGGAGGAGAGGAGCCTGAACCTGGGGCCGAGCGCCGACATGAACGGCTTCGTCGACGCCGTGCTGACGGTGGTGTTCGACCACGCCCGCGCCCAGCGGGCCCAGGCGCCCGACGCGGTCCGCTCCGTGGTCTTCAGCTCGTACAACCCCAGCCTCTGCACCGCGCTCAACTGGAAGCAACCCAACTTCCCCGTCTTCCTCTGCAACGACCTCGGACAGGAGGAGTGGGCGGGATCCGCTGCTGGAGCGGGCGCTGCCGCCATGCCGCCCCCGGATGTGATCCGGGCGTGCGGCAGCAGGACTTCGTCGATCAAGGAGATGGTCAGGACGGCGCAGAGCAACAACTTCATGGGCTTGATATGTTGCTCTCACCTGCTGGTAGGTTGCTTCTCTTGTGTTGGCCACGTGTCTTGTCTGGTTTTGAAAAGGCGGGGTTTGCTAACTTGACGTTTGCTGTCGTAATAGGATATGGTGCCTGCGCTGGTGGATGCCATCAAGTCGCACGGCCTGGCGCTCGTGGTCGACAAGTCCCGGGAGAGGTCGCAAGAACCCACGGGCTCGTTTGCGGATCCGTTTGCCCGCCCTCCCAAGGGCGTGGACGGCATGCTCAAGTCCAACGGCGTGCTGCGGTTCAACGAGACGATAGATGCGTAGGCCCCGAGGTAGAATGATGGCGGATGTGTTGCGATTCTATTGGGCGTTGCATTTGCGTGTGAACTCTTAAAGGACAAAAATGAGGTAGGGCCCTCATTGGGCCGGTCAGGGGCTGCATCGTGGGCGCAGGTATCGACATAATACCAAGCCCGCGTTGTGAGGTAATGTCTCGTGCTCGGGGGTTGCATCAGAGTCTTGCTCGCGGAGTGTTCTCTGGACTTGTATTCAATACCATTGGTCGGACGCAATGCTAGATAGTATAATTACATGAAGGAATACCTTTTCGCTTCGTTGCAAAGGACGCGTATGCATAAGCAGAGAAAGAAAGGCATGATTCGTAACTCATTCACCGAACCTTGACAGCAGCAAAAAAAAAGGATAAACTCCAATACAAAACAAAGAAACCGGGCGTGAACCTGTTTTACATTCCCCAAGCCGCCCTCCCCTACGCGCCCTTGGCCTCATACCTCAGCGCGGTCAGCTCCGCCTCCGGGTCGACGCTGGCCATGACGAGTTTTGCGGCGACGACGACGGCGTAGACGACGGCGGGCAAGCAGGCGAGCACGGCGCGGCCGAGCCGTGAATCGGAGTGGCCGCCTCCCCCGCCTCCCCGCGCAATGGCCAGGCCCATGAGCAGCAGCACGGCGCACAGCGCCGCGTTGAGCAGCGGCAGGTGCGTCTCGAGCGGCGACCGCTGCTGCAGCCGCAGTGCGCCAGGGCCACCCGACAGCGAGAAGGACGAGTGGCGGCGCTGGCGCTGGCGTTGGCGACGGCGGCGGGCTGCGGGGGATAAAGGGGTTGAAGCGTCGTCATCGTTGTCATCGTCGTCGGCGTCGTTGGCGGTGGTGACGGTGGCGGGGCGGGCGGCGTTGGCGGCCCAGGCGTCGAGGCGCGGGATGCCCGTCTCGGTCGGGTCCTGCCGGTAGAGCAGCCATGCGGTCGAGGCGAGCGAGCTGAGGGAGAGCAGGGTCGGGAGCAGCGAGGCCGGCACGAGGAGGAGACGGATGCCGAGCAGGTAAGGGAGCGTGGACAGGGCGGGCAGGGCGAGCATGACGAGGCGGAACTGCTGGTTGCGGGACTCGTTTTGCTCGGCGAGAGTTTGAATTACGTTGTCTTGTTCTGGTCGGGGGCGGTTGGCACATGTTATGTTAGCGGGCGGTTTTTTGCACCGAGGGAGAAGAAGAACCCACCGTCTTCGTCGAGGATCTCGGGCGAGTCGGAGAAGGACGAGTCGTCTGTCGGGTACTGGAAGGTCTTGCGCAGGCGCGCGGTTGCGCCGCGCGGGATGGCCGCCATTGCTGCGGCGCTTGTTTGTTGATGTTTGCGCCGTCGGGGTTGGAGCCGGGGGGAACGTTGCGCGGCCTGCATCGACAACGCCTGTGTCTCGGCGCCGTTATTCGGGCGCGCCGTTTCACATGGCTGCCCCACTTTTGCTGTGACGAAAGCGGGGCAATCCTGATAAGATCCATTGCATGGGAGCTAGCTCCATGTGGGCTGATTTTGCTCTGAGCTGCCTGGTTCCGACGACGACGACGACGGCGTCGGTGCAGATCAGAACCCCGAAAACATGCTGCCAAGGATGTTAAGCAGGCCGGCCTGCCTCCTGCTGAGGGCGCCGGCCTCGAGGCGCCTTGTGCCGGCCCAGCGACGGGGCGTCTCCGCAGCCCCCAGGCCCGGCGACGGCCCGCTGATGGAGCGCCGCGCCGATCGGGAGCTTCCCGGTGAGTTGGCGGCCGAGCCGGAGGGAGGCCGTCGTACAGATTTCTGACAGAGGGACCAAACCAAACCACAAACAGACGTCGAGGCCAACCAGTTCCGCTGGTCGCGCACGCTGCCCATCTTCCTCGCCATCATCGGCGCCTGCAGCGTCGCCATCTTCAACTACCAAAAGATGTCGAGCCCCGTGGTGTCGTCGACGCTGTACGCGCTGCGCGTGTCGCCCGAGGCGCGCGAGTACCTGGGCGACGAGATCTACTTCAAGCAGCAGATCCCCTGGATCAGCGGCGAGATGAACCAGCTGCACGGCCGCATCGACATCCGCTTCGCCGTCAAGGGAACCCGCAACACCGCCGTCATGCGCTTCGCCAGCACCAGGCCGACCGCCCGCGGGATGTTTGAGACCACCGAGTGGAGCCTTGAGCGCGAAGACGGCACAAAGATCGACCTGCTCGCTGGCAGCGACCCATTCAGGGGCATCCAGGTCGACAAGCGCCTGGAAGGCTACTTTGACGACGACGACGAGCCCACCACCAGGGGGTTCAGGCAGATGAACAAGAAATAAGCCGCTTGACGAGACCTGGCAGCGGCGGATATCCTCGTGTATCTATACTTCTTTTTCTTGAGCGAAGCCCGCCGGTCATGCCTGCGCCAGAGGCACTGTACAACAGAAAAAAGAAAGCAAGAAAAACACATGAGCGATGACCATGTTCTCGTGATATATACTACAACAAAAAAAAGGGTATCATTTTGAGTATGTTTTGGCTATCTACAGCCATGATGATGAACACCCCTGAAATCAAGCCCTATTTTACGCGACGGCCAGCTCCTCCTCGGGGCTTGTTTTCTCCAAAGCAAGCTCCTCTACAGAAGGCTCCTTGTTCGGGGCGTGCTGGGCGACGAGCTCGCCTATCCTGCCCAGCCTCCTCTCCTCCTTGAGCTCCAGGTGCCTCTTGCGGGCGGCCTCGAGCAGCTCGCCGTGGTTCGGGCGGCGCGACAGGACGGCGTCCCTCGAGGAGCGGACCCAGTCCTCGGGCGGCGGGGGCTTCTTGACGGCGTCCTGGATCTTGACCAGCCCGCCCTTGGGGCCGGCAACGGCGCCCTTGACGACGACGATCCCCAGCTCGTTGTCGACGCGGAGCACGGCCAGGTTCTGGACCGTGGCGCTCTCGCCGCCCATGCGGCCCGGCATCTTCTTCCCCGGCAGCACCCTGGACCCGCTGCCCTGCGACGGGCCGGCCGAGCCGATGGTGCGGTGGTTGAGCGAGTTCCCGTGCGAGGCCGGCTGGCCCGAGAAGCCGTGGCGCTTCATGCCGCCGGCGAAGCCCATGCCGCGGCTGGTGCCGCGCACGTCGACCCACTGGCCGATGTGGAACCAGTCGGGCAGCAGCTGGACGCCGACGGGCAGCAGGCCGTCGGGGCCGCGCACCTTGAACTCGGCCACGTGCTGCTTCGGCTCGACGCCCTTGGCCTCGAAGTAGCCGAGCTGCGGGGCCGCCACCGTGGCGGGCCGCCGGGCGCCGGCGCCGACCTGGACGGCCCAGTAGCCGTTGTGCTCGCGCGTCTTGTTCTGCAGCACCTGCACCGCCTCGAGCTGCAGCACCGTGCAGGGGATGCGGGTGCCGCGCCGCGTGTAAAAGCCCGTCATGCCCTTCTTGACCGCCAGCACCCCCGTCCGCACCGGCGTCGTGTTTTCGCGCCGCTTGAGCGCCGCCGCCGGGCCCGTCGTCGGCGCCGGGATCCCGGCCGTCCGCTGGTTGAAGCGCGTGGGCTTGGCCGCCCGCTTGGGGAGCGTGCTCCAGCCGTACTTGACGCCGCGCGCGGCCGTCCGCGACAGCAGCAGGAGCGACGTCGGGGTCCTGGCTGCTGGTAACGGGGTCGCCGTCGATGTGGGGTGGTGCAGGCAGAGCTGGGGCAATAGCGCCGACCAGCTCCGGGCCGGCAGCCTGGGCGCCATTGCTGCTTGTGTTGGCCCGGGTCGGGCCTCGTGCCGGGCTCGGTGGATGGGGGTTTCGACGGGGAGCCGATGGCCCGGGGTTGATCTGTGTTTGGTGTGGTTGGTTGCGCCGGCAATTTGAATTGGAGAGCTTGGAGCTCTGGCTGGTGTTGCTCGCGATGTCAAATTTTGGCTCAGCACCACCACCTGGTGAATCCTGGACCCACTCTTTTTCATCAGCTACCGCTACCCCACACTGCAGCCTCGTCGACACCCGGCAGCGCCTGGCACTGTCCATTGCGAGTTCCTTGCCACAAGTCCAAACCTCAGCTGCACCGTCAACTTTTGATCAAGGCAGCACGGCCAACGAAGTCACAACCATGGTTTACTACTTCACGTCCAAGGCCGTCGACCCCGCAGCCTTCATTTATGTCGGCAAGGACAAGTTCGAGAGTACGTCGCCAATCATTGGCCTGCAATGGAGGTGGAGCCTTCACGGATGCATACATGTCTGACGTCCTGTTCCTACTTGTTTCCTCAAAACACAGATGAGGACCTAATCAAGCATGGCTGGGAAGAGGACGTCTGGTAAGTTGCGCCTTCTCCGGTCGAAGCGACCATCTGGGGATACCAAAAGCTGGTCCGTTTAGGTGCTTATTATGACGTGCCCCTAGGGTATGACAGAATCTGTTGCTTGCTTGTAGTTCTTTGGCCGTGGGTTCGTATGCTGTGCAAGTCTCTCACACGACGGTGCCATATTGCTACAGTTCCACGTGGACAAGCTTTCCAGCGCCCACATTTACTTGAGGCTGCGAGACGGCGAGACCTGGGATGCCATCCCCGAGCCTCTGCTCCAGGAGCTGGCCCAGTTGACCAAGGCAAACTCGATCGAAGGTGGGTGCCATCATCAATGCTCCAAGTGGCAGCCTGTGAGCGCCCGGTCCGCTCAACTCTTGTCGCTTCCAGGGAACAAGAAGGACAACATCACCATCATCTACACTCCGTGGTCCAACCTCAAGAAGGACGGCAGCATGGACGTCGGCCAGGTCAGCTTCCATGATCCGAAAAAGGTCAAGAGGATCCTGGTCCCCCAGCGGGAGAATCCCATCGTCAACAGGCTCAACAAGACCAAGGAGGAGAAGCACCCGGATCTGAAGCAGGAGAAGGACGACCATCTACGTGAGCTCCGAAAGAGGGATCAGTCGGCACAACAGAAGAGGGTGGGTTCCAAGTCGAGGTTATTTCATCACGACCAGAACCCGTTCGGTTGCTAACGTTTATCTCTGATAGCGGAAGGAAGAGGCCCGTATTGCCAAGGAGCGTAGCGAGAAAAAGTGGCAGAAGGAGCACGCGTACGACGAAATCTTCTCTGAGGAGAACATGCAGGCTTCTAGCAACCAGAACCGGGATGAAAACTGGGAAGAAGACTTTATGTGACGGCTTCTTGAATGTGGGAGCCTCGGGGCTAGAATCGGCTCAATTTCTGGGTAGATGAGACAGTTTGAAGCGTCCGGGCATCTGGGAAGCTGTTTTATATAGTCACGATGGACGCTCGATGGAAGGGCAGGATTTGGATAGCGAAGAATTAAATCATCCTGAAGCAAGAAATCACGCCAAGGAATCGTGATGGCGTTATCCAAGTGGAACGAGGTGTGCGTGTGGGGCGACTTTCAGTTTGGCACTAAAGCAACCACATTTTATATCTGATGTTGAGCACCCGAATCCATTATAGAACTATCTGAGCCCCAGCTGTTTATTATACACTATCTCTTCATAGTCGGAACCCTGAGCGACCCCTTCTATAACCTTAAAGTACCCCTTGTTGACTTCAAAGGCCGAACTTTGCAATCATCGAGCTGATAATCGCATCCTCGCGGGAATGAAATTTCTCCAGCATCAAGGATAAAATATTGCCGCCGAGGGACGCCCCAAGAATCAGCAGAGGCCTCCGCCCACATAAACGGCAACACCCTTGGGTGCTCCCTCGTGCCGCGGATGCCCTTCGACTTCCTGCTGCATCCGTCGGCGAGGGCCTGGACCGCGTCCGCCAGGTCGAGTTAGTCGATGGCTTTGTGGAAGTGTGGAAGTCGGCCTGGTGAAGCGTCAGAGCTGTTGTGTGTTTGAGAGAGAGAGAGAGAGAGAGAGAGAGAGAGAGAGAGAGAGAGAGAGAGAGAGAGAGAGAGAGAGAGAGAGAGAGAGAGAAGAGAGAAATCAAATGGGTCAAGAGTCAAGCATCAAGACTGGACGGAAAGGAAAGACAGAAAAAACTCTCAACCTACATTATTGCATCAGCTCACAGAAGTCCCCTACGAACAACTCACGCCCGCACGCATCAGCATCATTCCACGCCGTGCCGTACAGGCTGCGCAGGTACGCGACCGCCTCGGTGACGGGGCCGGGCGCCGCAAAGGACTCGTCGGGCTTGCAGCACGTGTTTTTGCTGTTTGGCTCTGCTATCTTCTCCGTGCGGTGGCTCTGCTGTGCGGCCGCAACCGCCGCCAGCTCGACGTCGTAGTTGGGGGTGCCGCGCGGCGTGGCGTTTACCCCGCTGCTGCTGTTCCCGGGCGACAGGGCTGTCTGCCATATGATCTGGCTGTTGAGGAACTTTTGCTGCGGGTTGGCGCTGAGGGGGCTGCTGGTCTGGTTCGTGCGTGATGGGGTCATTTTTTTGACATGGGTCCATGGGTTTCTGTGCCGGGAGAGAAATGGTCCGTCCGGCCGGGTTGGGAGAAGAAAATGCCTGCGGTGGCAGCGGCCAGCGCGAGCAGAGAGCAGAGAGCAGAGCTTTGCGGGAAGAGGCATGTTGACTGGGGATGGGAGGGCTGATTCGATTTCGATGCGGATGTGCTGACAGGTGTGGGTTGACAGTCGAGAGGGAGTATAGCAAGCGACCGGAATCAGCCCGTTCGGGCGATGGAAACAGAACAGTCGATGTTTGAAGCTTTCGTAGGCGGACGGAGATCAATGGATGGAATGACAGTGCTGGGCCACTCGACAATTGTGTCTACGATCGGGAGACGCTCAAGGGTTGATGAGGGAACCCACCCAGGCATAGGTAAACACAGCCTTCATCATAATCGTAGGCCAAAACGCCCGGTGAGCGGTCGGGGAAGGAGCGGAACTCTTTATCCTACTCAACCAAGGCCGTGCGTAACGCTGTATCGCTCATGGCTTCTTCCTAGGAATGCATACCCCTAGGGCACCTGCTCGGCCCAGCTGCCAACATCATGCATCGTGGCAACACGGAGACGACGGTCGCACCGGGCGTACCAACGAGCACTCTCTATGATTTCGCGTTAGCAGCACTACCTAGTTGGCTAATACAAATTACTTTCCAGCGAGTGAAATCCAACAGAGGGATTACTTCCATGCTCCATACGTCTGTCAGCCCCATACCTCGGCGCGCCAGTGATCGCCAACACGACATAAGTGATTGAGCTCCGGCCTTGCGGTTAACCTACTGCGGCGGCGGCGGCGGCGGCTTATAATCTTCTTCCTGAACCCCCTTGTTCCACGTTTCCACATCCACCCTTCGTTCCAACTGCCGTTCAACGTCTGCCCACTCATGCGCAATACCCCTGATCCTCTCCCAGTTCGTGGGCCGCCTCACAGGAAATATGGACGCGCCCGTCGGCGGGCCCCCGGAAGGAGTAGTGGCGAGAACCGGTGGCGGAGGATCTAGCTGGTGGTGGCTGTCGTCAAATGAGCTGCTCCTGATTGACGCCCTCCTGGCAGCACCGCCTTCCGCGTCGTGGATCGACAGGTTCGGGCGGCCACTTTTGTGGGATTGGGACGCGACAGAGTCCTCGCGTTTGGCCCACGAGAAGTCTTGTATAAGGGTTTGCCCGCGCCGTTTTCGGCCAGGCACCTGGAAGCAGTAGATGACCAGCAGGATCATGAAGGCAAAAGTGGTGAGCTCGCCGGCGACTGTAGACGCGCGGGTGAAAAAGAGAGAGGTTAGTGCTGTCGGGGACACTCCAGGGTATAGGGGACAGGTGCGTGAAGTGCTAAGAGCCTTACTCATTCGAGATGCGAACCAGCCAGCCTCGTATGAGACGCTCCCGTTCGCCTCGTTCTGAGGAAAGCCGTCAATGGGGATGGCAAACAGGCTCGTCATGAACGAGAGCGGCGTCTGTTATTGCTCAGCGTCAGATCGCACCGCCGCTGATCGCTAGCTCGGCTGGGACGCCCACTGTGACTCACAAAGATGACGGTTACCACGGTGAATAGCAAGATGTAGTTGTTCAGCCACTGAGCTCTTTTGCCCTGCTGCAATGACATGCTGCTCATCTGGCCAGCAGCTTCGGCTTCCTTCAACGAGCTGCGGGCCTGCTTGACCTCGACTAGGTAGTCCAGCTGTTCGAGGAAAGTTCGTCTGTCAGCTGCGGGAAACGGAAATGGGAAGGAAAGAAGAATAAAAAACCGGAGCAGCTTACGTCCTCCAGCGTTCGCTTCGCATCACCGTCCAGCTTTTGAATGCGGTCTTTCAGATCTTGGATGCCGCAGTCGTCCAGAAACTGCTGGCGGAGCTTCTCGTCTTTTTCCACATCCGGCCGGAACGGTTGGGCGAACCTTTTCACCGTGTCGGCCTGTTCCTTAAATATGCGATCTAGCAGATGCAGCTCGTCGCGGATGTCCTTGATCTCGTATATCAGAGTGATCTCCTGGGAGATGCTTTCTTTATCGCGGCTGCTGCTGCTGCTGCTGCCGTTATCGGCCTTGCCGTGCTCCTCGGCAGCAGCAGCTGAGGATACGGGCTGGCTCCTGGGGTCATTTTTCAGCTGGGAGATAAACCTTTTGAAGCACATAACCTCGTGGTGTGACTAGACCGGGAGGAGTATCTAATGTCAGTCCCCACACACCCAATTCGTTCATTGTGGGCTTGGCGAGTTTTACCCTAATAGCGATCGAGTTCTCGAAAACGTCAAGGATATGCCTCCCCAGACCGGCATATCGATACTTTTCTAGAAAGCGGACACACCCCAAGAGGATGTGCTCGATCAGGTCTTCTGGCTCTTGGAACTCGTTGATACCGCTCCGCCGGATCGTTTCGAGAAGCGTGTGCTCGATGCCCGTATGCCATCTCTCGGGGTGCGACGTTATCACCGTGTCTGCATGGAGCCGGCGTCATGTCAGTATCATGAATTGATAAATATTCTAGCCCAGATGTCGCAATGCATGAGCGGGGTTTGGCATGGCGTCCACTAACTCTCGTCCAGTTTCCAGAGCCACAGTTGGTGCACCATCAGCAGCTTTCTCTGGTGCGTTCTGGTGACCCTTTGGCGCCTATTCACGTCATCGGGGTCTATGACGGGCTTGGCGTTCTCCCTGCGGCCCTTATCGAGTGGCGAATTCCGGTTTGCAGTGCTTCCGTGTTTAGTACCCGCTGCTGTGCCGCTGCCGTCCTCCGATTCGGATGCGCTGTCATGGTCCGTCTGGTGGCCAACACTGTTCTGAAGTGGCGAGTCATCGTTGTCTTCTGCCGTTGCCGCTTGATCGAGATCTTGTTCGTCTCCATCCTCGGCGTCCTGCCGGCTCGTTTTTGGCCTACTCGACCCGCCGACGGCGGCGTCGTCAAACCATTTGTAGATGACTTGGTCTTTGTTACGCGCACGCAGCTCGTCCTCTTCCAGCATATGGTAGTATGACTCGTCTAATGTCCGAGGTAGCTGGAGGCCCCGAGGTCCCAAGAAGGGGGGTAGTGCCGCTCAAGTGCAGCCGTTCTATCAAGCGGTTGTTCTTCACCCTCTGCCACGCCAGCATCGACGGAGGGCGGTGGTGCCCTTGAAGCTGACTCCTTTTCGAGGTAAAGCTCGGTCTCGAAGTCAACGTATGGGATCACCAGCGAAAGGCGGCGGCGGTTCTTGCGTGGCACCGTCTGGCTCCGCCAGGCCTCGCCGCCTCGCCTGAAGCGGGAATGGGGCGCCTTGGGCGCTTTGGGTGTTTTGGGCGTTTTGGGCGTTTTGGGTGATTCGAGCGTCTTTGTTGGCGATGCCAGCAGGTTTGTAGTGCCGGAGAAGTAATCTGGACTGGGGAGGTGCTGGCCTATTCCTAGGCCGCTGGTAGGGGATGTGCTGGATGGAATTTCTGGGCTGACTAGGGTATTGTCGGCCGTATCGTCGTCGTCTTCGCCGCTGCCGCCGTCGTCGCCCACCCCGGCGACGTGCTCACGGCACTCCTCCTCCACGTGGGGTAGACGGGAGAAGCCCTGATTATCCTTATGCTCCTTGATGTGGCGATCGACGAACTGCAGCGCCCGCTTAAGGTGTGTCGAGGTTTGAGGCGAGAACATGAGGCAGTAGATGAGATCTTTGACCCACGTCATGTTGTTTGCGGGGAGGTGAATCCACTTCCAGATATCTTCCCGGCGCACCTGGAAAGGAACGTCCGGGGACTTTCCTGGATCTTGGTGAGGGTTGGCGCTGGGATCGAGGCCTGGCTTGTCTTCCCTTGCTTTGCCCTTCTCTTTGGTCGTGCCGGAAACGGTGTCCCGGATGATCTTGATGAACTGGTCCTCGAACCCGGGTATCGTCTGCTTTTCATAGATGACGCTGTAGACGGTAGACGTCTGGGACCACGATAGACTTTCAGGGCGGTAGTAGAATCGCACCGTTATGTAGAAGGACTCGCATACTGCCTTTCTGTCGCCTGTGCACAGCGGTGCCTGGGTGGGAGTCTTGGTCGTGTTGCGGGGTTTCCATTTTGCGCGCGGCTCGAGAAAGATGCGTCTGGCGGCGGAGCCTTCGGGCAGGAGGGCCTGCGGCGTTTTGCGGTCGGCATTGACGCTGTCCGGGTCGGCGCCGTAGCGGAGGAGCAGGCGCATGAGCGGCTCGCTGTTGCGGCGCGCGGCGTCGTGAAGCGGTGAGTCGCCGAGGATGTTCTTCGTGTTGACCTCGGCACCGCCGCGCCTGATGAGAAACCTGGCCGTTCTGCTATAAACCCCGGGGAGGCAGGTCCCTGCGACAGGCCCAGGGCGGCAGTTCCCGATGATGAACGACTGCAGCGGCGTCAGGAACTGCTCGTCGACTGCGTCAATGTTGGCGCCTGCGGTGAGCAAGTCGTCCAGCACCGCGTTGGGCGCCGCGCAGGTGGCGGCCTCGTGCAGGGCCGTGCGGCCGGCATGATCCGGCTGGTCGACGTGGCGGGCCGCGTCGGGGCGATGGAGCAGCTCCCGCAGCACTTTGCCCATGGATTCCGGCGCAGCGGCGGCCATGTGCAGCACAGTACGCTGGTCGCGGCCGTACTTGTTCTGCAGCCGGACACCCTTCTTCTGCGCTAGGATGCGCGCTGCCAAGGGCTTTTCGGCGTGGATGCAGTGGAACAGGGTCTCGGTCAGGGTATTGTCATCGATGACGATGGGGTCTTTGGGGCCGGGTCTGTTGCCGCTCTCGCCCTTGATTTTGGTGAGTGGCGAAGCGGCCTTGACGACAACGCCATGGGTCTTGAGCAGGTCGACGAGCTCACTGTCTGGAGATTTATCCGCCGCCTCGACCAGCCAGTGGCGTGGCGCGGGCGAGGATATGTTGCGCTCCCTGGATGTTCTGACTGGAGTCCCAGTTGCCGGGCTAGACATCTTGGCGGACAGTATGTGCAGCTATTTGGGTCACTTTTTCTTGTTCCTTCATCTCTCAAATATCGGGATCTGGTGATATTTGTGGTTGAGTCCATCGTCTCAGCATCGAAGTAAGGCTGCGCTCTCTTTCTAGCCTAGCCAGCGGGGAATGGATGTGGCTGCACGGCAATACCCGATATGGTAAGCGCGACCACCATCTCCTTCCTAGCTTTGGTTGCTGCTTCCTCTTCCAGGCCATCCCGCCTCCACGCATGAACCCGCTTACGTTAGAAATGCCTCTTTTGGAAAAGGCGTAAAAGGAGGTCCGGTCAGGCTGTAGGTGATCAATGACGGCGCCGCCGTGGCTGAATAATGGATTTTGGTCAGGCCGCAGATATCTTCACATTCAATATTGGCATATCCTGGACGCCCTCCTGCAAATGTGCTGCTACTCCGTCAGCCTTTACCCAATTTGGGCCGAGGGCCCGGGTCTATCTGGGGGGATCTGCGGCTAGCAAGCGAATCACGATCGTAGAATCCTGACACCCAGCTCCAGGCTCTCTATCTCCCTCGCAAGCGCCTGCCGGCGGCGCGACGTCTCGGCGGCCTCGCCAGCTACGGCCGCAAGCTGCTCGTCGTCGAGCCCAAAGACCAGCGCCGGGCTGAAGATATGCAGTGGACTCTCGGGCGACTGCAGCAGGTAGTGGGAGACGACGTGCAGGCAGACGACGTCGACGAGGCGCTTGCGAGCGACCTTGTAGTAACTTATTAGCGTGTCGAGGATGTCCTCGCGCACCTGTTGGGCGTTCTCCTTCTCCGTGGTGCAGTGCTTCATTGCGTCGAGCTTCACCACGCTCGAGCCGTCTTCGGTCTTGATGGCGATCTTTTTGAGGTGGTCGAGCACGCGTTCGCCGCGGCTGCTCTGTTGAGTTGCGTTAAAGTAGTGATTCACAGTCATGGGATGGCTGAATCGCTCTACGTTGAGCAGGAACCGGGCGTGGTCCATAGCGCGCTTGTACGCCTCGAGGAGCCTGTCCACAAGGAGCTGCTGGTACACCTGCACCCTGGTGTCTGCGTCGGGGCAGAGGGTGTTGAGCAGACGGGAGATGAAGTCGTGGACCAGGACGATGGCCTTGCTGGCGTAAGCGAGGGTGAGCGGCTCCCAGTTCTCAGACTGCTTCCGGAACACGGTGGTAAAGACGCCGCCGCCAAACTGAGCACATGAGAGAGATCAGAAATCAACACAAGCAAACTGAGGGAAAATAAAGTAGGATGGTAGTGGATAACCTACGGTTCCCAGCTCTGGTCCTCGACTAGTATCGTACACCTGTTCAATCACCTCCATGACACCGGACTCCAGTGGAGCAGGGCAGGAGAAGTCGATCGAGTCGCAGACGGTGTCTAGGGGCAGGAAGGCATCCGAGTGCTTTTCGTATGTCTTGATGCAATCCTTAAAAACCGAGGTGGCCCGCACAATATCCTCCTTCTTGATTCCTTCGTCCTGGTTCTCGAGAGGGCTTTCCTTTTTATCATGATCGTGATTGTCGGAGCCGCCGTCCGAGTTCTTGGTGCCGTTGGGCTTGGCATTCTGATCGTCTTTACGGGCGTCCTTCGCCAGTCTGTCGAAGCGATATTTGTGCCCATGAACAGCAAACAAGTTGGAGAACGACTCGTTCAGCTTGATGATCTTGGTGATGAGCTTGAGCTCCTCGTCGTCGGTGAAGGCTCGGTCCGAGTCGTAGTGACCGCCCACTGCAGACTGCGCCAGCCCCTGAAACTTGGCCGCCAGATTGCCCAGGAACTGTCGTTGGGCGATTGCATCAACGCGAGAAGGACCCATGGCCTCAAGTTCGGCCCGCCGATGGCGCAGCTTCGCCTCGATCTCCCCCTTGACCTGGGGAAACTCGGTTTTAGAGATCTGCATCAGAAGATCCCCAAGCCGGAGCTTGAGTGCCGGAATGCCGCAGTGGTCGGCAACTGACGACCACGGTGACGACATGAAGAAGGCCTTTTCGTCAGCCAGGCGGTCGTGGAGCGTCGAGTCTTCGTCGTCCGCGCCGCGGTTCTTGACCACATGGTAGCCCAGCTTGAGCGGGTTGCGGATTCCTGAGAGGAGGTCCACGACGGCTTTCTGCGTCGCCCTCTCGGTCGCAAGGTCTGGCTTGGTCATGACGCCCATGGTTCTGATCCCCTCGGGATCAGCGGTCTCTGCCATCTTTAAAATCTCCTGCGTGTTGATGTCCACGTTGCATGGAATCACGGCCAAGATGCTGCACGGGGCCTGTCAGAAAACGGGGTTTCCGAAAGAAAAGGTCTTGGGCAGCAGCAAGTGTAAGCTCACATGGTTCGACGGTTGGCCATGTACCGCTCGATCATGTTTCGGACAATAGAAATGTCGTTTTTGGTTGTGAGGCCTACTCCGTGTTAGTGGGAACTGAAACGTGCCCGTAAGTGGAAGCTGTCAATGTGCTCCTAGTGGTATCGTGACAGCGACTTACCGGGGGTGGGAACCCGGAAGATTCCTGGAACATCAATCACAGTGAGGTGATTTTGCTAACCCAGTGTTAGCACAACTGCTCGAGAGTGGATCCACGGTCACAAGGCTACTCAAACTCACCTCTGGACCATTGATCTCGATCTTGAGGATGTCTTCGCTGAAAGCATCACCACCGCTGCTCGATCCAGGCGCACCCATGTTCATCCGAATGCCCATAGCTTCATTGGCCTGTTGGGACGGGAAATTAGTGAACGGGATTAGTAGGCTGAGTGCATGCTCTGAAAAGAGCAAGCAGGCACGGGCAAATGCGAGCTTACATCTTGAAAGATGGCGGCGAGCTCATCATTGTCGATCTCTGTCATCTGCCGGCGGAACTTGAGAAGCTTGGCTTTAAGCTCCTCACCGGCGTCCGGCCGGGGGATGATGGAGATGACCACGCTCTTCTGCGGGTCGCGGCAGCAACTGATTTGCGTTGCATAGCGCGTGCAAAGCCCGGCGGCCCGGGGAAAGTAGAACCCCGTCAAGCTCTCTAGAACGGAACTCTTGCCGGAAGACTGGTCGCCAACGACCACGAGCTGTTCTGGGGTCAGCGGGATTGACCATCTTGGGGGCCAGGAAATGCTGTGTACCTGAGGGAGCGGTATGAAGGCTCCAACGTTGGCCTCCCTGAGCCGGTCGATCTTGGCCAGGAGGCCCTGGCTCAGGAGACCACCTTGAGTGGTGCCGTTGACAGTCATGGTGGAGTGAGAATGTGGTGTCTTGAAAGCGCGAAATATCTTGGAGAAAATACCCAGTGGATTCTTAGAACACGATTCCCTTGGTTTGGAGAAGAGTTGCCTTGATTTGAACATTCCTTTGGTTATGACATGGAGGTCGGGACCTGTATTTATGCCAGTCCCCTCTCCATATTTTCCTTCCCAGCTACATCTGGCCTCAGGATGCTGTTAAATCTCTGGCCGAGCAAACGGCCGCAGATTAGGCGCCCGCCCCTGGGCCGGCAAGATTCCGGGCCAACAGCCAAGGAAGGTCTTTGGACACATACGAGCCCGCCGACCGCAGATTAAAAACTGCGGGCTGCCGACGGGCAAACAAACAAATGCTGGATTCCTACTGGAAGAAAGGGCAAGGCTCACTTCCGCCGCGGATGTCGGAGGCCCTCCGGTCAAACGAGAAAACGCCTAACAGCAGGCACAAAAGGCATGCTGGTCAATGCGCTGCTGCCTAACATGTCTGCTTGGCAGGGGGCGGGGATTGCCAGCCTCGCAAGCCGGGCGGCGGCATGGATATCTCTGGGAGGTCCGTTGGCATGAGATGAAACCTATATCACGGAGATGACGGACCAAAGCAGAGGCGATTGGACGCCGAGGCACTACAACATGTGCTGGCCCTTGTTTGTGGCCTCTGCACTGCCCGCCGGGGGAAGCCTCGTCTTGGCCTGGATCCGAGATGCGGGGACTCGAGCCGGCCGTTTGCATGCTGTTGGGCCGAAAAAGGCATGGCTTTGTGGCTGGCATGGTCTGGTGTTGCCCGTGTTGCTCCCATCTGTCGGATGGGCCGTCGTAATTCGTATCGTACCCCTGTAGCCGTGCGCCAGACCACAAGGGAAGATCGAAGTAGAGAGAAAGAGGCTAGCAGAAAGCTACGGGAGCTGAAGGAGATGGTCACAAGGGCCAGGCGGCCAATTAGCGTCTGTGGCTTGTCCTGCAGCGACGGGCAGTGACGAAATGCTCTGTCAGCACCGGAGCCCGTTTGGCTTGGGTAAGGTGCGGGACCCCCCGCTGACCATCCATTCACACCGATTGAAGATGGGGACGGCGGTCTTTCGGGCTTCCGATTCTGATAAGCACCATACAGGTTTTTCATCTTTCTTCTTTTCTCTTTGTTAACATATGTACCTAGATATTTAACATCCATCGCGCCGTCACTAGAGATCCCTGTAGGCAACCACCCTGAGCTTATTTACTTACCCCGCGCCTAAAGTCTCCTTCAACCCATCGTCATCCCAGCCCAAATCTTGCTCGCCATGACGGCGGCCACCCCCCATGAAGGCTCCACAACCGATGCCGCCCAAGCGACGGGCCCTGAGGTCGGCTATCCAAACGGCCACCTCGGTCATCTCAACGAGCGCGAGACCAAGGCACTCGAAGATTTCAAGGCTCTGATCACAGAAAAGGGCGAGTATTCGCCGGGTCCGCCGCCCTCACACGACGACCAGACGCTGCTGTTTGTGCGCCCTTGCCCTGTTGTGCACGGCCGGAGATGCCGGGAGCCGCGGAAGCTGACCCTCGACCGTTATCCGCCCTTGCCACAGGAGATTCCTCCGCGCCCGTCGATGGGTGCCCCAGGATGCCTTCCAGCAGTTCAAGGACACAGAGGACTGGCGGGCGGCGACGCGGTTAGACGTCCTCTACGACACCATCGACCTCGACGCATACGAGCAGAGCAGGGTCCTGGTGCGTTTCGCCCCGCGGCCGCTCGATGCCGTCCATCCCCGCGTTTCTTTCCATGTGCGACTGCGGCTGCTGACTATGGAGAGGAATGACAGTATCCGCAATGGACAGGACGGAGAGACAAGAGGTTTGTACTCGTGCCCTCCGTCTGCCCTGCCGCAAATCACAGACGAAGCAGAAAGCGCTAACGGGCAACACAGAGGCATCCCTCTCTACCTCTTTGAGATCAGGCACCTGGACAGCAAGACCATCGCGCACTACGAAAAGACGGCCGATGACACCTACAGCAAGGCCCACGCCGACGGCCAGACGCCGCCCAAGCTGCTGCGGCTGTTTGCCCTGTACGAGAACCTCACGCGGTTCGTGCAGCCGCTCTGCACCGAGATGCCCGACCGCCCGTACGCGCCTGCGACCCCGATCACGCTGAGCACAAACATCGTCGACGTCTCGGGCGTCAGCCTTCGCCAGTTCTGGAACCTCAAGGCCCACATGCAGGCAGCCAGCACCCTGGCCACGGCCCACTACCCCGAGACCCTCGACCGCATCTTCGTCATCGGCGCCCCCTTCTTCTTCTCGACCGTGTGGGGCTGGATCAAGCGCTGGTTCGACCCCAACACGGTGGCCAAGATCTTCATCCTGGGCCCCGCCGAGGTCCTGCCCGTCCTCAGTACCTTCATCGACAAGAAGGACATACCAAAGCAGTACGGCGGCGAGCTCCAGTTCGGCTGGAGCGACCCCCCGAATCTGGACCCAGCCATCAGGACCACGGCGTCCTGGGAGGCAGGTCACGACAACTTCCCCAACGGCCCCGTCTACTGGAGGGCTCTGGACGACGAGCGGCTCGAGTGCATCGCCGTGGGATCCGTGAAGCAGCAGCAGCGCAGGGTCCGCGTCTGCACCTTCCCGAGGTCCTTCAAGGGCGCCAACTCCACAAACGCCCCCTTCCACGGCGACCACGCCCACGACGGACCGCCGACCCCTGTGGGCCCCGTGAACCCCGTGGTCGGCGTCGAGCCCGCGCCGCCCGGCGACGAGGGTGGCCCGATCCCGACGGCGACGGTGACGGCGAACCCGGTGGTGCAGAACTCGCGGCCGGTCGACCTCGAGGCCGCCGTGCAGAATCTTGTCATCAGCGAGACCCGGGTCGACGGGCTAGCAGCGGTGGCCCCGCAGGGTGACGCCGAGAAGAAGCCCGAGGTCAACGAGACCAGCGGGCCCGCCCCCACGCTCGCCGCCTAGTGGAAACGCGGGTGTCGGGGGCACAGGTGCAACATGCAGTAGAGTCTGCGGCATAGATATTTGGGCTTTGTGCATACAGCATATAGAGTTCGCGGGTTACAACAGCGGCGGCCCAGGGATAACCGTGTGTCTTTGGTTTTGGCGTCATCGGATAAGATTGGAGGCGCGGGCACATAAAGCCTCCTAGTGATACATGGAGTCGGACTTGTCGATGCATTCTTCTCTTTACTGCAGCATAGCAAACGATATCCTGCTCGAGGCTTGGCATTTGGCTTTCCTGGGTACTATTTCATCCTCGTCTTGGAAATAACATCTCTAGATCATATTCCGAAATCAAAGATTATCTACACGTTTGAGCGCCTGTCAGGATATAGGATATATCGAGCAAGCTTTGACATTCACTCGTGTCTGGGTATCTATAAATCTACGCCATAGTAGTGTATTCTCCCACAAAATGGCAAAGCAAAAACGCCGTCTACCTCGTGCAAAGGAATAACGTCACGCCCCCGCCCCCGCCCCGGCCACCCGCCGCGCACGCCACCTGTGCACGCCCTTATCCAGCTCGTCCCAGGTCATGCCGTCGCGAACGTGGCAGAACAGCACGCCCAGCGCCTGCTCGACGTCCCGATTCCGCGCCTCGTCGTCAAAGAACAGCATCTCGCTGTACGGAAGCCCCGTTCGCCGCTGTATGGCCTCAAAGTGGCTCGTCTTGCTGGCCGGGTACGCCTCGACCCCCGCGTCGAAGAAGTCGAGCGCGCGCCTGCTCTTCTCGCGGCCCTTGTCGCCAGCGAGCGGCTCGGCGCCGCCGCCGGGCGGGATGTGCAACAGCTTGAGCATGTCGCGCGCCAGGTCGGGCGCGTGCGTGCGCGAGGCCACGGCGAGACGCACGCCGCCGATGGCCGCCAGGGTGTAGAGCATGCGCGGCACGTCGGCGTAGAAGGCGAAGCTGTCGCCCACCTTGTCGGTCGCGGCGTCCCGCGCGGATCCGCCGGCCGACTTGAGCGGCGGCACGGGGTGCGTGTCGACCCAGAAGGGCCAGAGGGTGTAGTCGAGGTCGAAGACTATCAGGCGCGGGAGGGGCTCTTCGTCGGTTAGGCAGCGCGCTATGCCGGTGTTGGTGTTGGCGTTTGTGGTGGCGCCTGTTGCCTGGACGGAATTCGGCAGCGAGACGAGGGATGGGTTTACGAGTGAGGACTGCGACGACGCTGGGTTCGAGGTGTTGGTGGTGCTGACGCTGGTGTGGGCGTGTGCCTTGGATAGCTTTTTTGCCATGGCGACAGGGTGGGCGAGATGAGTTGTTGTAGATTCTGCGCAGCCGCGTAAGGTTTGACGGAAGGCTGAGACGAGCTGGAGGTAGGTTGCACGCAGTGACGTATCACCGTGCTCCAATTTCGGAACCCCAACCTGCCCCGCATTAGCGGGACAGTGACACAGGGCATGAAAGACATCGGCTCTAGATAAAGTTGGACGTCAAATTCAAAATCCCACTCAATCAATCCCATTCAGGCTAGATTCGTGCGTCATTTGACGGCTACGGGCGAGCAGGGCATCCATGGATGCGTCGCGTTTTCTTTTTCCCAGAGCCAAGCACCAGGGTCACAGCGGCTCTCGACAACTGCCGTCAATCGAACCACCCGCCCGGCATGGCTGGAGGTGGGAATCCCCCACCTCCAATGGACTTCCCCCGCTTGCTCCGCCGTGCGGGAACCGCTACCTTCGCTCCGATGCCTTCTCGTGCTGCTTTATAATGTCTGACATTCGCCGCTTGGAAGCTGGAGCCGGGCTCGGTAAAGGTGGAACTTTCCCTCCACAGATAGATATACCTTGATATCCCCGAACCGGACCTGGTGCAAAAAAGGGGCCCCGGAATTTGTGTAGATTTCGGCGTTCCTTAGAAGACCCACCCACGTCATCGCCGGTATACCACTACGAGGACTCAGTAACAACAACATGGCTGCCGCCTCGGTGCACAACGATCTGAAAAAGATCAAGCTCACCCACCTGGCCCACGTCTACTACAAGTTCAAGGACGTCGCCCCCATCAGGAAATTCTACGAAGACTTTGGCTTCTACGAGACCAAGCGCGTGGGCGAAAAGACCTACTACAGGGGCTACGGCGCCGAGCCCTTCGTCATCTGCGCCGAGCCCGCCGACAAGGACGAGTTTGGCGGCGCCGCCTTCGCCGTCGAGTCCGAGGAGGACCTGGTCCACGCCTCCGTCTCCCTGCCCGCCGAGTGCAGGGCCACCAAGGTCTACGACCTGACCGACGCCCCCGGCGGCGGCAAGTGTGTCACCTTCTACGACCCCGTCGATGGCTTCCCCTTCCACCTGGTGCACGGCCAGGAAAAGGTCCCGATCATGGACCCCAACTTCCCCGACCTGAAGATCAACTTTGTACGTTTGCGCTGCTGCGTGGTGCTTCTGTTTTTGACGCCGAGTTCCCCTCCAACTAACCTCCCTCTCAGCCTCTCGAGAAAACAAGAGACGTCAACACCTTCCAGCGCTTCAAGAAGCGGCCAGCACCGGTGCACAAGCTGGGCCACTTTGGCATGTGCGTGACCAACTTTGCCAAGTGCTACGAGTTCTACTCGACCCGCTTCAACTTTTTTGCCAGCGAGGTAAGTTCTAGAGCAAAAAGACTGACTGGCCATGGATAAACGTTGGCGAATACGTACTCACAGACTCCTCACAACAGCTCTCCTACAACGACAAAGAGGAAGACATCACCGTCTTCTTCAGGCTGGACAGGGGCATGGAAAAGGTCGACCACCACTGCTTCTTCTTCTTCGAGGGGCCCAAGATGCACGTGCACCACTCGTCCTTTGAGACGCACGACTTTGACACCCAGGTCCTCGGCCACGACTGGCTGCGCGAGAAGGGCTACGAGAACTGCTGGGGTGTCGGCCGCCACATCATGGGGAGCCAGATCTTTGACTACTGGTAAGCAGACTCTTTTCTTCTGCGTCTTTGCGGTCTAAGGTAGGTTGGCATGAGCGCTGACGGGAAGCGCCGCACAGGTTTGACCCGGCCAAGTTCATCATGGAGCACTACGTCGACGGCGACCTGCTGGACATGTCGGAGCCGACGCACCGTGGGCGTGCTGGTCCCGACACGCTGTACGTCTGGGGACCTGACGTGCCGCCGACTTTCTTGACGTAGGATCTGGATGGATCGGGAATACGATTCACATGTAACGTACTCTTCTGCCAGTTTGGGAGCCTGGAAGGTGGTATCCCGAGTAAAGAAATTTCTCTTGTTAGTGAATATGCTGGAGATTTCCATATGTAGGAGGGCCCGATTGTTTCGTAACTCAGCGTGGAGAGTCGACCAACCCAGAAACCACAGGAAGCTAGGCTATCACTCTACCATCACTTTCCACTCAGAGCGTCCAACTACCTCTCGGTTGTCTCCCCAAGATTACCCACCATTTATTTATTTCTACTACCTACTCCCACTACCCACTTCCCAATCCGATACCCAACCCAACACCCACCATCTGCAAACCGCTCAGGATCACAACTACCTGAGCAACAACGCAAACATGGCCGGCACGCTCGCAGACGGTGACGGAGGCAACTCGGCCACCCTGATCAAGGTCGACCGCCTGCGCGAGCTGATCGGCAACAAGATCTCGCTGCCCCAGCTCGTCGTGGTCGGCGACCAGAGCTCGGGCAAGAGCTCCGTCCTCGAGGGCATCACCGGCTTCGCCTTCCCGCGGGACGCCGAGCTCTGCACGCGCTACGCCACGCAGATCACCTGCCGCCGCGAGGATCGCGAGTCCGTCACCGTCACCATCATTCCCAATGAGGATGCGGACCCGGACGTGGCCGCCAAGCTCAAGAGCTTCTCCCGGACCCTGCCCGAGGCCACGCAGATGGACAACAAGATGCTGGGCGAGATCTTTAGGGACGTCAACAAGGAGCTCGGAGTCAGCTCCGGCTCTGGCGATGTCAAGACTGAGGCTGGAAATGCTTTTAGCGAGCATCTGCTCAAGATTGAGATTTGCGGCCCTCAAGTCCGTTTGCTCTCTTTTCTATATCTTTTTCTTTCATTTATCTTCCTTGCCACTCCTTCAATCTCACCCGCAAATATTGGGCTTGTGTCAGCTATTGGTATCTACCACGAACCTATAGCTAGTATCTGCTTATCTCCCATAGCAATGCTTGCTCTCCGAAACAATACTGATACGTAAAACAGCAAAAACACTTCACTGTCATCGATGTTCCCGGAATCTTCCGCAAAGAGACCCAGGGTATGCTCCATCGCTTTCACCTTCCTAGCCGTTCAAAAGACAAGTTTGTTTGCTGATTACCAAATCCTAAAAAAGGCGTTACCACTGAGGCCGACATCCTTCTCGTCAAGAACATGGTGATGAAGTACATGCGACACCCGAGGACCATTATTCTCGCCATTGTACCCGCCAACGTCGATCCCGCCACCCAAGAGATCCTCAAGCTGGCCAAGCGGGTCGACCCTGACATGAAGCGAACAATGGGTGTCCTGACAAAGCCCGATCTTGCCATCGAGAGGGTGACGCAGCAGATAGCCATCGACCACGCCACTGGTAAGCGGAGCGACCTGACGCTAGGCTATTACATTATCAAAAACCGCGGCCCCGACGGCACAAATTTGACGCTTGAGGAGGGTCGAGATGCCGAGGCAGCCTTCTTCGCCAAGGAGCCGTGGTCTGCGATACGGGGCAGCGGCAGAGTCGGAACGAGGGCCTTGCAAACCAAGGTTCGCGGGCTATTGACCGACCTCGTCAAGCATGAATTCAAGCAGCTGCGGACTGAGGTCACCACCCAGCTTGCTGAGTTCCGCGACGAAGAGGTCTCCCTAGGGCAGCACCGCTCCGACCCACACGCCCAGCGGGCGTACCTCCTCAGGGTGTGCGACCGGATCCAGTCCATCATGAGGGACGGGCTCGTCGCCAACTACACCAATCATCCTAACTTCTTCTCTGCAAAGAACAACAGACTCATCACCCGCATTGTCCAGCTGGACGAGCAGTTCTCGGCCGCAATCCGCGAGTATGGACACACACGCGCCTTTGTGGAACCGAAGGATTCGGTATCGCCCAAGTCTCGATCTCGGAAGGCAACTAAGCCAGCTCCTACTGTGGCCGCGAAGATTTTCCCTATAATCTCCAAGATGAAATCGGCGTGTCCCAAGGCTATATCAATCGCTCAGAGCGTGCTCGAGGAGGTAAATGTAGACAACGCCGACAGCATCATGGACTACATCAAGTCTGTACGCGACGACAGCCGGGGCGCCGACCTAGGGACGGTGAGTAAATCTCCTTTACGCATTTCCTGCAGAACATGCCGCATCATTTTTGTCTGATGACACCCGCTATATTCGTCCCCCACCGTGTTTTTGATATCCCACCCACGTTCAAGCTTCTCACAGTTTCATGCTGGTTTATTATTCTTTCCACAAGGCTCTATCCGTTAGAACCTTCTCACCTCTAACCCGACATTCCGTTAGTTCAATTCCGCGATTCTCGCTGCCGCTTTCCAGGAGCAGACCAAGAACTGGGAGCCAATCACCGAAGCCTACATCAATCTCGCTATGGGCTTAGTCGCGTCGTTTATTCGAAAGATGATCTTCACTTGCACCGACCCACACATTGCAGAGGAGCTTTTCGACAATCTCATGGAAGACCGGCTGGAGAAGTGCTTCAACCGGGCGCGACACCAAGTCGAAATGCTGCTGGTCATTGAGAGGAAGAACCCTTCCTTCACGCTGAATCAACACTTCAACAGGAGCTTGTCCAAGCTTCAGGGTGATCGCCTAACCACAGCCATTTATAGCACCGCCGAGGAACGCAGCCTGGACACGGACGGCTCGGATTCGATGTTCATGCTGACCCCGGCCCAGCTCGGTGAGATCGCAGGCCACAACCACCAGGCCAACGCGGAGAAGATGCACGAATACATCCACGATGTGCTCGCGAGTTACTACAAGGTCGCCATGAAGCGTTACATCGACAGCGTGTGCCTTCAGGCCATCCACCACCACCTGCTCTACTCGCAGGATAGCCCCTTGCACATCCTCAACCCAGAGCTCATCCACAGTCTTGACGACGCCCAGTTGGACCAGTACGCAGGCGAGGACCACGGCGTCAGGTCTCGGCGGGAGAAGCTTACTCGCGACATCCAGAGCTACAGGGAGGCGCTCGAGGTGCTCAAGGGCACCTCCTCAAAGGCGGCTTCGCAATAGGCAGGCTGGCGCTCTGGCGCATATCCTCGCCGCCGGGTTTTTTTTTCTGCTGGACAGACCACACCACATCATATCACCCGGGCTAGCTCCGCGGCCATTTGGTCTCGCTCGCTGTGGTGCGGTCTGGAGGAGAGTAGAATGGTAGATGGCAGGTCGGCAATGAAGTATAATTTCGACGGTTGTGGTGGGGGAACAGATCATCCATTACGCACGGCATTTATTAGCCCCAGTACTCACGAAACCGGCTCTGATCACTGAAACTTTCCTTCAAGGTCTGGGTTGTGATGCTGGAGTTTATGCCCATTAGAGGTCTAGACAGAGCGCTCTTTTTTCCCCAAGCTTTCTGCCTCAAATTATACCAAGTCTTCCTCCTTATATCTACCTTCCCAGCTCCGGGCGAAGGCTCACAGGCCATCAAGTCTAAGTATGCTCCAGTGACCAAGCGACCGCCGGACCTGCAGACCCAGATTCGGACCCCTTCCCAGCGTCTGCCCCCGAGCCGGAGACCGATGCCGGCACCACATTCTCAACGGCAAAAACGTACCTAGCCTCCCGCAGCGCCGGAATCGCATGGTTATCAGTCCATTCGGTGCACTTCCAGGACACGTGGCGCGTCTCCCCCGGTGCATAAAACTGGACCTGCGGCTCCTAGGACTTGACCAGCTCCGTCCTGCACGTGGCTGTGTTGAACGCCTTCCGCCTCGGCGCCGTGGGCAGGCTTCCCAGGAGCGCGTCCCAGCGGTCCTGCTCGAAGCTCTTGTCGGCGATGGGCGGCGTGTATCCGAGCAGCTCCTTGCCGTGAAATCTATCGTCGTACTCTGCCTCGGGCCCCGGCGACGGCCTGGACTCGTACGCCATACCCAAGATGCTGGCGATGTCGCCGACGACGTGGAATTTGATTCCCGAATGGTCCTGCGGATTGGTCTCGACGAAGAGGATGTGGTGGTACCGCGGAACTGGGATGTCCGGGTCCTTGAGGCAGACTTTGGACTTTGCTAGGTATACGGGGTAGTGCTGTGGTGCAGTGAGAGACATGGTAGGAGACGAGGCTCTATGAAACAGCTTTGGAGGAAGCAAGAGGCAAGGCTGTGAGGGATTGGATGCCTTGAATTTATCATCGTGTCACCAACGCGGGATAATGCGCAAATGCGGCTTCTGATTGGCCCATCCCTCCTCCCTTCACTCATAAAGTCCCCGTTAGTACCATTCTTTGTGCGACATCAAAACGGGTAGGTCGCTTCTAAGCGACCATCGCCCCCATCGGCAAGGAATGGCAGCCGAAGACGTGGGCTTCACGGCGTTCGCCCTGCCCAGGCCGCTCCCAACGCTCGACGAGATCGAGGCGGCCAAAACGACACTGCCATCCCTTCTAAGCGCCGTCCGGCAAGCGCATCGCGGTGGTGCGGGCTTGTTAATGGTCAAATACGGAAACCCGCTCTTCGTAAACAGCCACGGGGACCACGCTCCGCTGCGGCTGCGGCGGCGGCGCACCCCGGCTTTCCAGCCCCCGGGCCGTACGCACGTCGTGTGCCGCCCCTGGGGCTGCTTCTTCCTCGCCACGCGGTACTTTGCCGGCGAGCCACTCGGGGCCCTCTGGGACGACATGTTAGAAGATGAGAAACTGACGTCGTGGGCCAGCTAGCCTCACGACGTCTCCGCCGGCTAAGCAGGCTCCCTCACCCGTCGTCTCTGTCTCCGTTGTTGCCCCTATTCGGCGGCATCGCCGGCGGTCCCGTGCCTCACCGCTCCTTCCATAACCCTGACGAGAAGCCCGGATATCACAGGCCCTTTGGTGACGGGTCGCCGTTCGCGATGCGATGGCGCCCCACCTGCGACAGGACCAAGCCGACGACGGCAGGCCGCGCAGTGAAAAAAGAAGAAAAAAAAATTCTGGGGGTTTATGCTTTTTCTATTGTATTCCGCCGCCCAGTCTGCCGGCTTTTTCAGCTGAAGATGCCCTTTGCTTGAGACTGCTCCTCGAATCGCCCTGTAAGCCGATGAGAAACGCATATGAAATGGCCGAGGCGCAGAAGACAGCGACAGGCTACACGGAAGAGGATTGCGTCTGCGAGGAATGAGGGAAGACGGGAGGATGAAATACACCGATGACAGAAGGAGACGTTTTTACAGTGACGGAGGGAGGCAGGCCACAGGGCCGACGGAGGGACTGATCACCGTTAAAAAAAAAAGCGAGAGAACAGTACAGAACTTCATGGCAATAAAGTTGTAAGTTAAAAATTTGTTCTTAGGACCAAGGCAGCCAAGGGCTTGGGAGCATCAGCTTCTACGGCAGGCAGGCTACGGGCCTGGGCATTTAAGTAAGCCAGGCTAAGGAAAAGTGCTCTGTTAATCCAGATCAAGACGAACGCAAAGGCCAGCCGAAAGGATATATTAAAGGGCGATGCGCTGCTGTAAAAAGGTAAGATTCACATATGCTGGATATCAATTGATCCAAAGTTGGCCTTCAGGTATCCTCTAGGGCGAGCAATCACGGCCACCAGCACTATCATCCGGCTTCAGCCCAGCCGACACCTCTCTCAGAAAAACCCGACTGTAGCAATTCTACATAAAAAGCTCCCCCCGTCGATCCCCCTTTCATTTGGGATGTCGGCGTTTTCGGTGCTAACAGCTGAAATTCTCGATAATTTTCGTTTACCTTGCGAGCCAGGAACTGTACCGTACACCCGGCTGCCGACCGGTTTACGGAGCTGTTTGCGCGAGGGCGCCAACGCTGGATATTAAAAGTCAACCGACACAGGCAAAAAAGGCAAGTAATGAATTCGTCATCTACAACTTTTCCCGATAGACATAAAATCATAGGCTGCCTTTGTCCAGCCACCCACAATCCACATAACCGAGACGCGCACAGCCGCCCTCCGCCCATGCACTTGCACAGAGAAAACAAAACTTGCTATGAGACGATCAAAAACTAGCCCGAGGCGCGGGTCGGTAGAGAAGCGTCCGGGACACGTTCCTAAGCTTCCTCCTCTGCCTCTTCCTCATCCTCCTCCTCCTCCTCTTCTTCTTCCTCCTCGGCCTCCTTCGCGTCATCGACCGAGCCGCCCTCGGCCTCCAGCTTGAGCCACTCGTCCCATTCGGGAAAGAGCTCCGCATCCTCGCCAGGCGTGGCCAGCATGCGTGCCACACGCCCCTTTTTGCTCTTCTCCAGTGACTCCTTCCACTGTGATACTACGCCGCTCGTCAAGCTGGGCTTGTACGTCTGAGAGAAGAGAACAGCCTCGGCGAGCCTGCCCGTCGCCGTCAGGATATCCACACAGCCCGCCACGTCGCCGAGCAGCCATTTGGCAGAGAAGGCGACGTTGTGCACGCCAGTCTCAGACGCCTGCGCTGCCAGCTTCTCAAGCCCCTCGCGGTCCGACGTCGAGCTGTAGAGCAACAGGAGAGAGCCAAGATCCTTGGCGTGTGTGAAGCACTCTGCCGCTAGTGCCACATCCCATGCTGTGAGTGCCGCATCGCCCACAATTTTCCACTTGTGTTCCACGTCCGCTTCCCTCGCAAGCTCCAATGCGATGTCGAGGTGGTTCAGCGCCAGCGCGAGATCGAACTTGTGCTCCGGGTCCGTGGCAACCTCGAGTGCCAGAGACTTGTGGCCCTGGCCCTCGAGGAATCGTGCGATCTTGTTGAGCTGATCCTGGGGAATCGTCGGCAGGAGCTCGGCTGCCGTCTCCATGTCCTCACGGAGGACCAGGGTCTGGTACTCGAGAACGGGGAGCGACAAGGCGAAAGAGGTGACGTTGACATCCTTATCGGCGAGGTAGATGCGGGAGTCCCTCTGGATGTAACCGATGACGTACATGGGCTGGTCGAAATGCGAAACGGTGTACGTCTGGTCGCCCACCAGGTAGTTGAGCCTGTTGGTGCTGTTTGTGTATATAAAGCAGTCGCCCACCCACTCGCCAGTCCGTACGCTGCAACAGGAATGACGTGTCAGTAGAGCTCGCTTCTTCGTAATGCGGTAGGAAGACGCACCTCTCGCTAATGTCGGTGATGACCTCGAAGGCAGACTCGACACCGTCCTCCTCGGCCAGTCCCGCCCGCAGACCCTCGATGTAGTTCTCGCGCGAGAATCTCAGGACATAGAAAGTATCTTCGCAGGCCAGCGTGACCAGCTCGCCGCTGTCGGACCAGTAGACCTGCACCACTGTCAGTGGCTGATATCGACTCGGGGGGACGATGGGGTCCCTCGCGTTTCATACCTGCCTAGGCTCGACTTCAATTCTCCTGATGAGGCCGCCAGTAGCCCAATCGAAGAACGAAATACCGCCCTGTCCCTTGGCACCCAGCAGGACACCGCCGGAGAGGCCATCGGCCTGGAATCCAACGTCAAGGCCTCCGGCCTTCTCGACAAAGTTCTTGTAGACCTTGACGCTGGTGGCAGATTCCCTGATGGCGAAGTCGGTGCTGTTCTCCTTGGACGCCCACACAAAGTCCAGAGCCGAGCCGAAAGCCTTATTCCTCCACGCGAGTGCAGTGTAGATGATGTACTCGCCATCGCCGCACACCGCGACGAACCTGCCGTTCGGCGAGTGAATCAGAGTCTGGGGGTATACCTCGCAGGTGCCCAGATCCTTGGTTGGGAGAGACATCGGTGACCCATCCTTGATGGTCGCGTCTGCGTTTGCCGCGGGTTAGTACCAACAGCCCCTTGAAGCGCAAGCTTGAAAGCCTTCGAGTGTTCTAATCACACATACCCCCGCCCTTTATAATCGAGGAAACCACCTCGTTGTGCCTTGCCCAGACAAGCTTGCCCGAGTTGTCCATCGAGACGGCCGGCTCCTCCCGACCGAGCTTCACGACGACTGCGCCATCATCAAACCCCACAGCAACGCCCTGCTTTCCTTTCTGGTACGACACGCACCAGGCGCGCTCGAGGCCGTAGTTGAGCGACTGCTCGAAGCGGTATGTGTTGGCGTGCCATATCCTCATGGTGCCGTCCTCGGAACCCGAGATGATGACGGGAAGCTCGGGATGATAGCAAGCAAAAGACACGTTGTTGGTGTGCCCCTCCAGGGTTGCGATCAGCGACTTCGTGGTGTAGTCCCAAATCTTGACCGTCCTGTCGTCCGAGGTGGTGAGGAGGTACGGCTTGTCCGAGTGCGGGTAGTAGTCGACGTGGTTGACGCCCTTGGTCTCGTGGGCCTCGAGCGTGAAGTTGGCCGTCGAGGAGCCGAGGTTCCAGATCTTGACGGTGCGGTCGAGACAGGCCGAGGCGAAGGTGTTTGTGTCCTTGGGATTGATGGCCAGGCCCATGACGTAGTGGCTGTGGCCCTCGAAGACCTGAACGCACTTCCACGCCTTGTCCCAGTCCCACAGCTTGATGGTCATGTCGTCCGAGGCCGTGAGCACGAATGGTTGTGTCGGGTGGACGGCGATGGCGCGGATGTAGTCGGGGTGTGCCTCGAAGGACGTTATCTTCTCCGAGGTGTTGTAGTTGTACACGCGCAGCTGGAAGTCGTCGGAGCCGCAGACGATCCAGTTCTTCCTCGCCACGAAGCGGCCGGCGCGGACCGGCACGTCTGTGAGCTCAAACGTCTTGACGATCTGCTGTGTCTCGTACGACCAGATGTAGACGTGGCCTACGCCGTGGGGAGGTAGTTCCGCGGTCAGCATTGCCATCTGGTGTCGGCACATCTGGCTGTTTGCTCGTCCTGCTAGTTTAGGTTCTAGGGGCACGCGGGCTTACCGCTGTACAGAGTCGTCAGGATCCATGGCTCTTGCGGGTGGAAGTCAATGCCCTTGACCCTCTCGCTCCGCGCGAAGAGCTGGCGCTGTATGTTGAGAGCCATGTCAGCAGGATGTCGGCACGAAGCCTCGCTCGTTGCAATTGGAGGCTATAGAGCAAGGAACGGCGGTCAAGGGGATCCGGCCAGGTGCCGGCCGAGGTCCTTGTGCGCCAGCGGCTGCCTGGATGAACGATGGGCGCTGAGGCCACATATCTTGTAGTAGTCGTACAAGCCAGAGACACCCAAGGGGCTGGAAGTGAAAGCCGGTGTGCGCCCACCTTAACGTCTAACCGCATCTTGAATACTGGATTTGTTTATCGCCGCCCGGTCCGATCACGATGCAAGGCGCTCTTGAGCTGCAGCCAAGGTGGGGGTGAATTCAAGCAGCAGCTCGGGGGAGCATCTGTCGGCTTCGAATTAGGGCCGCTGGGCCTGCCGGTGGCGATTAGAAGAAGGGAACAGAGAATGGGAGCTTCAGCAGAGTGCACTGCGCCAATGGTTGGGGCGGCTAGTTGGACCGTGGAACGCCGTTTGGTGAGGTTGGAGCTACCGCGCCATGCACCTATTCCCAGGCCCAATTTCGAGCTTCACAAATGTGGTCTTTCCGACAGGAGTCGGCTGCCTGAGGCCACACAAGCGCGATTGAGGAGCGCCTCCTGCATTGCGGGGCATTTTTCTTGCGCCACAATTCGGTGGGCGTCGACATTACGCTGTGGCTTAAACGCTACAATAACCCTTTTCGAAGGTTTTATACATCAGGGGAGGCAGCGGGACCCTCCGGGTCCCGTGCCCTGCCACCTGACGATCAGAGTATCGCCCTTTGGGCGATCGCCTCCCTGTACATAAGGCCTAGTCCAAGGACCTACTTCTGACAGATAGATCCTTTCCCCTTCATGCACAATAGAGGACCGTTTCCTTGATCACAGAGATCATTGTTCATCACTTTTGGAGAGCTCCGAGCCGTCTGTAAACAGGAGTACCCACTCCTACCAACACGAACTTTGTATTTGTTGGTCCAGACCTTTACTTCCATCAACACTGAAGGCACTCAGCTCCGATGGTCTGCATTGTGTTTTGCGCAATTAATTTCTCACGCACTTGCTTACTGTCACATGTCTTGTTCATCTCTATCGGCCAAAACCCGTAATTCCAGGCCCTGAGGGACGGAGGCCAACCACAGGGTTGCAGGAATATTCCTCTGACATCGCAGAGGGAGTCCTGTACTTTGGGAGACACTCGAGACCTCTACCCTCGGGCAATACGCGTGGCTCTGCTCAGATGCCCGAACGAAACATATAGCTCATTGCGCCACGATAGGGATATTCTATTAACGGGGCATACTGCGGTTTGGTATTCTCAAGCTGGTATCTACCGTGTTTCATCTAATCGTTCATCTTGCTTTCCAAAAATCAACAAGCGCCTGGGACATGCCTCTCATATTCGCAATCGACGCCTTCTAATTTTAAAATCAGAAGAAAAAAAAAGTCTGGTCCCACAGGGAACCAAGGAGGAAAAGAAAAAGAAAAGGTTGCTTGGCGAAAAGGTAAGCCAAAGAATCTAGCGGAAAAGGGGGAAAATTAACTCCAAATCAGGGAAATGTCAAAACGCCGGGAATGCCGTCACAACGCCTCTATGACGGTGCAAATGGGGTGTGACGATGCGGTAACGATCGTCGTGGATGCAGATGAACTCGATGATATGGTTTTCAAAAGGGGGGAAATTAACATGCAAAAAAAAGAAGCCTGAAAGGCTACTCGGAGTCGTCGAGCGAGTCGGCCTGGACCCTCTCGACGATGGCGACCATCTTGGGGAACAGCTTCTCCGAGGGCTGGAGGCCGCAGACCTGGATGACGACCTGCTCCGGGTCGTTGTCGGCCATGATGCGGGCAAGTTCCTGGCTCTCGGCGTCGTCCTCGACGCTCTGGAAGCGGAAGGCCATCTCGGCGGCGTCGAGGAGGGCGGCGCAGTCCTCGCCCTTCTCGGCCAGCTCGGCAGCGGGGCCGACGAAGCGCTCCTTGCGGCTCAGCTTGCGCAGCGGCGCGCGGCCCACGCGCTCGACGGCGTCCTCAAGGTGGGGGTTGCCAATGCGGGTCAAGATCTTCTTGACATAGGCGCGCTGGGCCGCCTCGTCGATGCCGTGCTTGGCCGTGATGAGGTTGGACGTGTTTTCGAGCGCCCGCCGCACCTCGGCGTGGATCTCCTTGTCCTGCAGCGCGTCGTACACGGTCCGCTTCTGCCGGTTGTAGCCGTGGTAGGCGGCCGTGGCGTGGCCCGTGTTGACCGTGTACAGCTTGCGCTCGATGTAGGGCTCCAGGTGGTCGACCCAGTTGATGCCGTCGATAGGCGGCGGGCTGTGGTCGGCAAACGGAGTGCGGTCGACGACCCACTCGTAGAACTTCTCTAGCTTGACGTCCAGGCCGGCGTCCGGCTCCTGGGCAGGCACGATCCTATCAATGGCCGAGTTGGCGAACCGGGCACGGTCCGACAGGTCCTTGAGCCTGTGCTCCGGCGTGTGCTCCTTGATGAACCCGGCCAGGGTGTCCGTGGCCCCGATGGCGTTCTCGCAGGCGATGACAGCGGCAGGGGCCAGGTCAGTTGGCCTCCTCTCAAGGCCCTTGGCAATGACAGGGGCGACGAACTTGAGGACGTTCGGGCCGACGGAGCAGGTGATGACGTCGGCAGTGGACAGCTCCTGGATCAGCTCCTCCTCGTGCGTCCGCGAGTTGATGGCCCGGTAGTTGGTGATGATGTTCTCCTCAGTGCCCTCGGCGCCGACCTCTATGACTTTGTACGAGGATTCCTCGTTGAGAGAGTCGACGACCTTGTCTGTCACGTCGGCAAAGACGACCTCGTAGCCCGAGTTGTGCAGGAAGCAGGCAACGAAGCCACGGCCGATGTTGCCGGCACCGAAGTGGACGGCCTTCTTGGCGTGGGTGGCGTTTGATGGAGACATGTTGTCAAACGTATGTGTGATAGAGATGTATGTTCCAGTGTGGTGCTCCGTTCAGGGGCTCCAGGGTTTAAGGCGGGTTGAAGGCGGTATCTGTCCGTGCTGACAATAGGGCCAGGCCGAGCAAGAGGAAAGAGATGTGTGTATATATGAGATCCCAGCCGGACTAAGGGGTTCTGGGGCACGATGTAGGCTGGTGGGTTAAAAGCTGTGGAGAAGATATCGGAGATCGATCAGAAGAAGAGGATCAAGTGGTAACGGCCCTGAGCTTGGTATGGAAAACTGGGGATGAGCAAGAAGGAAAACTGGATCAGTGAGGGAAGCCATCATACTTATATCCTCCTGAGGTTGGTTTCTCGGTCCCCTAGGTTTGGAAGAAGAGTGGACCGGCTCGTCCGCATGGCGGAAGGCATTGGGTCAACAGACGGATGATGTCGACGGGGGTGTCTCCGCAAGGTCCGGCCGTCAAGGCAGGAGGGCATAGTGCGAGAAGATCGCCACACCCGGGTGGCTCCTTTTCACGCACACCCCCTAAAAGCAAAAAAAAAAAAAAAAAAAAAAAAAAAAAAAAGGCCGCAGCCGCTTGGACAAGGCTGCCCAGGCGTGAGAGCGCGCCGAGCCAAGTTTACTTACTACGGCCAGTGGGTCTTCTCCTTTTGGTTCCGTCTCAAATAGACGGTGGGCCATCCATGGCTTGGCTCCGTTTAATCCAGCTTTGGCATATGATCATCGCCCAAGGAAACATCGGTCAGTTGGTCCACGGATCCGAAGCGCTCAAAGGGGACACGCGTCTGCTCTCTGCGAGAAGGAAGAGGTGAATCCCTGAAGCCTGTATCCGGGAGGAATTCAGGGCGATAGCACCCGGTGGCGATGCCAGCTCAAGAGAAGCACGTCACCGCTCCACCAGCCCCAACATCGAGAACAGCGTTGCGCAGTGGGTGTCTGGCCGTAGCACCGCGACGCCCAAGGCGGAAATTGTGATGGCCGCAGCCGCCAAACCGTCGCCCGCTCGGCGGCTGTCGGGGTGCTCCAGCGGGCCTTTCTGTGAGCGGCCGGTGCTCAAAACGACGGGAGGCAGCAGGTTGGGACGGTTGGGGCTCTGAATGACGTCACTGATTCTCCTCGAGTCAGGAGCCATGCCTGCCATCTCTTCTTTTGGTGTCTTTTCACGACCCGTCGCCAAAATGACGGTCGCAACGATCTGCCGCGGCAGCCCAGCGCTAAGAATTACCGGAGATCGAACGGAAGTGATATCGGTGGCGGCGTCGCTACCTAGTTCCTTGGGATTGCCCGTCGGGGATAAAACGGCACAAGGAAAGCACCGTCGACGGAAGGCCCATGTCGAAGAGGCGGGTCGAGAGTATCCACACCGACCAAAACAAGGACGACCTGCGCAGTGAAGTGATGCAGGGCTTGCGTGCTTGTTGGGCTTGGTAGGAGCCCACGGAAAGATGCCCAGCACCGCCTCGAAACAGTAAAGATTAACGTGGGGTCAGCCCGTGAGAGGAAAGATGTATGTACTGTACAAGAGGGAAAACGTAACATTGCGGAACCATCTCCACAATGTTCCCTTCTCTAAGTCGGGCGGGACTGGCTGCTTCGCAGTCTCGCCGCCTCCGTTTTGCTTTGAGTGGAGGTAGCGAGACAGTTCCCGTTCGCCAATGTGGTTATTCCCGCGTCCTTCTGGTCGCCATCGCATTGCATCAGCGTGCTTCCAGGCCTCCTGGACAAGGCCGAGGCGTCCAAAGTGTCGTGGTCAGCGGCACCTGTGCCAGGCCCTTTCCCACGATCTAGTTTAGCTTGCGACGTCACTCCGCACGCTCTTTGACATCACGGTCGCTCGCAGATGCGTTTGCCATCTCACACAGTGGCGGAATGTCCAAGTGATGTATTGTTCCGTGTAGAATCCAGCTGTTGACTAGGGTTGGGACGAGCACGCCCGTGGTGGCCCAGTAATTGGCTGCTCTGGCAGCAGTATCGATGTCGTTCTTCCTTGCAGGCGGCTCTCTGGCTAAAATTGATGGGTGTTGGGGTCGCACAGTGCTGTTAGGGTGTACCTGCCATCACTCGAAGAATGATTATGATTTCAACCTGGATGCTCTACGTGCTAGCCGTGGTGCTCGAGTCAGTCTTTTAACAGGCGTCTCTCCCCTGCTGATCCCGCCCTCCATCCAAGGAAGCCACTCCCGCGCTCACGATAGTAACCAGCGGCAGCCCGGCGGCAACCTTCGGCAAATAGCAACCCAGAGCCAGTAGCTTCCACCGCACTAGCTTATTTCGAATTTGCCTTTCCCGTCGCTCATCCGATAGGCCCGGGGCTGTAAAGTTCTCAATGCGATTGTTTACCCCCACGCGGCTGACGAAAGGCTAGCATCCCAACAAGACAGCCCGAGCAGTTTGTCCCATTGACTGCCATCGGCTTGGTAGGGTGTTCAAGACCTATGTATCGAAAAATCGTTTCGTTCCGATCAATGTCCGGGGTTTTTTTTTTCTCACCGTGGCGGTTTCCAGCCGCCGTGCCGCCATGTCGTCATTGTCCTTGACTCGCCGCCGTTTTCTCCATTCCCACTTTTTCCAAGACCTGCAATGAGTAAGACGCCCCAACCTGCCTTGCGGCGATGCAGCGCAGCGAATAAGCCACTCGCCATAATCGATCCTGGTTTTGGAGGTCCACAGTTGCCCACTAGGACGGCCAAGAATACCCAGGGACAGAATGTAATACACTGTCGGGACATACGCCGAGGGCAACCTGCGGCCGGCATGAAGCCCGCAGGTCTTGTTAGCCTGACGCACGAAGCGCCAAAGTGCACGCAAATCTCTTGTCGGGCGCCCAGGAAGGCCAAGGTTCCATTTGCTTTCTGGTGCCAAGCAGAAGCCGCGCTCTGCGCTCCTCCCCTGATGCATGCGGGAGGACTGCCGGGAGTGCCAGGTTATGAGCTTAGGCGGGTTAGAGGACGGGAAGATTGGCCGTCTTTTCCGGCTATAGGATATCTACAGTGCGGACGGAACCAACGACAGCCCCGGTCCCTGCACATACATTTACCTCGGACCCTGGAGCCAGAGACAGGCAGGACGAAAGATAAGAAAACCTCATCGCATTGGTAGCAGGCACCATCTTGGCACCATTGGCTGAGCTCACCTCAGACCGCACAGAAGGCGAAGGGTCGATCGACACGTAGTATTGCCCCTGCCACGGTGGACGGCCCTAGTGCTTTGTTTGCCAACGGGCTCTGACAGGTTCCAGCGCAGGATTTGCCAAGGATGCACCGACCGCACACAGCGGCGGGAAGCAAACCACATGCACTCTGAGCAGTCGTCGCTCCCCTCCATTGTCTCCTATTCTTCCCCGGTTTTCTGCTGGTCGTTGGGACATCACTGGTCAAAGGCATGATGCACAAAAGGGTCCGTTACTGTACGGCCTGTGATTCGTCAAGCTGCAGGGTCCACCCCACTATAGCGGCTCCAGAGGACCCGAAAAAGGGGTCTTTAGGCTGCCGATCGGACCCAGTATGACGACAGGGCTCCACCCGGTCGGGTTACGGGCAGAAGGCTGCAGGCCAAATTGACGGGCACCACCAACTGCACCACCACCACACCCAACCGCCCACATCCCTCCCAGTGCCCTGCCTCCCCGAGCAGCCGACCGAGCGAACGCAGACACCGAATCCCGCGACGGCGCAGAGTGGTCTGCCACGATGTGCCCGCACGCGGACTCGTCCGCCACAGCGACTACAGGCGGTGGGGATCCTGCTGGCACATGCAACATGATGCCGCCAGACTTGCCAGACTGTCCGACTGCCTGCCGCCAGCTTCCGTCGCCCCGCGTGCCACCTGCTACCCGGACGCCTACGAAGCAGAGCGTGGCATTTGGACATGGATATCACCATGGGACCCCGCAGCGGCCGCCCGTTTCACCGCAGTACGGCCGCCAGTGCCCCTTTGGTCCAACAACAGCGCATCCGTCGTCACGGCACTTCCGTCTTGCGTTTGGTCCCCTGGTTGGGAAACCCCACATACAGAGTGCCCTCGCTGGAACCGATGGATCCCGCTTCGGATCGAAGCAAATTTAGTCCGCACGCAAACAGGTTTATCTTCGCGCAAATCTAAGGGCCTGATGCACTGACTAGTTCATCCCTGCTTATCTACACTGGACGCCGGATATGATGCAGCTGCCAGTCAGGCCCTGGTCACTGACACTGAACCTGTCCTGTTACGGTAAGTAGGTCACGACGCCCGTCTTTTCCTCACTGCTGCTCACTGCCACCGCGGTGCCGGTTTTAGGGAGCCCTGCGGGAGTGGTTTCGCGTATTAGAGCGGACGGCGGGAGGCCGAGGGAAACACCCCGGCCCCCAGATCCGCCATCGCTCTGCAATGCCGAGCCAGCGCTCCAACATCTCTATTTTGGTGGACAGCGAGGAGAGGAGCCATCCCCAACCACCATGTCCTTGGCCCGTCGCTCGTGGGACAGGACGAGCACGCTTGACGATTCGGGGACCCGGGCCAGCCCCGCCGGCCTCTACATATATACGCCGGTTCACGGTGGGCTTCACTCATATTGGTGAAACCTGGACCCGCCCCTTGCAATCCGCTGCATGACCGAGTGGTCATCGCACATCACAACCACGAGCCCCGACTCCACTGCCATCCGTCAATTCGGCAGATCAGTCATTTCTTCACCGTTGGGATTTGTTGACTCGTCGTCCTTGCGTTCTTCCTACGTACATTCCTTGATATACCGCCTCGCGGCGGACGTCGGACTTTTGCGCCTTGCAGACGAGGGATGCGGGCCTGATTGGTCGCCGCCGCCCGCCCACTCACACTCTGCTGGCAGCGTTACACACGCGAGGGCCTCTGAGGATACCGCCCGCCGGCTCCAAGCCAATACAACGCCTTATGTTCGCCGTCTCGGGGACTCCACTTCCATCACCTCAGCAAGCCTAGATATGTGGCTCCCGTGGGATGGGACGCAGCGCTGACAGCCCTTTCATTGATCGTCACAAGCTCGCATTATGTCGGTCGCATGGTTCTCACGAGGCTTTTTTTAGCGGCTCGGAGCCTGTTTAGGGGCCTGTCTGCCTGCTTTGGGCATGCTGTTGTTTCCGAGATGCTTCGCTTGCTCTATTTTCCTGTTTTTCCGCTCCTTCACATATGCACTTCATATCTCTTGACACCCTCTCCCCCTCTTGATCGCCGCGGCGTTTCGTTTTCCCACCCGCGTGCTTGCGCTTCCTGGCGTGGCAGATCGGCGAGCCAGCGCTAAAGCCGCAAACATTTCACCCCGAGCTTTTGCACACAGATCTACAGTATCCCCGAGAGGTTACGGAGGGGACGGCCGTATGTACGCTTACCTACAACAAAGCGACCTCAAATCCTTCTCTTGGGGTCTTGCCAAGTGGCCAAACTTCCTCTGTCCAGGGCTTCCACCATCTTTGCGTTCCTTCTTTCCTGCTCTCTTTTCATTTTTCAACTGGCACGCATATGCGTTTTATCCTACACGTCAATGCGTACTCTGCCATCGCATCATTGGCGGCGCTGCTCGGCTTGTACGGGTGCACTAGCGCGGTTGGGCGGAGATCGCGCCGGTCAGAACAGACCTGCGGCGGCGCAGCCTACGCCGCTGACTACACCTTGTTCCAAAGCCACCGCAACACCCTGATCGACATGACTGCTCATATTTCCTGGCTCCAAACACGACCCTCACCCACGGATTGCAAAGGCGGTGGCGGAAATGCTGCCCTCTAAGCTGAGGCATGCATGCCAGGGTGCTTCGATCGCCGATTGTAAGGGCCTTGCGCTCCTCCTGTTGTCTTTACTTCCTTCACGGCAAGGGTGCCTGAATCTCGTAGGAGCCATCTTAGCTTCGCCACAGGGCTGGCCGTCCGTTGTCTGAGTATTTTTCTTGTTTCTTTTCCACTCGTCCGGTTTTTGTTTTCTCCGTGCCCTATACAGATTGTGATTAGATGACCACCGTCACTCGCCCGGCTGAACGGGAGAACCTCCGAAACTCATTTCTACGCCATTGCGCGGTATACCAGTCGTAGATGGACTTTCTACCACCGTCTGATTCGATGACCGGTCTCCCTACGGACAAGTGGGCTCCCTCCTGCCGTTCATGGTCTACTGCCGGGTCCCTAATCGATGCCCCGCCTACCTCGACCTCTCCTTATGTCGATCAATGAAGTGCGAGAGGGAGCCTTGGCGTTCGCGGGGCCGGTCCCCCACAGACCTTCGTGGCAGCTTGGCATGAAGTGAGTCGTTTGGACATTGACAGGAAAAGTTGGCAGCCGATCCCACCGCGGAGCATGCATGTGCTTCGATGAGGGGGTTAGGGATCATGAGGGATTACAAAAGGCCGCTTCTGTTAAGTGGTGGCCACTAATGGAAGCCCCGATCCCCATGGAGAATGCCATGTTTCCACGCGACAGCCAATGAAACATGCCCTGGAAAGGGCGGCCGCTCGGCGGGAGCGGGGACTGCAGGCTCTTCTGCCCCTCCCCGAGCCGTGGACCCACAACTCCGGCCCCTCGTGCGTGGGTTCACGGCGACGTGTCGGCGGCGGCGGGGAACGGTTATAGTGGGCCGACAAGGCTGGGTGGGCATGAAGACAAGAAACAGGCCCCCTCATCACCAGGACGGACGTCCCAACTCGGTCAGTTTCACCTGACGCCGTCAAAGAGCGGGCCGACTGGGCCCCACTGCGGTGGGCTTTGGTGCCTCCGCTTTCTTATATGCTAGGAGTGCGTCCTATCAGGGCGAGGACGACTCGCCGGTGTCGACCTCGCTTGCATCGCCATCGCGAGGCCTCCCGCTTGGCACTGGTGGCTACCGTGCCGGTGTTGCCGAATGATGTGCGGAGAAAGTCGACTTAGCTCTCGGTACGACGCTTTGGAAATGCCCCACGGGGTTCCTCTGGGCTTCCGATAGGCGTGGTGATGTGGTGCCCGAGGAGTTCAGCCATCTCCATCTGGTGTTGTTCTTGACTTCTGTGTTGATACCTCTCTGCTGGCTGTTTATGCTGCTCGGATAAAGATGGGACTCTGGCTAGTTGTCGTGAGGGGCATTTCGGCAGTGCTGAGAGGCTAGGGAATCTAGGAGGGTGCTATGTTCGACTCGATCCCGCAGTGCTCCCTGCTTCCTCACTAGATCAAGTCTCGCGCCGGGGCGTTTCGCTTCTTTCCGCTAGCTACGCTACGTCCACTTCTCCCACTCACCATTTGAGCTTCTCCGCGCCTTCTTTCACCCTCTGCTGGTACAGCGCGTAGGCATCAAACATGCCGGACTCTTGGAAGTACGCCTCGTAGTGCTCCATCATCTCCGCCAACTTGTCCGGGAGCTCGCCGGCCAGATCGCGTACCTCGCCCGGGTCCTCGCGGACGTTGTAGAGCTCCCACCTGCCGGGGCCCCTCGGCGGCGGCAGAAACAGGGCCTTCCAGTCGCCGAGCCGCACGGCCGCGGTGCCGAGCTGCTCCCAGCCGATGACACCGCGGTCAGGGTCGTACACCTCAATGGAGACGTTGTGCGGCGACCGCAGCAGTGGCAGCCACGACCTGCCGCGCACGCCGACGACCTCGCGGCCCCGGAAGCGCGGCGCCGGATGGGCGACGCCGCCGAGTTCGAGCATGGTTGGCACCAGGTCCATGACTGACGTAAACTGCGGCACAACGATGCCGCGATCCGCCGCGGGGATCGAGGCCGGATGCCGCACGATGCAGGGGCAGCGGATGCCGCCCTCGGTGGTATATGACTTGGCGGCGCGGCTAGGTGCCGTGCCGGCGCCGGCCCACTGGGGCCCATACCACACGAACGAATTGTGGTTTCCGATGTTGTCAAGCGAGTTGTCGTAGTAGCGGTCCAGCAGCTCGCCCATGGTCACGCCGGCTAACACCGGCACGGCCTCCAGCAGCTGGCCCTCGGCACCGTTGTCTGACATGAAGACGATGAAAGTGTTGTCCAGCTCGCCTGTCTCGTCGAGGTAGTCCAGGACGCGCCCAACGTTGACATCGACGAGGTCTACCATGGCGGCGAAAACCTCCATGGTTCGGCTTGACTTTTTCCGCTCGTCCTCGGACAGCTCGTCCCATGGCTGTGTGTCTAGCATGTGGATAGGGGCAGCCTCGACGTCGGGCGGCACGAGACCCTTGGATACTAGGTTTCTCAGGCGGCGATCGCGCAGCGCTACTGGCCCGTCGTCATAGTAGCCGCGATACTTCTTGACGATCTCGGGAGGTGCCTGCAACGGCCAGTGCGGGGCGGTGAAGGCGAGGTAGCCGAAAAAGGGCTGCGCCGCCTCGGTCTCGTTGCGCCCGCGCAGGAACTTGAGGAAGTAGTCGGTAAAGGTGTTAGACGAGTAGAAATCGCGCGGCAGATCACCTTGGGGCGAACCGTCGATGAACCTGTCGTCCTCCATCCAGATGCCGTTGCCCTTGAGGTACTTGCGCGGCTTCTCCGTGAGGCCTTGCAGCTGCGGCTCGTGGTTGAAGTGGTTCCCCGCACCCGGCAGCGTGCTGAGGACCCTCGTGAAGCCGCGTGCCCAAGGCGATATCTCCTTTTTCAAGCCCAGATGCCACTTGCCCGTCATGAGAGTGAAATAGCCGTTGTCCTGGAGAATCTCGGGCAGCGCCGCGACGCGGAAGTTGAGGTAGCCCTCGTAGCCCGCTCGTCCTTCGAAGATCTCGGGGAACCTCTTCATGCGCTCCGCCATGCAGCCCAGGCCCGCGATGTGCGAGTCGGTGCCCGACAGCATCATGGCCCGGGTCGGCGAGCACGAGGCGGCGGTGTGGAAGCCAGTCATCCGGATGCCCTCGTCGGCCAGCCGCTGCAGGTTCGGCGTGTCAATCTCGCCGCCGTACGGCGACGTGTCGCTGAAGCCTAGGTCATCAGCCACGATGAGCAGGAAATTCGGCCTTCGACGCACGCCCGCGCCCCCGTTTGTCGCCCCCGAGGGCCGATCGCCGCCGCCAGGCCCGTGTCGCCATGGCGGACCTTCGAAGATACATGCCGCGAGGAAGACCATGAGATGGGTTAGCATCTTGTCATCATTATCTCACAGGCGCGAGCCTTGATGGTGTGTGTCGGCGCATTCGGATCAGGCTTGATGGATAAAAAAGCAAAAGAAGTCAGAGGTGACCGATACAGTGTGTAAAATCCAATGGTTTTGGCGAATTCGGCAACGACGGACGACCCTCTCCTGCCCAATTGGGAAGTTCCACTCGACAGCCAGCTGCTTTTCGGAAGGCACGACAGAAACCGGAGGGCGAAGCACCACACGTTGTTCCTTCCCCATCCGACCACGGATAGCTTTCCTTCACAATCAGTCGAGGCGTCCCAACTTGGCAGTCGGGTTTAAAATTGCGGTCCCTCTCTCAACCTACGCCCACAACCTAATTCCCCATTACTTTGAATCCGTCTCGACCACTCGACCAAGCCTGACCCTGCCAGACGACGTCAAGCGCTGTCCTGCTGCGGGCGAGCAGCAGCTCCTCCGATTTTACGACGGCGAAGATGCGACGGATGAGGCAGATGAGGGTTTCAACATCGGTTGGCTCAGCCAACAGACGGCATCCATCAGAGCTATGATGTCTGCGAGTGGGAGAAGTCGCCCTCTTGGTAAAATCTTCTTTCCACACAAGCTGGAATTCTCGAGCCAACAGAAACTGCTGCGGTTCAGCAGGTCGCGGGACGTCTTTTACTTCAACCTCTCGGCGCGTCAGTTCCGGGAAATGCAAAAGGACGACATCAAAGAGACGTGCACAGGCATCCGGCGCATCGCTCTCAATGCGACTCACATTTACCCCATCGCATTCTGGCAGTCAGTTATTGGCAGGCCCCTCATCAACGGTCTTCCGGGCGACGTGACCAACTTGCTCAAGACATTGGCCGGCTTGCCTAACCTCAAGACCGTCTGCTGGGTGTCGTAACACGAACCATCAGCTTTCGGACCTGGGCAGATGCGATTGCTCGCGCCCGGGCTGCCTCTACGTGGGGAGCTCAGTGGAAACAAACATCATCCGGTCCGTCTGTCCACCAGGCAAGCCGGATTTTTCCCACCGCGCGGCAGCATTTGTCCAGTCCTTACCGCGCACCATCCTCGAAGTAGCGCTTCTAAGACCGCTGCCACCACAACTCACCCGAGAGCAGTGGGACGATAACCGCATCAACAAATTCGCGGCATACACATGGAGTCTCTCGTTTCTGTCCCCACAACAGCCAAAGAGGTCGACAAGCAGCCATTTTCACTCCTCACATGTCAGCCAACTTGGGAGCGCGAGCAGCTACAGGAGGCTATGCGTGCTGCAGCGGCTTGGCATCCAGATCTGTGGCCACAAGGAGGTGCAGAGGATTCAGAAGACTCGGGAGATTTAAAAAATCACGAAGATCAAGAGCAGCCCCGGAACGAAGAGAACCAGGGTGAGAGTGAGCAGAGCGAGGAAATCTGAGGTTGGGAGTCAGGGAGTCGAGGAGCCCAGCCATGAGCAATCAGGCCACAGCAAGCCACGCAGTTGGAGGCCACAGGGCTAGGGTCTACTAAATGGTTTAGCACACCTCCCAAGAGATGGATGATGTACTGTGGTTAAAGGCGTCAGTCATATGGCTCATTTGTTTCCGTCTGGCTTCTCATGTCTTCTATTCTACCGCTTTGTCTACTTGCCGATGACGCCACGGAGGGCCCATCCTCCCTGGGCCCTCGATGGTAGAGCCACAGTTGGGCGGAGGTATCAGACACACAGGTGCTTATCAATGCCAGTAACGCCCGATTTTGGTAAAATTGGGTGGTAATCTGGAGGCAACGAGTGAGGCTAAAATATGGAAGACGAGCAAGTTATTATTCTACAAAACGGTGGATTCTATTGCCGCAAATATCTGGAGAGATTGTTGTCTCGGTCGGTGCTACCGTTTCCCAGCGCCACGGCGCCAGTATGTCTATTTTTCGCATGGAATATGCCGAAAGGAAGGATAAGTTATCTTTGAAAGACGACCAAAAGGCATGTATACACGATCCCCTCTGCCTCCCAAAGACCTGTTCCCCCGCCTCCAACCTCGCCGGCCTTCCCCCTAGGCCACCACACCAGCCTCACAGCGAGCGAAACACGGATAGGCTCGAAAGGGCCCTTCCTGGCCAGGCAAACATGGTGTTTGAGGCGCACGAGGAGCCCAGGCCGGCATTGTTGACCCAGGCGGGCTCCCAGTAGAAGATGCCGTTGCCGTTCCTGACGCCCGCGACGGCTTGGGCCACCCGCTTCAGAAACTGGACCTGCCCCTCGGCCGAGAAGGGGATGTCGCGCACGTCGGCCGGGAACTGGTACCGCGGCGACGGGCACGAGGTCGGCCAGTTGACCTCGGCCACGACGATCTCCTTGCCCCACGTGTTGGCCATGTTGGTCAGGCTCGCCTTGAGGCGCGCGAGCGTGGCGTCGACGTTGCTTCGCCGGGATGTTAGGGATTCCAATTTGTAATTTTTGCGCGTTTTTTTGCAAACGTTTTACCAAGGGCTGCTAGCAGCAAAGACTCACTAGAACGGGTAGTAGCTGACGCCCATAATGTCGTAATCAGACGCCACGAACGGGCCCTGCTTCAGCAGGCTCTCGTAGAACCACTTCTGCGTGTCCCAGTTCCAGCCGTCGTCCAGGTGCACCATGATCTTGGGCTGCCTGCCGAGCCTGCTGTCCCGGATGCCGGCCGAGGCCGAGTGCAGCAGACGAGCGATGTTGTAAAAGTTGGTATACCGCCCCGTCGGGAACAGCAGCCCGCCCCTGATCTCGTTGCCGATGGACACGATGGCCGGCGCGATACCCGCGGCGCCGAGCGCGTCGCCGACCTGCTTGGTGTAGTTGTACAGGCGCCACGAGAGCCCGTCGATGTCGGACGGCCAGCCGGCCGGGATGGCCTGGTGCGAGGGGTCGGCCCACGTGTCGGACAGGTGCAGGTCGACGTACAGCCGCATCCCCGCCGCCGCGGCGCGCCGCGCCAGCCGGATGTTGTAGTCGAGGTTGTAGTTGCCGTCGCGCGGGTTTACCCAGACGCGCTGGCGCACCATGTTGACGCCGCTGTCGGCCAGGATTCGCTCTAGCGGCTGCGTGCTGCTGCCATCAGCGGCTTGGTATTTGACCCCGGCTTTTTCTTCGACTTCGACTGACGACCAGTCTACGCCCTTGTATGCCAGCCCCCGTGCCGCTGTGGCGAGCAGCGGCAGTGAGACGAGGGCGCGGGCCAAGGTGTTTAGCAGCATGGCGGCTAGATACTGGATGGCGATAGGTCTTTTTTTTTTTTTTTTTTTTTGTGCGCTTAAACCGCCTCCCGGGGCCGTGAGCCGACAAAGAACTTACGAAGCAAGCACCATTTTGTTAAGAGGCTCTAGCAATTAATCCATATTATACGGATATCTACCACTAGCTGCTGTGCACAACACTTCTCCACCCTCCGCCGCACGGTTTCGTTGGTGGAAAGAAAAGGATGCAACGCTTTCCCGATGGAGGTCTCCTTCCGGCCACGCATCCGGCGAGGGATCCGCCGAGGTCTGCAATCCGGTCCCCTGGGGAATGAACCAGAACGTGAATAATAGCAGTAAAAAAAAAAAGAAGAAGAAGGAAAAACAGGCACAGAAGCTTGGAACACCAAAAGTTCCCCGCGGTTAGCTGAGATTTTTGCGCGTGCAACGCATAACGGCGCGGATAGTCGTGTTCATAGCTGCGTATTCGGGCCAGGGTCACGGCCCGCCTGGTCCTCTCCCGGCTTCGCGATGTCTCTCGGTAGTGCTATCGAACGTCTACGGTCGAAAAAGAGTGTAGTGGCGAGACTGAGATGCTGCCTGACGGCCGCCGTGTTTATGACCGCCCCCGTCCCCTCTGTAATACATTCCGTGAGATTAAAAGAAGCAGCCACTAATAGGCTCATATAGTCGCGCTGGCTGCGGCAACGGCTCGGAGAATTATCAGCGCTTCAGAAATCAAAAAAAGGGGCTGTTGGTGGCGGCTTCATCAACAAAGCCGCCATCGATACCACCAGCAGCAGCACCAAGGATGGGCTCCCGTATTGATCACAAAGCGCCAGCTGAGCCATACTGGAATTGTTTGCCTGGCGCTGTCCGCCCTGACGATGGTGCCATTTCCCCGTCATCGCTCATAGTATGTACACTCCCAAGACCCTGAAGACCTCCTGATATCCGACCCAGACGCCCACCGAGCAAAGACCCACTGCCTCGCTCTGCTACCCCTATTTGGCCGGATTCGTAATCGTCAGCTTGGGGCTCGCAGACCAGTTGCCGACCCAGTCGTTCATGTTGACCGTGGCCTTGGAGGTCTCGACGTTGCCGGTGGTGGTGCTGGTCTTGAGCAGGAAGCGGTTGATGTACGAGTTGAGGTTCGCCGTCGTGGCCGACGGGAACTGGCAGTGCTGGTGGCCGCCGACGAGCGAGAAGCCCATGTTCGGCCCCACGCCCAGGCCGGCGTAGATCTGGCGGCCGGCCTTCATGCAGGCGGTCGTGCTGACGGGCCCCAGCCAGTCGATGTCGTTCTCGATGACGAACAGGCCCCTGGGCGCCACCAGGGCGGCCAGGAAGTGGTTGTCGGCGGGGATCGAGGTGGTGCGGCTCGTGTACTGGTTGAACTTGGGCGAGAACCACGCGTTCTCGCCCACGATCTGGCTGGCCGTCTGGATGTTCTTGCCCTTGGCCTTCTCCGAGTCCGAGATGCGCCAGCACGCGGCGCCGCCGGACCCGGACTCCTGCGGGATCGTGAGCGCGATGCGCTTCTCGAGCGCCCCGACCACGAAGGCGCCCTTGCCGTTGCGGCTGCAGCCCGACACGCCCAGGCGCTTGGGGTCGATGCCCGTCGCCGCCGGGCCCAGCTTCTCGAGCGCGTCGACGATGCGGCCCACGCACCAGGCCCAGGCCGTCGTGGCGCCGGCGCTGTGGCTGCGGCCGTGCAGGTCGAAGAACCAGCCCGTGCCGTGGCTGCTCGGGTTCATCTGCGCCGCGCACGCGTCGTTGCCGAAGTTGATGCGGCCCACGCCGGCCGGCACGGGGATCGAGACGCCGCCGATGCCGATGATGGCCGCGCCGCCCGCGGTGCCGCTGCCCGACGGCCGCGTGAAGCCGACCGACAGCGTCTTGGTGTTGCTGCCCACCTTGATGGTGATGCTCATGGTGTTGCCCGACACGGTCGCCGTCAGCGAGCTGGGCGGCGGCGGGAAGTCGCCCAGCACGTACTGCTGCAGCTGCTTGCTCATCTCCTCCTGCCGGCACCCCCAGTCGGCCTCGGACGCCACCGCCTTGCCGGTGCTTGTCATCTTCCACGGGTCCGGCAGCTGCCGCTCGTTGACCGTCGGGTAGTTGTCCATGACCGAGCACGACTGCCGCCTCCACAGCCCGCCGCCGAAGATCTCCGACGCCGGGATGGCTGCTGCCGTGCCGGCCAGCATGAGGGCCGCGAGCTGGACGAGCATCTTTCGGTGCGGTACGACGACTATCAGGCCAGATAGGTAGGTAGGTATGTATGTAGCAGGTAGCTGGGCGGGTAGCTTGCTAGCCGATGGGAACGGATGCCAGGGGTTGGTTGACAGCTGGGTCGCTTTAAATGTGCTTTCTCTTTCCGTCATGCAGAACTCCCGACTCCTCTCCGTCAGGCCGCCCGGGCACTCATCGCGGTCCCCATGGCCACCGGTGTATACACGTTTTCTTGGTACCAATATGGCTATTCTCCAACGGCAATCGTGAGACGGAGAGTCGGCAATCATGCCCCATCCCAATCAATTCCAATCGGTTACGCTCTTTTTCCTCTTCTGCTGTATGGCCAAAGCACAACGACACGGCGTGTTTCCTCCCTCCCGGAAATCTTCCCCCAGGTTCCTCCCTGCGTCTTTATTACCGTCTCATCCCCCGCATCGGCAAGGGAGCCTGCGCCCCCTCAATGCAGGGAAGGCGCCGGGATGCCAAGGCCCGGGATAAAATGCTGCCAGGCAAAGGACCGCTCCCGCCTAATACCCCGGTGGGCGAATAGAAAGCGGCCACTCGACGAAATCATACCATCATAGACATGAGAACATGTATACCCCGTCTTTAGTTCCCGCCTTTTATGTGGGCACCGGGAGCTCGAGTCTCGACATCCGCAGCACTGAGGAGGCCCACGGAGAGGGTCCAAGGGGCAGAAGAAAAAGCGTTGACTGGAGGAAAAAGAGAGCGCCCGGCTGTCGGCCAAGTCACCACGGCAGTTGCGCAGGCCAAGTATTTCCGACACGGCCAACCAACGCCCTAGTACCTCTCTCTGATTTAGCCGCGCCGATCCCCGTGGATTGAGTTTTCCGCACAGGGACGAACAGGATACCATATTTGTCTGCGCACCATCAAGGCCGGGGCCTCTCCATTAGGTCATTAGGTATCCATGGGGGCCGCCGGTGACACGAGGAGATTTTTCTAACGTCTTTCGCTAACATGTTCCCGCGCCGTCTTCGAGGAGACTTAGAATATCGACAAAAACGAAACGCTGTTTACCCAAAACGCCCGCTCGTATTCCGTATATGCCAAAATAGAACGAGATGAAATCAGATAGCAACCCAACAAGAAGATGAACGTATAATGATGTATACAAGAAGATAGGACCAGGGTACCCAAGAAGATGTAGACCGAGGTGGATGAATGAAGGTGAGACAAGAATATATCTGACCGGACGTTCGCATATCACCAACGCATCGGACCACCACCGGCGTCAGCGTCCTCGTGTATCGTAAATCCGACGCCGGGCCCCGGATCGCTGCGGCGCCCGCCATGGCCGCTACCACCACCGCCAAAACCAGCCTCCTGCATGTGCCAAGCCCTTTGTGTGCTCGGGTATTCCGAAGGCTGGCTGCTCACGTCACTAGCGGCATCCTCTGCGATGTTGTTGAGCTCGACAACAACTGCACCCTCGTCGCTCGAAGAAAGCCTGGCTGGGTCCACATTCTCGCCGTCGGACATGATGTCCTCAATCCCCGGCCACGGCTCGTCCTCCGGGTTCAGCTGGGCTTCGGGCTGCTCCTGTGACTCGGGAGCACCCCCCGACCGGCGTCGACGACTTGAGCCGCCGCCCTTGACGTTCTCGTCGTTCTCGTCTTCATCGCCGGAAAAGTCTTCGTACACGTTGACGTTCTCGTCGCCAAAGAAATCGAATCCGTGGCTCATCATGTCGAGGTCTTCGGACCCGCTACCATGGTCATCGTCGTAGTTTCCATAGTCCATGTCGTCGTCATCGTCGTCGTCGTCGTTATCGGCATCATTACAGGGCATACCGGCTGGTCTGAGTCCGCCCTTGTGAGGTCGGGCAGACGGGCCAGCCGACGTTGCCCGCCCAGCGTAGTCACCACCCCGCGGGCCGTCTGGAGGCGCAGTGCTGTACGGCGTTGCGTAGCAAAATGGCGTCGTCCCACGCATCCGTTGGTCCTCTGGAGCGGCTGACATATCGCGAGGGGCGACGCTGGGGCTCCTGCTGAAGCTCACGGTGCTCCACCTGGGCGTGTTTCGTTGTCGTATGTTTGGCGAACGCCCCGACCCACCTGCACCGCCACCGCTACGCCGGCGCTTCGAGACCATGGCAGAGGCCATCTGCAATCGCGGGCTCGGCCGGCTTGGGCCCGGGACGAACGGGGATGGCCGCCTCTCATACGGACTTGACTTGGATGCGCTGGTGTGAGATAATCCGCGGGCTTTTCTTGGCTGGCTTCCTGCGCCAGGGGAAGATGCCAATGGCACCCCGCTGGCTGGCACCGACGTCGTCCGCAGATGAGGGGGCCGCGATCCCCTCCGCTGGTCTCTCGTAAGAAGCGGGCTCTTACCGCGCGCAGTGTTTGGTGACTCTGCCGTGTAGAACGCCTGAGATGACGACGCCGCTGTCGAGCTCGACTTGTTGGCAACGGCTGCGCTGCCTTGTCCTTGTTGGACGCCGAGTTCCGGGGAGGGCGCCGTTGGTGGCTCGTCTAGTCTGTCGTGCCACTGCCAGCACTCCTCGTTGGCCTCAAAAGACCCATCCACGGTGCTAGCCGAGGAGCTTTGGGAGTCGGGGCAGACGCGGCCAAGCTCTCTCAGCCGCTGCCATGACCAGGCGCCACCCCTCCCCGCATGGTGATCTTGCAAGTACGCCTCGGGCTGCGTGACGTATAGGCGGTGCATGCCAGTCGCCTTCATGACGACGCTGGAGGACAGGAAGCCCACGTCCCAGAGCGTTGGGGTCAACATCTCGGCCGGCGAGAGGAACCGCAGGCGCGAGTCCTTGTGCAGCTTCCGCAGCGGCACCCATGGTTGGCTCAGCCCCAAGAATCTGTCCAGCTTGGCGCTGACCAGCCGCGACGGCGGGTGCGTCGCTGTGCCCGCGTCGAGGATCTGCAACACGTTGCTGAACGCGTCCACCATGGCGAGGTGGACACTGCGGGCATCGGAGCCCTTGACTGATAGGGTCTTGATAAGCCCGCGGCTCCTCAGGCGATTATCAATGACGCGCCCGGGGGCACAGGCGCGAGGCAGCAGCCACGTGGACGAAGACGATTGGTCTAGCCAATCCACCATGTACGGCGAGGTCGGATCCGGCGTCTGCCTGCTCAGGGTGTTAGGCATCTGCGTCCACTCGTCACCGTTGGCGTCCCACGGGGCAGCGCCCGACGGTCGCTGGCTCTGGAAGTCGTGCGCCGGCATCCAAACACCTTTGAGGCAGAATGGCAGAATGACAACCTCGAGCTCCCAAGGCGAGTTGTATGTGGGTAGCGACGAGGCCTGGAGCTTGTTGACTTGTGCTTGGAGCTCCTGCAGCTGGCTGTAGATTTGGCGGTCTGAGAAGGCATGCGCAGATTCGGATGTGACACTGGCGTTTCCGTCTTCGCGTCGCATGCTGACCACAGTGCTGCTGTCGTCATTCAGACGCTTCTCCACCTCCTCGACGCGGGTTTCCAGTTCGGTCACCCTGAGATCTGTGTGGTCGTGCTTGTCACCACAGTCCTCGTGGCCCGTAACCGAGAAGGAGGGGTTCTCAAGCTTGTCGAGGCGCTGACCATGTCCGCTCAGAGCATCCTTGAGGCTTCGCACCGCTTCGTGGTCGAGTCTCGCTGAGGAGCGCTGAGGTCTGGGGCCGAAGCTCTGCGACCAGGCTGCTTTCGGCGTTGGGGCTGCCGGTATCGCGATGTGCTCCTGAGGAGACGACGCCTGTGTATTCGGGATGGTGGCGTCGGGATCGACGGGGCAGGAGCCGTGCGGGCGATTGGTATCACCCGCAGGGACGCTGGGTCCCGCGAGCTCCTTTCCTTTCAACGTATTAAGGCCTTTGCCAGCAAATGGCCTCAGATACCTCAACTGGCTAGATGGGGCGGTTGAAGGTGATTGAGACCTAAGGCACTGGGACGGTATTGGCGGCAGGCCTGATGGAGCTCCATTGCTGCTGGGCTGAGGAGCGTTTGTCCAGACCAGCGTATCTGGCAGGGAGGGTGGAGGGTCCTGGTGGTGAGCCGATGTGGTGGGAGCCTGGTTGGTGCCGTGGACGTCGGAAGAAGGCGGGGCGAGTGCGCCAGGCGCGTAATCAACAACGGCGGTGGTGAATGAGGGGCGTCCAAAATCAAATCCAGGAAGATCCATCGACATCCCAAGACCGGGGGCGGTGCTGGGCATCTGAAAAGGGGCCAGGTCCTGGACTGGGGTCAAGGGCTCCCGGCTTCCCTTTGGCCTCTCGTTCTCCTGGCCGGCGGCGAACACAGCGGACGGGGTGGCAACGGCTGGGGCCACGACGGGTGTCTGGGCCGTCTGGACATCCTCATGGTAGCACGCGTGGTGCGAGCACATGCACCAGTAGGCCTGGTCCGGGCCGGGCGGCTCCTGGAAAGCCCTCACCTGGGTGGAGGCCGAGGGCGGCCTGCTCCAGAAGCGGCGGCAACCGCACCTGGCGCCGTTAGCCCCGGGCGTGAGGTCGACGAAGCCGCATGGTCCGCCAGGGAGCATCGGGGCCGGGACGGCGACGGCGCCATCGGTGTATATATCAAAGAACAAGGGGTTGCGCGAAATGTCGGGGAGGGGATTGTCGAACGGAGGGGCGGCCATTGGGTTAGTCCGGGATGGATGTCATCTCCTAGGGATGGTGGTATTTGCTGCGATGTGTATAATGGACGGCGTTCGGGTCGCCACAAGGGAGCCTAGCCCAGACTCGCAGCCACCGAGGGGTCGGCGACAGCCTCGGATCGAAACACTGCGCGCGGCGCCGAGCATCCAGAGCGAGCGCGCCAATCCTGGGTCGCGCGCAACCAAGGCCAAGGTTGCTCCCTAACAGCACATCAGGGGCTGCGCGAGCCGTCAGTAAAGCGCAATCTGGCCGGCGCAGTCTTGTACAATCCAGCCCTGGCATTCCATGGCAGACAGACAAGACGGGAAGCGCAGGCAAATAAGCGCAACAAGAAGACAAGAAATAAAACTGACCAGGCGCACGCAGCTTGGTCGCAAGAGGTGTCGAGACGATTGCGAGCGACGGGTCAGGGGGCGGGGCAGTATTTATACTCGCAAAAGGGAATTGGACGGGGATGACGGAAGCAAGCGACGAATATGCGGACCGCGGGTGACGACTGCCTCGCGCAGGCGGACGCGCTTGTTCAGTCACTCAAGGGCGGCGAGGTAGCTCAGCTCGGTGCTTTGCGACAAATGGAGAGAGCGCCGGGGATGCAGGAAAACGAGGCGTCGGGCAACGAGGCGCCGCCGTGTGGAGTCGGGCCGTGGGGACTGGATGAGAAGGGGGGTTATCAGCAACCTGAGCTGGACGGGTGGGAGACGGTGTGCCATGATTGGACCACCTGCCCCATCCAGACCCCATCGGATCTGGTCCGAGCACCCAATAACTAAGGGGAAAGCACCATCCCATTGGCCCAGCACTGCCCCGTTCAAACCCCTCGGCGCCCACCCCGACGCGACGCGGCGGCCAAAGTCCCTCTGCGGGATTCTGCAGCGGCTTCAGCAGCGTGACGGCGGTACAAACGCTCGAGCCGCCGCACGGCAAGTGACTTTGGATATTGGGAGCCCCCCGTCCCCAGACTCGTGCCGCGTTCACGCGCATGGGGACGGGCAAGAAGCCGCCCCGTCCCTCTCAGTTTTGAAAGACCAAACATGGACCGGGGCTGCCGATCGTCGCATAATTGCCGCCTGTCGTGGTTGCTCGCCTCGTGGGATTGTAAATCGGGCCATAATCCCCTGCGGGTGCGTCCGCCTTGCACAAGCGATAAGGCGAAAAGCGTCGACTCGATGGGTTATGCGCCCTTCTTGAGACATGCCATTGTCACCACGCCGCCTAGCGGTCTTGGATGTAGATATTCACACCCACACCATACCACTGTGACGCGCAAGAAGGCCACCTAGCCCTTCGACCTTGTGGGACGCAGCACGCGTAATGTGACACAGATTAGCAAGAATGGATGCTGTCCGCGTCAGTTTCGCCCAGCTCAAAGTCTCCGGAAAAAAAAAAAAAAAAAAAAAAAAAAAAAAAAAAAAAAAGAAAAAAAAAAAAAAAANAAAAAAAAAAAAAAAAAAAAAAAAAAAAAAAAAAAAAAAAAAAAAAAAGGAAAGAAAGAAAAAAGGAAAGATATTGTTCGCGTCCATGTGGCCTAGTGATTCAATCGTGAAGTAACACGTCGGTCCGCGTTGCTCATTGTGATCAGATGCAAGTACCACGTTAAGAGTTGTGTGCTGCCGTATCCATAAAGAGATCCTCGCGCGTTCTAATAGTATACGGGAAGATGATCCCAGATGCCTGCTAGAGATGGGTGAAAAGTAAAAGTAAGAGATGGATGTATACCAAGAAACGCCTGATATATGCAGCCTTGCGCAATGGCGACTTGCTGGTGGTAGGTATAGAGCAGAGATGGGCGGCAAAACAAGATTCCCAAGATAAATCCTAAAATAAGCGCGATATCGACAAGACCTAAAGAAGAAGAATAATAATAAAAAAAAAAAAAAATAAGAAAAAACGATGTACCAAAAAATTCCATAATCCCATGCGCCAACATCACCACCCACATCCAATTACACTTCACCCCAGCTGCCCATCGGCCCCACGCTGGCAATGATGCTCCCGGTGCCCACAGAGCCGCCAATGTCCCAGTAGTGGCGGCTCGAGTGCCGCGACGCCGCCGACGCGACGCTGAAGCTGCCGCTGCGCCTCGTGACCCCGGACCTGCGGGACCGCGGGCTCTGCTGGCTGGCGCAGCTCGACGACCGCTGGCGCGTGTGCAGCGCCGCCGCGACCGCGGGGGCGCCGGCGCCGGCGGTGGCGCCTTGATGATGAGGGCCCGACGACAAGGACGACGGCGTCATCCCCGTCGTCATCGTCGTCGTCGTGCCGCTGCTGTTGTTCCTGCGCGGCGCGCTGCGGCCCACGAGCGGGTGGTGCAGCCGCACCCGGGCGGCGCGCGCGGCCGCGTCCTGGCTCGTCGACGACAGCATGTGCGGCGAGACGCCGGCGGACGCGGCCGCGGACGGCGGCGAAGAAGACGTCGAGGACGAGCCGAAGCGCGAGCGGAGATACCGGAACACCAGGCCGATGTCGAGCTGCTGCTCCCATTCCTGCTGCGTAAACGTAGCCGGGTGATGTCCGCTGCCGCCGCCGCCGCCGCCGCCGCCTTCCAGGTGCTCCTGCTGCTGCGCCTGTTGCTGCCTACCCGGTATCGGGATGGGCTGGGCGTGTCCGCCAACGCCGCCGTCGCCCTGGCGATGCATATGCGGCGGGACGCTCGGTCTGAACTGCGGCATCATGGCAGACGGCATGCTGCTGCCCGTGCCATCCATGTAATCTTCGGCGTTGGCTTGGTCACCCATCGAATAGGACCGCCGCCGCGACCGGACCTCGTTCCGAGTGGCAGTCGCGACCTCGGCCTCGGGGATGACGGGCAGGCCGGCATAGGGCAGCGGGTCTTCGGTCAGGCGCGCGTAGGCGGCGAAGGCGCCGGGGTGGTGAGTCGACATGCGGTGCACCAGGAGACCGAGCTCCCGCGCGATGCGGTCCAGCATCCGCAGCTGCCAAGACGAGGACGAAGAGTCATCAGGGTGAGTCGCACCACCCGATGACTCCTCGCGACCCCGCGTGAGGGCCGACAGGCCGACCATTGATGCCTTAGGCGTCGACGAGAGGTCGCCTTCCTCTTGTTGCCGGCCCCCGTTTGAGTGCTGTTGGGTTTGGCGGCTTTCTACTTGCTCTTCCGCCAGAGCCTCTCCGAGCAGGACGGCAAGCAGATTGTCGTCGATTCCCAGCAGGTCACGGATGACTTTACGCGTAAACCGGCTCAGATAGCCCTCCTTCTCGTCACCTGGTGCCTCCGAGCCGGCGCCAGGGATTCCGGCGTCTTGCTCGTGCCACTCTGTCCCCGCCATGGCCACATCGCCTGCGTGCGATGCAGCGGCAGCAGAGCTCCCGAGCGAGGCCAGCAGCTCGTCCGCGGCGGGCACAGCAGCCACCGCAGCGGAAGCATCCGACATGCCTCCAGAGTCGCGCCGTCGCATGTGCGGGGCAGCCGTGTGCTGGCGCCTCCGCCTCGTCTCCCGCCGGATGGCCTCGAGCAGCAGCAAGCTCTGCTCCTGGCGCCAGGCCTCGATGCGGCGGTGACGCTCGGCCTCGGCAGACCCGCCCGCGGCAGCCGTCGCCGCCGCCATCTCGACCTCTAGCCGCGCCAAGTCTAGGCTCTCGCGCCGCCGCCTCACCCGCCGCGGGTTGAACCGCTCGAATGAGTATATGTGCTCCTGCATCTGCATGTCGTCCACCCCCACCCCGGGCGCGGGGGTGCTCAACCTAAAGGAGCCTAAGCCATCGTGTGTGGGAAGGACCGGGATGGGAGGCGGCGATGCCGTCGCCGCGTGCGTATAGCCGCCGTCATGCCGATGTTGATGGTGTAACCCAAGCAGGCCCTGGCGGAACTCGGGCAGGTGGCTGTCGAGGACGTCGAGCTCCGCATCCTCCTCCTGAATCGACAGTTCTGAGCCCGACAGGACCGAGGGGACCGCCGAGTTCAGTGGGGCCGAGTTGGCGTTGGACCGGGCGACGGTGTCGCCGCTCCCGATTTCGCTGACGTGCGAGCGCCCCGGGGTACGCTCTGCCGAGTCGCCTTGGAGAACAGAGCTGAGGTAGGAGACGGACGTCGTCGTGGTCGCCGAGTCGTCGGCGGGTGAGAAGAGGACCCAGGTCTGGGACTCGGCAACATCACCGCCGGCTGTTGGTGAGGCGGCATGTTGTGGGTCGGTGGGCGCAGACAGCCCACCGACCCGAGGGCTGCTATCGTGGAGGCCGGCCGGGGCTGCCGGCGCCCGGTTGAGAGACTGCCGCGCGGTCGGCTGGTGGAACGCCATTTCGGTCGGGCAGCGGCGGCCCTCAAAGGCGAGAAGAGGGGCTCAGCGGGAAGGGAGGTTCGAGGAAGATCGGACCGGTGGATTCGTTGAGGCGGGATATGGAGGGAGATTAGATAGACACGTCTGCCCTTCAGGGGCTTGGAGATGTTGTCATATAAGTGTATGCTGCGGGCGACGAGAAACGAAACTATCGAATTAGGCAAATTGACCGCAGACGACACGAGTTGGCCCGGCCAGAGCTACGACTAGAGATCGCTGGCTTTGTTGTATGCTTATTATCCAGAGTTCGCCCTTGAGCGCTGTGGTGCCAGCTGTCTCAGGGACTTGTCGAGAAAAGACGTCGCGCTGCTGTGCGGCAATAAACAATGCACTCGAAGACGTAACGACTATTTCATGGGGAAAACGAAGTCGAAGAGATGATTCAATCTGGGCGCGCGGCGGATCTCTTAGACACCAGACACCCTGGAAGCAAAGGGGCGGGACGGCTGGCGGTGGTGGGCGTTGCGTGTGGGTGGTGGGGGCGCCCAGGTCCGGGGCGCGGCCCAATTCTTGGTGGACAAAAGGCGGCAGGGGTTGCAGGACCGCTTTTCAGTGGCCGGCTGGCCGGCGATATGACAGCTCGCTGCAACGCGATGTCAATCCATGCAATGCGGGCGGCAAGAGGATGCCGTGAGCGGTGATCCGAATGGCGGGCTGGGCCACGTCTCAGCTGCTTTCAGTGGTTGCTGATTTCCATCACGTATTAATAACACCGCCTCGAATCAGCCTTGCAGTGCCCGCCTCAGATTGGCGCAGCGGGAGGAGCGGCAGCACGGGTTTGCTGGATTGATAAGGAAAGGGAGTAGGCGAGGTGGGTGGGCAGACCAAAAAGAGGGGAGGGGACAAGCCAACCTAAGCCGCAAGCAGCGGCCCTTACGAGACTGCTGCGGTTGTGGTGCTACCGTGACCCCCTTTGTCTCTACTCGGGCGACACGAACCGACCAAGAACGTTGATGACGGTGACAGGCTGCACGATGCGGGCGGAGAGGCACAGTCTGACGGCGGCACGAGCAACGCCCACGCCATCACACAGCGGATTGCCCGTTTTAGACTCCTGCACTACCGCGGGCCACAGAAATAAACAAGCGGCCAGCCCACCCAAGTCGTCTGGTCATTCAGTCATTGGCAAACAAGAGGCTTCGTCCGCGTCTCCGCGCGGCCTGTTATTGTCTGACAGTGGCGTGGAAACGAATGGCGCAACCACTATGCCGATTCGACAATGAATGACATCTTTCGCCGTTAGCGACTTGCCCACAAGGGAGTCCCCTGCCCCCAGCACATCATTGGTGGAGCTTGCCTCAGTCTCCGGTCCACAGAACCTGGTCACAGGAGCTGGCGCCCGCTAGGTCCCGCTCGATGCTTCTGATAAGCCTTTGGAGGTGCCCGCGCCGTCATTGCCCGAGCCCGTGTGGACGATGGAGCCACTGCGACCGAAGAGTCGAATGGTTAACAGAGAAATAATGCAAAGGCGAGAGAAAATAAATGAGAGATGTCAGGAATACGGATCGATAATGGGACGTTCGTCGCCGTTTTTTTTTTCTTCTCTTCTCTCTCTCTATTTGCTGCCACCGTGACATGTGTGCCTCGTGGTCAAAAGCCCTCCTTAACCTTGGTGCCGCCTGAGAACTCTCCGACAGACCAAACCCGCCATCGGGTGTCTTCACTTCAGAGTCAGGGATTTACGCCCAAAGGCCAGGCCGATTGTCGGAGATAAACATTATGTGTATGTTGTGCATAATCTGCACTTTCAATGATGGGCGTTTTACGTTTTATTGACTCCTCAGTGCTACCGCCAGGTCACTCTTGTGGGGGAAGGGATCTGCCAGCTCCCTGCTGGCGATCGTCGGCGCATGTACATACAGTGCGTAGGACATGACGGAGGTGGTGTGCCACGCGGTCCAAATTATCCTGCGTCAACCCAGGGTCACTGGTGGCAGCCAAGATCGCACAGGACAGACAAGAGTCCTGAAAAACCGCGGGTCAAGGAGTAGACGGCCCAGTCGCCTTGGCTTCGGGACCGCTCATGACACTAGGTATGTTCCAGAATCAATTCAAAACTTGTCAAACGGGCAGGACGCATATTGCAGTAGGGGCTGCTAGGTCCTTGACGACTGTGCTAAACGACATCAACCGGAGCTTCTAGCCAGATGCCCGCAGCCAAAGAGCCGGCCCCCCTCATCCCCTCATCATATGAGTCGGGGACCCCTCGTGACGACTTTCCTCCCTAGCGCCTTGTGAGCGAAGTCGGAACCATGCCCGGCGCGCAAAATCCCGAGGGAGGTCTGCTTGTCTCGAAACTAGCTTCATATCAGCTGCAAGGGCAGCGATGACAAACATGGCCGCAAGGTTGCACCCTGGATACTCCCGCCGAGACTTGCATCAAGAGTGAAGACGCGTATAAGACTGGAGAAGACCAAGCTTGTTCGTAGGCTGTATCGAGATACCAACACATTCCTCAGATGCTCTCAGTCCATTTTGACGTTCGACCGATTACGCCACCCGGAAGAGAAAAAGAAAAACCCGAATCCCAAAACATGCATGTGCCATTTCGTGCTCTGACCCCATAACCCAGCCTCTCGTCTAACCACCGACCGCTTAAGCCTCGGTGAAAGCCTCGGGGAAACGCTTCATGTTGGTCTCGAGGTTGCCGTGGTTGGCAAGGAATTGGACGTAGGCACCGTCAACCTTGACGCGGCCAGCAGCCTTCTTCTCCAGGTACTCCTCGCGGCGCAGGGGGGTGAAGCCCCAGTTCTTGGAGATGATGATCTTTTGGCGGCCGGGGAACTTGTACTGCGAGCGGCGGAGAGCCTCCAGGGCGAGGGCGCGGTCTGTGGATGTTGCGTTAGCATTTTGCGCATCATCGCGACTGCGTCGGGAGGTCCCAGGGCGGCAGTCCACGTACTGGAGTCACGGGTGCGGACACTGAGGATGATCTGGCCGATGTTGACACGGGCGACAGTGCCGTTGGGCTTGCCCCAGGCACCACGCATACCCGTCTGCAGCCTATCGGCTCCAGCGCACGACAACATCTTGTTGATACGGACGACGTGGTATGGGTGGGCGCGGACGCGGAGGTGGAAACCCTCCTTTCCGGTGTTCTTGACCAGGTACCTGATTCGGAATGTTAGCGCCTGATCTTCCTCCCTCACAGCGCGCACGCTGCCGGCTCTCCCGACGAGGCGCAGGGATCGGGTTGACCAGCGGAACGACAAGCCGGGCCACTCACTTGTTGGCGCAAATACGGGCAGCCTCGAGAGCCTCGGAGCTCAGCTGCTCGTACTCGTTCGAGACGAGGTGGATACACAGAGGGAAGTCATCGACGGTCGCACGCTTACGGCCCAGGTCGAAGATGCGGATCTTGGGGTCGGGGACACCACGGTTGAAGCGCGACTTGGGGTACGGCTTGTTCTTGCAGTAGCGGTAACTGAACGAGGGTAGAATGTCAGCCAGTGTCCAAAGTCTGTCTGGCAGAGCATCCACGGCCCCGGATTCTTTCGGCCACCGGACGCAACCGAACTGGACCTCTTCCGACGCCGACTATGCCGCCCACTTCGTCCTCCTCCTCCTTCTCCTCCACCATATCCACGGATTCGCGAGTGGCCGAAGGCAACAGAAAAGAAAAGGAGATTATTACCATCTCGCCGGACGACGGGCCATTTTGACGGTTTTCTCGGGGGCTTTCGTAGGTATCTCGTGTGTCGCTTCGTCGCTGATTGAAGTTTTTGGTGATGGCCAGAAAAAACTGGGTGGGTGCCGGACCTACGATAATATGCACCAGCCAAACCAATTGCCACCTGAGGTCGCTCTCTCTTCTTTTGCTTTGAAATCAAATGGGAAGGCTGTGGGTCATTAGGGTTTTGCAGGAAGGCAGTTGCCCCACCCTGTATCAGCCGGGCAATCGGGAGACCGGGTCCAGGGACCCCGCGCCGCAAACGCCCAGCGAGGTCCGTTTGAGGCGATGCTGAAAAGTTGCCCCAAAAAGGCTCCAGGGAGGCGGGCAGTCTGTTCGAGGCGCCCGTTTCCTCGCCTTTCTCATAATGCGTAACTCTGATTCATCCGCGCCAGTATGCTAACCCTTTCCCGCGGGGCTTGGATTGCAGTGATATTTGTCAGCCAGATGGCGAGCAGTATCAGACTTGTCCCTGGCGGAGGCGGGGGCCGAGGAAGCCGACCAGGGATCAGAGATGCGGCAACGACATAATGGCATCGAGTGCCGGGCTCAATTAGTAACTGGGCCTTCGGTTGCCTGACTTCCGCCAGACTGGACTTCACGGTCTAGGAGGAATTGTGCTACAGTGATCCGATCCACATGTGTTTAGTAGGAATGGCCTCCGGTCTATATCTGTGCAAGCATCGTTTCTAGCCGAAGGTAATGCCTGTGAGTCGCGTGTATGCTGGATGCGACTCGCCTCATCTCTGTGCTATCCGTCACTTACACCTCCAGACTAGCTCTCATTCTTCGCCTAGCTAAGATGACAGAACCTGCGGCACAGTTCCGAACTAAACGCCTTCAGTCCGTGTCAATACCCTCACGCTATATCTTTTGATGCAAGTGAAGGCAAAGGAGGTTCCAGTTTGGCATTATCGGACTGCTGGGTCTTATCCGGCCGACCTCAAGTGCCTGTGTAGAAACGGAGACCAAATCGTGATCGATATCCACGACACGGCAAGACAGTGAAACTGTTCGGTGTGCCCCGTCAGATGAGACTGCGCAATAGTGCCCGCTTGTATTACCGTATCCTTCTTATCTCATGAAACTTAAGAGATACTAGAGGAAATCTCATTTTCGACAGATTCCTGCCGGATTGCAGGTGCTCATCGAGGCAACATCTAGGAGCCCGGGTTCTGGATTGTATTCCTTGCGAGTGCCCTGCAAGAGTCTCCCTGGAATCCCCGGGAGTGTCGCCATCGGACAGTGAGGGTAGTTTTTGTGATGCCAAATCAAGCCTTGAATGCTATCGCGAGTCCCCCAGTAGATATGACGTTGAGGTGGAGGCTGTTTTTGAGAAGAAACAGAAGCACACCGCAGTCAACTTGTCCTCCTTGCGAAGCAGAGGTGGCGTTCTACAAGCGGTTGTGGCGGTGCGACCGTGGCGTCGAGAGGGGTGTGCACGGACGCCACAATCCACAGTCAGATTTCGATGCACACAAACCCTTTGCAAAAATATCTGCGCCAGTTCTTGGTCGTCCAGATTTTTGCATCTCTCCTGCAACAACACCCGGCCTCTCGTCACCGTCAAAACCGCAGCAATGGCCCCCTCGAAGAAGAAGACCTCCGACAACATCAACTCGCGCCTGGCGCTTGTTATCAAGTCCGGAAAGGGTGAGGCCGTCCTCGTGTCTTCCGGCCTCGCACGCCGCTGGCATATCCCCTCACACAAGGACAACAACTGACAGTCGGGCATTTCCACAGTCACTCTCGGCTACAAGTCGACCCTCAAGAGCCTGCGCTCCAACAAGGCCAAGCTCATCATCATCGCCGGCAACACCCCGCCGCTGCGCAAGTCCGAACTCGAGTACTACTCCATGCTGTCCAAGACGCCCGTCCACCACTTCAGCGGCAACAACGTATGACCTACCTCCCCCGGTATATATGTTTTCGAGAAGGGCCGACAGGTCTCTTCCGAACACTTGCTCTCGGCCGGGCGACGCAGACCTCGTGTTTGCGTTGACCCGTGCTGCTGCCCAGCGAAGAAGTCTTGGCCATCAGACTTTGGAGGGAACATCGCGAAGCTGACCTCTACTCCTTTGCCCGCGCCACAGATCGAGCTGGGCACTGCCTGCGGTAAGCTCTTCCGCTGCGGCACCATGGCCATCCTGGATGCCGGTGACTCGGACATCCTGAGCGATCAGCAGGCGTAAGTCTGTGGGGATGCACCAGGACGAGATGAGACATCAATTCAGATTCCCGAGCCAACCCGATGTGCGGGGAACCTCTGGCATGCATGGCGTTACGGTTTATGGACTCTCGGCAGGGAGAATTAAAAGGGAAAAAAGGGTTATGACAATGGGTTTTGTGTCTTCGACTTTGCCTGGCCATGTTGGCACTGGGAAGTGTGCCCGGCGTTAGCCTTTCCAAGTAACCCAATTTCGTGACAAGGTCTCTCCATTCCATGGATTGGTAGGCATCCGGCATCACCGACTGCTCGATGGAAGGGCGAAATGCTTTTATGGTGACGGTGAATCGGAGCGGCCGACACACCCGTTCAAATCACATGTCTGGAGGGACCTGACCGCACCAACCCATCACCCGGTCACCTCTGTCCACCGTCTTTGTCTCCATCACATATGTATGCACACCGCAGCGCCGAGGTTCGGAAGGTCCGGTAGCGAATGGAAGCCCACCACGGTTGGGTAATAAAATACGTGACAACAACCGCCTCTCGAGCTGTGAAAATGACTAATCGTGCGTGTGAACTGAGCAGAGCTTCCAACCTGCCTCCCTGTAATAGCCCAGATATGATTTCAGACCAGATGTTTGACAGCAGGTTCCGTCCATCGTGTTTTCGCGAAGGTTAACCGAAGATGCCGGGGCCGCAGTCGGAGGGGCCAAATGCCAATTTTAATCATCTGGACGGCGATATCTGTCCAGGTATTACTCGCCCGGATGTGGGCTCCAGGTGGAGTCGGTGAAGGACGCAGACCGAGTGGTGGCCGTTCTTTGTGCCGCGCATGAAAGGCCAAATTGGAAACAATCAAACATTGAATTGTCGCGGTCGTCCCGAGGGTCACCTTCGAACCTGCTGGAGTCAAAACCCCACGACCCCACGAGGCGGTAGGATTCCGGAAGGGTGAGATGGTATCTGCGCGGTGAGCCGAGGTACCTGCCCAAAGACGTGGCCAGTGGGCTCTGCGAGGTACTTGGGATTGTGTCCATGGTAACGGCATAACATTGGGGCTGCGAGCGACATTGGGAGGGGATTTCCCTGCTCTCCCTTCCCCGGTACATACGACCAAACGGGTAGGTCAAGTCCGGCTCTCGTCAATTTTGCTGTGGTTCTCGATTCTGAGCAGGTCGAGGCCGACCGACTGGCGTTCCGCCGATGCCTGGCTCGGCCCTCCATTGCAGCCTGCGGCGCGTGCCATGGCGGGCACTTGGAGGTACCTGGCAGGGCGGACTTTGCCCTGACATGATGCCGGCAGGAGTGCGTCCATCCGTTTCAGCCAGCCCCGGGATGCGTCAAATACCAGGACTGTGCTATAGACGACGGACGGGACGAGGGTGTTTGTTTTAGTAGGTAGGATGACGGGCGAGATGCCTCGAGCTCGTGTGCGATTTGCAATTTATCTTTGACTTTTCTGGATTATTATTGTCTTGCTCTCGCGCGTCCATCCATCTTCTGTCTCAGCAACTTTACGCCTCCTGGCTTGACGCAACGTCGTTGCCATAAATATCACATCAAAGGAGATAGCGCCACGTTCTATGACCATTTTATTTTAGCGTCACAGGCCGACTACCGAGCAGTAAAAGCCGACCGACTGGAACGAACCCGTCCTGGTAGCCGCCCTCGTCGCGCGACGCACGCAACCCCGGCTGGACCACGCGACTTTTTGGTCCTTCCTGTTGTTCTGAAACAAGACGCTAAACCTCAGCTTTCGCGGTCCAATCCCCCCGGCGCAGCAGGATCGCCAGTCACCTCACAGAAACCTGGACTGAGGGAGTGAGGCTGTGTGGCTGAGCCGTCGAGGAGCGGTCCAAGTCCGTCGCAGCAACCCTCTCTGTTTAGGTCTTACTGTCCAGTCCATCACCGCAACGCGAGCCGATCCACACACACTGGGCTGGGCATGCACGACAGTCACCACCCTCCCGACCGCATCCCCCCTTTTTTTTATTCCTCGCTAGCAGCTCGGACCCTTTTTTATTTTCGTCGCGCCGCTTGAGGAAAACAGAAGCCAGACCGACAGTCCGCCAGCCGAAAATTTGATCTGCCGAAAAACAAAAACATCTGGCGACTGCCCCCGGTATATCTTGTTTTCTTTTGAGTATCCCTCTGGTGGATTTCCTGAGCACCCTTTTTTGAATCCATTTACTTCCACCGCCGCTCGCGTCAGGGTGGTGTTAGAGAGCTCGGTCCTCCCATTTCGGTTGGCTCGACGACACCCCCTTTTACCGACACAAACCCCTTCACCAGGCAACGGCTCAAGCACACTCTACCAAGCGCGGGCACTTGCAACGATAGCTGTCTTTGCGGACACCGCAAACAAAGACTCGGCTGAAGAAAGAGGATCCTGTCTTGCAACGAAGGGAGCAGGACTTGGGGAAAACAAACCAGCCGACGCTTACGATCGCGATTTGCCACGAAACATTCACTCTGTTTTGTTTCTGCATCCTCAGCCAGCATCTGCGGCAATCTATCTCGATCTTGTCGATCACTCATAAACGAGCAGCAATATGTCGGCAGTAGCGGCTAAGAAGCCGCCGGTGCCGTCGCGGGACGCCACCGCATCGCCCACGTCACGCACGACGCCGAGGTCTGGCTCTCCCGCATCCTCAGCCGCGAGCGTACCACGCAGGGGCTCCGTCCGAGCCGGGCCTCCCGTGACGGCACGCGCGGCGGTGCAGTCGAGGAGGGAGTCACCGCTCAGCAACGGTGCCGGCGGCGGCAGCGGCCGCAACTCACCCGCGCCATCCGCTGCGGCTGCCGCCGCCGCCGAGGCAGAGGAGACGGCCCGGGCTGAGGCTGTTGCGGCGATCGATGATCTCAAGGAGCGGCTGACGCAAGCCCAAAACGCGGGCGAGGCACAGAGGAGGCAGGCCGAGGTTCTGCAGAAACGCCTGGATGAGGCCCTGGCCGAGCAGGCCAAGCTTGAGGAGCGGGTGCACGAGCAGGAGGAGCTCGTCGAGACGCTGCGCAACGATAAGCGTGAGGCCACTCGCCGTATCCACGAGCTCGAGAGCATCTACGAAGCCGAGAGGGGCGCCATGGTGCGCGAGAAGGAGGAGTTCTCCAACCGGGAGGAGGAGATGCAGGCCGTCATCCAAAGACTCAAGGACAGCCTGGCCAACAGGACGAACGGAGAGGAGGAGGCTAGGCCATCAAGGCAATGTGAGTCTTCTCTCGTCCATCGCCATGTGTTGCTCTCATCGGCGATCAAGCACTAACGCACCCTCCCTGTCTTGTAGCAACCCACTCTCCGGTCGACGGCGGCTTTGCCCCGCCTGCGTCGCTCCAGCGCAGCGATTCGCGCAACAACTCGAAGCTTCTGCTGCAAAAGGACAAACTGATCGAGTCGCTGCGTCTGGAGCTCGCCGAAGCCCAGATCAAGCTCGTCGAGTCGGAGAACCAGGGCGGCGGCAGGTTGCAGGAGGTCGAGAAGCTGCTGATAGAGACGCGCATCGCCAACGCCCGGCTCCTGGAAGAGACCGAGAGCTACCAGATGCTGCTGCAGGAGCGGACGCTCAACGGCGATTTCAAGAGCGACTTTGGTCACTCTTCGGGGACCGCCGGTGTGTCGTCCAACCAGGATGCCCTCAACGCCCTCGAGGGCCGCGTCGGCGACGGCCCAGATGCAGCCGGCACCAGCCTGGCGGATGAGCTGTCTGAGGCCAATATCAACGAGGAGGGTGGCTTCCGCAAGCTGGAGCTGGAGCTGCGGTCGGCCAAGGACGAGAACAAGGCCCTCACGCTCTACATCGAGAAGATCATTGGGAGGCTGCTGCAGAGAAACGACTTCCAGGACATCCTGGACGAGTCTCCTGACGCTCCTGACTCGAAGCAGGCAAACACCAACAAGGAGCTGCCGCCCCCGCCTCCGCCCCAGGCTCCGTCGCTGCTGCAACGGGCCAAGACCATTGCCATGGGCCGAGGCGTCCCGGCAGCCGGCGACGCCGCCGTCGCCGCCGCCCCCGCCGTCAAGCCTCGGCCGCGGCCCATGTCGTTCATGCCGACCTCCGCGAACTCGGCTCACGCGAACCCCGACACGGCTCCCTCGATCCCGATTGGGCTCACGCGCGGCTCCTCCGTTAGGCGCGGGGGCCGCCCAATGTCGGACCAGTACACGCCCGGCAGCGTCGTGCACCAAATGTACCGCGGCGACGCGGCCAGCGGCCCGCTGTCGCCCTCGTCCCGGACCAGTCAGACCTTCTTCAGCTCGGCCGGCTCGCCCGGCCCGAGGACGCCCTCGAGCACCGCTCCCCAGATGTCAGCATCGGGCAACTTCCCCGGCATGCGGAGCGAGACGTCGTCCACCAGCGGCGACAGCATCCACGGCACTCCGGTCACAGACGCGGCCAGCATCCACACGTCGAGCTACAGCCCGCCGCGCGCCAGCTCCGAGAAGGCCACCACCTTCTCGGGCGGCGGTCCCCGGCCGCTCAGGCTCCTGCAGGAGAACCCGGACGTCAAGACCGCCGAAACCACCAACAAGCGCGCCAGCTGGATAGGCTGGGCGTTTGGCAAGAAGGAAGAGCCCACGCCCGCCTTCACTGGCGAGCCTCTGCGGGAGTAACCGTGCTCTCCATCCATTCAGCCTGCTCCTGAACGATTGCTATACATATTCCTGTTCTTGTCCCTTTTTTTCGCCACGACATTTGAGACGAGACACACGCCCTCCTCCGCCGCATGGTGGATATCAGTATCTACAGCCGGGGAGGGAATCGACCGCGACGCAACGCAACGCGATAATGCCCTGTTACGAACACGCGACGACGGAGACACATGGCACGGCGAATGGGCCGCGCCCGACGCTTTTTATCCCAGCATCGTCCCAACTGGTATCCCTTGTTTCGTTTTCATTATATGCTCTTTCCTCACCATTTTTTTTTTTCTTTTTCCTCTTCCTGTCTACCTTGTTCGCTTCGATGCCTTCCTTCTCCTTGGCCACCACTTGCCACATATGCGGCCTTGGAGAAGCTACGTTTCTAATTTCTTGAGTGTGGGGAGTGAGTGCGTTTGGAGAAATCTGATTTGGATAAAGGGGTTTTGACAGGCCTTGTTTTTAAACCTGGAGATGAGCACCGTTTTGCATGCGTGCGCCCTTGGACAACAAGAAGGAACGGCCTTGACACTCACTCTCCCCGCGTCAGCTGGATAACGGGCTGCATGGAGAGATGAACGTGACCGCTCGATCCTGATTCCACCAGTCGGAACCCCATAGCTCTTGATATTCTTCTCCTCTCTCTCTTCTTCGTGCTGCTGCTCTATTGTGCCTGAGCTGCACCAAAGATGTCCTCTTTCGAGCTCACTTCTCTGCTCTGGAGTGGTATATAGAACCCCCTTTTTTGTTTGCTTTTTATAGTCGATGCTTGAACGAATCACCTTTCCTCCTACGTTTTGCGTCTATGGCTCCCCCTTGTCCGTTTCGGGGACTCCCCCGCCCTAGAACTTTCGATACGCATTGTGTATGCATGTTGCATTTCTTATCCCTCTTTTTTTTTTTTTTTTTTTTTTTTTTTTTTTTTTTTCCCTTTTTTTTTTTTTTTTTTTTTTTTTTTTTTTTTTTTTCATCCTCTTAAATGTCGGTGTGGTCAGCCCTGCCCTACTTGCTGCATCGCCCCAGCGTTCGGAGACCAACCGGCCTTTTCAAGGGTCCTTGGGCCGGTCCCTTCCTCCACCGGGGTCTTTTCTCTTTCTCCATCCTGCTATGTCTATGTAGATCGGGTCACGAGTGGACTGTTCGCCATACTCACCGTACCCATCGGCCGACACGTGTCAAATGTAGGGTCGGATTATTGCCGTCCACGTCTGCACACCATGCAGACATACATGCAACAGCTACTAGCAGTGCATGCCATCTAAAGGACTGGGCACATATCGGGTTGCTCATGCGTGCCCAAGAACGGGGTAGTGTTCCTCCACGGACGCACATGAATGGCTCTCTCCTTCTAGCCCTCCCATCGAATGTTTTTTTTTTGTTCCTTGTCCACCATGCAAGATTGGATGCCGTGTGGTTGGAAAGGCGGTCAGGCCTTTCCAAAAAGGGAGAAGAACAAAAAATCAGGGGTCTCAAGGGCCCAGATCTCGCTCTCGGCACATCGGCCTAATCGAGGTGAGGCACAATCCAGCTAGGCATGAAAGGGAAGCAAACAATAAACAAAAAAAATCACGATTCCAGCACTGTTGACAAGTGACCATGACTGCAGGGATGGGGCTGAATGGATGGAGGGCCAGAAGCAAGTGCTCACGAAGGGAGGCGGATAGAGACGGAGAGCAAAAGTGCCGCGCAGGGACCAAATGATGATGTTATCTGTGGCTGCCTTAGAGGGCGTGTGCCACCCACGGAGGGTCATCATGCCCACCGACGTCTCAGCCACATGGGGGTGCAGGCAGCCATAATCCAGCCGTCATCGTTGGCGAAGCGAGAAATCCTTCTTTCTTATTTGGCATGCTCACCAGCCGCCCCCTTCTGCCATCTCCCGCGCGCGAATAATCAGCACGTGGGGGAACGGGACTAGGACTAGAAAACAGGTTACGAGAAGAGATCGTGATGCGTGCATTTGGACTGATATGCTGATCGTTGCATTACATTAAGTTTCTATGCCATTTCGGGAATACTGTTCGAAGATCATCCTCTAGGCATATTCTTCTATTTCTAATGTTGATGCACTAGGTCCAGTCTCTTGTTGGGCAACCAACCGTGCCACGGAGGCGGGCAGCTCCGCATTCCACCTCTTTGTTGAGCGCAAGGGTCTGTGAGCGTGGGCTCGAGCCTATTGCAAAGTCGGGTTCCTATGCGGATGGAGAAGGCATCACGAGATCCATCGAGATACGTAACAGAAGATCTTCTGCCCTGTGAATGTGACTGGGGCCGGTTCGCTTGCCTAACCTGGACGCAGCCGTGGGGACAGATGTTTTGCATTGGACTTCTACTTTTTTTTTTTTTTTCTTTTTTTTTCTTTGGAATATGCGTCCACAAGTATGAATCTTGTATCGGAGATACCCGTCCGTCCACCCGGAGGATCAGTGCGTGAGATTTTTTTTTCTCACTCTCCCTCCTTCAGCGCTCACTGTGCCACTGCTAAGTGTGCTTGCTGACGAACCTGCCTGGAACAAATTGGTCCTCGGCTGTGGTGGGCAACCACGTGTCACGATGCCGTTGGTACCTGCCGGGATGCTGCGACTTTTTCTCAGCCCCTTGACCGCCGAAGATTCCGGAACGCTGGAATTGCCGCACTTAGCCAGGTTGGGGAAGGGGCAAAATGAGGGGAATAAAAGCACGCGGGAAAAATATGACAAGAAGGTTGAGAAATGGAGGTGTGGCTTTGGCTTTGGTCCAGATTGCCTGGACGGGTTTCAACGGTGACGCAACCACGACGGAAGGTTGAAAATTACGTTCGGCATACCCTTGGATGAATTAGTGGCCGAGGTCTTTTTTGCTGTCCTTTACGCTGGACGAGATTCCGTCACCCGCACTCTGGACGGCAATTAGCCTTCGTTTGGCACCCTGTCAGAGCGCGATAGCCCTCAAAGCTTACCGAGCTGAGGGGCATACAAAACGTAAGTTTTTTGCGGTGCTTCACATTTACTACTCGCCGAGTCACGGCGACCCATGGCCGTGGAACCGATCACGGCAAGACTGCGGGCGAGCCTCGTCAGGGCCCCTGAGCGACATGCTGGCTGCCGTTTGGTGGCGGGCGGAAGACACAGCAATTGCCGGCGGAAAGGTGGGGAGGAACATTCCGTCTGGGCGGAATGGGGTGTGATGCACAAATTGGGATGCCAACATCTCGCTGAACTTGGTCGATTAGCTTCTAAGAAAATGGGAGAAAACCAAGCCAAAAAAAAAAACACACACACACACACACAAGACAGCCATTCCTATAGCATACAGTTGTTTACGGTAATTGAAATGCGGTGCGTTTGTCTGGGTTGATTTGTGCTACGACCTATGGTGTATGTGCCGTACAGACTGCACAAATTTGCATAAACAGGGCAGCTAGGCAGATGGATAAATGTGTCACGTGCAAGCAAGCATTGTGATGCTTATTATGCACAGCCCGCAAGGCGCTGACATAACAATATGATGGCCTTTTTAGCCCCGTGCGAGGGGCCGTCCCTGGACAATGTCGCCCTGGGGCTGGATTCCCGGCGAGCCAGGGGCCCACTTCTCTAGGCCTTCCAAGCAAATGCCAGCTCCAGTTGAAGTGTCGTTGTCACTTCAGCCAGGAACAGCTTGCGTTGTTTGGCAAAGGCCTCATTCAACAAGGCCAACGGCAGCTGGCCTTGGTTTCGCGACCCACGTGCCCCGAGCCGCGCGCCAGATACGAAGGTGAAATGCGCTCCCGGATTGTGGCTCCGGGGAGAAAACCTGATCAAGCCCCAACGTACTTATAACTGCTTCATCTTGTGCCTGTCGCTGCTTCATGTGAGATTTTGTTTGAATCTGTGGTTTTTTGTTTCTCGCTCTCTTCCGTCATCCCCGCCGAGCCTGACTGGGATCACCAGGAGAAAGGAGCGAAAAAAAAAAGCCCAAGGAAAAAAGCAGCCCAGCAAAGCATTTCAGAGTGGGGCTTGGCCAAGTGTTCCTGGCCGGCCCCGAACCCCTGTCAGCACAGGTCCGTCCCTCTTCTCGGGCTCTCGTCGCCCGCATCACCTCAGACAGCGCCAGCCCGGCCAGCCCAACGGAGCGCACAGTGGAGAGCACGAGAATAGGGACCCCTGTCGGCTAGAGTAAGGTTGCCTGCACGGTTTTCTTCCCATCCGCACCGCCTCCCGCACCGACTTGTGATTGAACGCAGAAGCGAGCAATTTTATCGTTTGCAGCCCGACTGCTGCGTCCAGCAGCGCGTGCACGCCGCCCACCACCACGACCAAACGCCACCACCCTTTCCCGTGCTGGCTGACCACCTCTGCCGGAGTAGAGCGAGCAGCAAACCTCAAACCGCAAATCCCCAGCGCCAGCATTTGGCAGCCACGACACCATTGGCCCCAATCACACCCTCCCTGCGTCCCAGGCACATGCAAGCACCTGCTCCTTGGCTTGCTGAATCGAGCGCCAGTGGGTGACGCCGCTGGTCCCCCATTTTTGCCCAGCGTCTGCTCGGCCGTTCTGGTTCTGGGAATCCAAGCAGTGAGTGCGGACACTGTCTTGCCAAGGTCCGGAGGTGTCAATCAGAGAACGGGGACAATTAACCGGGGTGCGTGTGTCCATCGCTCCCAGGGTTCTTTGGCAGTCTCGACCATTCTTCGCTCTCTCGCCTCGTCCCGACATCCCGTTTTGGGCCAGCCCACGCCTGGTGTTTTATTTCCACACCCTTCTATTTTTCTCCCCTCTCATTTGTCTCTGGCATCCTTTGGCGCATTCCAAACCGTTTCTTTCCTTGCGCAGCGAGTCAGCGGGCAAACGGCCCATCCCATCCCCATCCATCCGTGTCCAGCCAGCCCAATCGCCGCCGCGAAGCCACGCAACCCAGCAGCCAAGGCAAAGGCCCAGAGAGAGGGAGAGAGAGAGACACACACACAAACACGAGCCGCCTCGTCCGGACCCCGACGGAGACGGGACAGCGCACGTCATTCCCGTCCAATATGCTAGTCCGGCTACCGAGCCAAAATCGAGCCCCCACGAGTTGAGCAACCCCAAGTCCTGGCATGCCGACTAAGTCCAGCCTTCATTCCTCTCGGTTTTGCCATCACCATCGACCATGGACAGGTTAGCGACCGCCGCCGCCGCTGGCAGTGGCGACGCGGACGCCAGCCGACAGCCTCCATCAGGCTCCACCACCTTCAATCCCGCGCGCCCAACCGCTGCGTCGGCCGCGCGCGAGGCGTCCACGACCATCCCTTCAAAGTCGACGGCCCACTCTTCTGCCACGTCCTCAGCTGCCAGCTCGCCCTTTGCCTCCAGGGAACCGTCCCCAAGCCGAACCCTGAGGGCATCTATCGCCGCAGCCCGAAACCTCGCCTCTGGCCCCGGCAGCAGATCTCGCAAAAACAGCCAGCAGGACCTCAGCCCTTCGCGCCCGGCCGCAAAGACCGCTGCTACCTCGTCGACTCCAGCTCCCTTGACTCTGCATCAGCCGAAGACGATCGGCGCCTCGCCGACCCCCACCCTCCCGCACAGTTCACCGGATCCCAACATCAAGGCTCCTCTGCCGCAGAAGTCGGCATCCACCACACTTCTAGATTCTCAACGCGACGCACCCCGATGGCCCATCTCACCTAGGCTCCGGTCGCCGCCGCCAGTTCTCAACAAGCCGAATCCGGGCCTGCCCCGAAAGGGGTCGGATCAAGACCTCCCCAGCATTAATTTCCAGCGACCGACGCCGCCCGTAACGTTCGACCCCAGCAATTCGGACAACGAGGGCGACGACGGCCACTTGCAACCTGGCATGCGGACGCCCGCCCGCGGCAGCACATCAACCCTCGAAACCGTCCAAGAAGTCAGCCCGCTAGGCTCCCCCACCCCCGAAGGGATCGATGCCGCGTTGGAAAAGCTGGCGGGAGAGAGACTCATCTCAGATACGGCCTCGCAAATGGACGTTGCGGAGATCTCGGTCGCGAAGGCGATGAAGGCCCGGGCCATGATGGCCCAGAATGAGAGTGGGAGCGAAGCTGGCAGCATCAAGGCGGAGCGGCGGCCGGCCATGGCTTCGGCACCATCTGGCCTCGGCCTCAGGCAGCCCAGCTCATCGACTCTCGCCAAGACCGGGTCCTCGGGCGCGAACAAGACCCCCAAGCCCAGCGAGGGCACGGTCAAAACGATGACGGTCGAGACGGAGACGGTGACGTCTATCCCACAGGTTTCGGTAGCGCCCGCGGGCATGCAGGGTTCCAACGGGAGCCTCAGGACCAAGCCCAGCTCGGAGACCATTCGGCCCAGGAAGGAGAAAAAGAAGCCGAGCAGGAAACAGCAGATGGTCCAGTCCGGTGCCGGTGAGATCCTCGACCCGCAGTCGGCCTCCACCGCGTACGGCTCACGCGTGCCGCCGCTTCTTCGTCACCAGTTGATTCGATCAAGCTCGGCGAGGGCCGAAGTCGCCTGCACCTCGCCGATCCGATCCATGAGTGGGCAAGGCCCGCCAGTCGACGATGCAATGACCAGCCCAAGGCGGTGGTCATCGGCGCCGGTCACGCGCAGCCGCACGCTGGGGCTGCCTTTGTCACAGATGAATAGCTTGCTAACTAGATCGTCACTAAACACAGCGTCCTCGAAAGCTGACAATTTCGAGGCCAAAATCGCCAGCGCGGTGGACGAGGCCGACACCTCAGACTCGGACGAGACGTTCGTGTACGACTCCAACCCGCCAGATGTCCGCGATCGACCGCACAACCGCTTCCACTCGCGAACGCCCAGCGCCACGTCGATGGCTAGCCAGGTTGACCGGAACGGCATGCGATCTATTCACGGGGTTATGGACGTTGGATACGGGCACCCTCTACCCCCTGCCCCCGGCAGCGCGGTAGCGGCGAAGAAGAAGAAATTCTCCAACACGTATAATCCCGGCCTCGCGGCGGAAAACCTGGGTTTGCTCATCGACGAAGACGGTGGCTCGGCCAGGGGGAGTGCATCCGGATCCGGTCGTGGCGCAACGGTAGCACGGCACCCGCACCACATCGGCCTCTGGGGCCGATCAGGCAACGGACACACTTATCTCTTCGACAACGACAGCTCCCCTTTCCTCGGGCCTCAGCGGCCGAGGATCTCAGGCGCTGGCGGCGGTGCAAGGAACTCACCGGCACCACCAAGCCCCCGCTTCGGATCCGTCTCATTAGCGCGCGGGACGGGAGGCGGCAAGCGCGGCTCGCACCTCACTCCTGCCGTAGGATACGACCTTGATGACACGACTACCGAGGCCGACAACGAGCGAACCCCCCTGATCCATACCGCGCGGTCGCCCCGGACGCGCCGGGGGAACAGGTATCACCATTCGCTCATGGCGGATCACCAACAACGCGCGGCGGTTGCGGCATACCGGCAGCACCAGCGGCGCCATCAGCCATCCTTGCTCAACCGCATGGCCAGCTGTCTGGTGCTGACGGTGATGCTACTGCTGGTGGTGTCGGGCGCCATCGGGTTCATGTTTGCGACATCGCAGCCTCTGACGGGAATGGAGCTCATCAAGATCAGCAACGTCATCGCTAGTGAACAGGAGCTCATGTTCGACATGACGGTCAAGGCCCAGAACCCCAACGTCGTGCTAGTCATCGTGGACTCGTCGGACCTCGAAATCTTTGCCAAATCGCCATACGCGGGGTCGGATTCATGGCGACAGAAGTCTGGACCACGAGACGCAGCGCCTCGTGGATCCCGGTCTTTTGCTTCGAGGAGGGTCAGCAGGACGATCATCAGTGACGGAAATGGGAACCAAGCAGTTGCCAGGGCCGGCCCGCCAGGCGATCCGGATGACGATCCACCACCACCACCTGACGACATGGGCCCGCTGTGGAGGCTTGGCACGGTGCGTGAGCTGGACCAACCGCTGCAGTTTGAGGGATCCTTTTTCAACAAGGGCGCTTCGACCACAACGGGGGGCCTTAGACTTGAGAAGCCTGGAAACAGCACCGAGCCGGATGGGACAGAGAGATGGGCACGTGTCATCGAGGACGAGTTCGATTTGGTCGTCAAGGGCGTCCTCAAGTACTCGCTACCCCTTAGCCAGCGTGTCCGCACCATCGCCATCTCGGGAAAGACACGCGTCAAGCCCAACTCAGCCAGCGATCCCGGGGCGGTTGCCCCAGGGACGCCCGAGTTTCTCTCAACTTCTGCTACTGCCTAGCCTAGGTGGATGCATGGCAGTGGCTGCTGCCCAGCAGGCTCGATGAGATATCGAGCCCGCTATATACGTCATTCATGAACCCACTTTTCTCCCTTCCACGATCCACCATCGTCTCATCCGACCCGAGGCCGAGACGGTGCTTTTCTTTCACGATTTTGATCCCCAGGACGGGGTTTAGGCGTTTATTCAATTTATTATTATCGGGTCAGGACTAGCAAGCATTCCAGCCCAAACATCGGGGCGGCGACCATGGGTCCGGCCAGGGAGCACGGCGCCAAAGCACATGCCACGAACAAAATCTCTGGGTATCAGCATCTTTTTATCACTTTTATCATCACGGTCATCAGCGAAAGGAGTTTATACCGCGCGCGCTCTCGACAGACATTTCACGTAACGACACGACCAGATTCACCCCACCAAAGAAAGCCTTCACTTTCTTGACTTTCATTGAAGATCTCTTGTTTTTCACCCTACTCGTTTCTCTCTCCTTCCGATTCCCTGTCTTTTTACCTATTACCATCTCATTTGTTTTCTCGCCTTCAGCCACATTTATAGACAACACTCACCACCGAGCAAAGAAGCAACGATTTGTGTTACTACTACACCAACCCATCAAGATCCACACAGGCGACATCAGCCGCGTACATCGTTTCCTTTTCTCTCTTGATTTGCCTCAAGCTTACACGGCTTTCAGGGCGGATATGCTACTCTGAAGTACCCCGCTGTAGCTTGGTTGTATTCTCAGCACTTGCTTGTCGCCTGCTTTTGCTGCATTTGGATGGATGGTGCAAACCGGGAAGTGGATGGATCTAAAAATGGAAGTTCCAGCGAGAGCGGGTGAGGGAGTTTTGGTATGTATAGCCGGGAGAAAGACCTAGCGAGGTGAAGTTAGGGAGGAAGAAGGGAAGAAAAAAAAAACGAAATAAGAATAGGGCGAGGACAGCGAGATCTACCCATTAACATATACTTGGGCTCTATCTGCCTCATCAATTGCTCAGCTGCTCACTCTCGTCGGCAGCAGATGTGTTGGGTGTGCTAGATGTTAATGAAAAACGAAGAGGGTATTGATGGGCTGGGATAAAGCCTCTCTATCGAGACAGCCTCCTACAATGCTGGGTGTCTTCTTGCCCGATGTCGCCAGCGCCTGCGCTGGCGAATTGCAAGTCCGTGCTATGCTCGGTTTTATGCCCCTAAAGCTTTCCATGATACATATCATCATTTACGACGGCATTTCTCGACCTTCCTAGCAGCGAAGGGCAGGGTAGACGCTAGTCCGGAGGATGGTGGAGGGATGGCGTACCGCGAAACGGGGATGGCCTGGACGAGTTGAACGCTGTCCGGCCGGAGCGGGGCTGCTTCTTGGACCCCGAGTCCTCCCGCATGTTTACCGTTGAGTTGGACGACGTCCGGCTTCGGCATCTTGTCCTTTGCCCGAGTAGGATATGGGGTAATAAGTGCCGCATCAAGGTGGCCCCATGTATCTTTCTGGCGCCGTCGATATCTTTGGCCTTGCGTGCGTCGAGAAGCGTTGGGTTTCCGCGTGGAAGCCTGCTTCATTGGTAGTAGGGTAGGTGGTTTCATTGGTATTGGAATAGGTGGGGACCGACGTAAATGACCTCTTAAATTCCCTTTTATTCCTCTTCCCTTTTGCTGTTTCCTATCCTGTTTTTATCGTTCCCCACACACGCACACACTGCCCTCATTCCCTCTTTCTGCTCGTTTTCGCTACCGTGATGGACCACCCAGCATGGCTTGTACGGACATGGGCGAGATCGAGATTTTCATACGGGAAAGCCGCGACCATCTGGCCGCTCCGATGCTCGACGACGCGCGTGAACTCGGGGTCGAGGAACTGGCCGCGCGCCTGGGGCAGATCGCGGTAGTAGGCCGTCGTCTGGAACTGGCCGCCGCCACGACCGGCTGCTCCGGGTAGATGCCGATGACGTCGTGGAAATACGCCTCGTTCCAGTCGATGGCCTTGGAGCCCTGCCGAGGCCTGTGGATCGGCGTCTGCCAGTCCTCGGACGGGACCTCCGACGCCGGGTGGCAGGGAGGGAGGACCAGGGACACTTGCCAGTCGACCCAGTGCATGGCGCAGAAGCGGTAAAACACTTGAGAATTGGGCATGTGGCTATGCAGTCAGCTCAGCCAGGCCCTTGTGGCATGTCGTGACTGCTATGGTGGTTTCCTCCATGCTGCTACCACAAAAAGCAAAGAATGGTAGGTTACGGACCAGTCGGGAAGGTTGGCTTGCACCCAGTCCCGCGTCCCGGCGTAGACCTTCCGCCCCGCACGCAGGTCGCGCGCGGCGAGCCTAAAGGCCGTCATGTCGCCCGTCAGGTACAGGCGGCGGGCGCCGAGGTGCTCGCCCGTCACGACCTGGATGAAGGCGCTGAGCGGCTGCTGTGTGTTCCACATGCGAAAGATGTACCTCGCGTTGGACCGCAGTGTGCGCGCGTAGGCGCCGAACAGGCTGATGACGCACGCCGCCGAGCCCGGGGCCGGGGCCGGAGCGCCGCCGTCGCGGATCCGCACCGGCTCGACCGACGGCCGCACCAGGGCGGTGCCGAGGGCGGGCTGGGCCAGCCGCAGGATGAGGCAGACGTGGGCCCGCGCGCCGCCGCGCTCGAGGAACTCGACGGCCACGCCCTCAACCCACTCCCGCAGCGCCGCGACAAGGTACGGGTACCGGGCGTCGGCGTCGGGCACGTCGCGGGAGTCGTAGATGTTGTCTGCGTGGTCCGTCATCCTGGGGGCTGGGTTGAGTGATGTGTCGGTGGCGGAGGCGGTGCGTTCTTCTCGGACGCGCGGTCCTCCCGCATCATGGTGTTTTCTGCCATTGTGTGGACGGCAGTAGTAGCACGACAGCGGGTAGCGGACAGGTGTCGATGGAACGACGTTTGATGGCATAAACAGGCAAAACGAGGGCTGACGACGAGAAGAGTTTTCCTATTTGGCGCTGCTCTGGTACAACCAGGTGCCATGCCGAACTCGGTAATCACCGAAAAAGCTGAGGAGCCTCGAGTGCAAGCCTCGAGCGAGCGACTGGATCTCGGCATCACGCAATCACAGGTTTCTCAGCCAGGGCCACACATTGAGCAACCAGTCGAGATTCTAGCGTTCCCTAGCACGAATGGAAGGGTATGGGGCTGATATCAAGGAAGTATAGAAAATATGATATCAGAGGCCAGCAAAAAGGAAGTAGGGAGCACTTGACTATATCGAGGAGCCGCAATCTGAAGCGTGTCCAGACGGGCGCGTCGACCCAGCCACGGGCATTATCATCTCGGAACGGACGGCATGGATGGGCGTATATGCCGGTTCGGGATCTGTTGGGCTCTGAGGCGTTGTCTTTGGATGAGCCCACGTTTTATTGCTTGGAAACATGCTGCTCTGCCAAAGTGAGCAGAATGGGTTGCGTGAAGTGGATGCTTCCTCGGGAGTCGACATATACACGCGGAAAAGGGATCAGAGAATACTTTCCTCGTCCATCAGTGTGACCAAAATTGATGTCTTTCACATCTGGAACCCGTGAAGCCACCGTGAGTGAAATGGCCTAAACGGCTGGTTGCGTGAGGGCATCCGTTCCATATCGCTTCTCCAAATGTTTTCGGAGAAGGGAGCAAGTAAGCACCAGAAGCGGTGGAGGCTCTTGGCGGTCCACGGCAACCTCGAGTGGGGAAGCGACAGCGGGATTACGCAAGAGTGCATAGGTGGCGGCGTAGGTTGGGAAAGAACGTGAAGGGAAGGCACAACAGCGTCACTCGTAATGGGCGGACCTTTCTGGTAGGGCCAGCAGATAACGAGGGCCGCAGCTGTCTCGCTTGTGCTGCACAACACAGACCGCCCCACCTCGCCAACGCTGACTGGGCTGCGCCGCTGCTGGGGACATGCTACAAAAGTCCAAATATCGCGGGCCGTGGAGCGTGGGCGTTTGTCCTTTACGAGAATGCCAAGCCGGCCGTCAGCTAATCGCCCGCATTGCTTGGCTGCTGGCCGCACGCCTGTTGCCCCTCAGAATCTTGATCCAGAATGCTGTACTTCTTCACCCACGAGGTCTGTCCCACCTGGCCACCAGGCAGCAGAATAACGCTCATGGCTTTAACTTGTCGCCATTCGCCTCTTTCGCCGTGCTCTGCTTCAGCCCATCCATAGCGTCGTTGGCCGCTCGCACGCCGTCTTTCCTGTCACTCGCTCACGGAAAAGACTGCTCGTCGCTCGTTTTTGTTTGTGTGCCCGCCGTCGTGGATTGGGCGTCCCGCCCCCGCCGACCGACAACGCCGATCCTTGCAAGGCCCCAAGACCGGTCAACTGCCCAACCGAGCCTTTGTTTATTTTTCCCGAGTGATCAGCCAAAGGCGTAGCTTGAACAACAACAACAAGCACTCTCGGCATCGTGATCATGGCTCGGCCATGGGGCGCCACAGCGCTTCTGCTGCTTCTTGCCTCGGCGAGCATGCAGGGAGTCGTCGCCCAAGCAAACGGCCCAGACTTTTACAAGATTGACACAAAAGGTAAGAGGTACAGCCGGCCATACGCACAGGGAGAAAAAGAAAAAAAAAATGGCTAAATCCAACTTGCACCGCCAGAGGAGATTAAACAGTCGGCCAAAGACCTGGCATGGCACGTCATGACCCTCTACCCGGGCAACAAGACGGGCAACGAGGTCGGCATCTTCCCCGGCCCGCCCTCGGAGAACAAGGGCCCGTACCACTGGTGGCAGGCCGGCGCCGTGTGGGGCGCCATGATAGACTACTGGCACTACACGGGCGACGCCACGTACAACCAGCTGGTCACCGACGGCATCATCGCCCAGATCGGCGAGGACCAGGACTTTGAGCCCCGCCGCCACCGCGCCTCGCTGGGCAACGACGACCAGGGCTTCTGGGGCATGACGGCCATGCTCGCGGCCGAGAACAAGTTCCCGGACGCGCCGGGCGCCGGCTCCAAGGTGCCCGGCTGGCTGGCCCTCGCCCAGGCCGTCTGGGTCCGCCAGACGCTGCCCGAGCGCCAGGACGCCGAGTGCGGCGGCGGCCTGCGCTGGCAGACGCCCGGCGCCGGCTGGGGCCCGGGCTACATCTACAAGAACACCGTCGCCAACGCCTGCTACTTCAACATCGGCGCCCGCCTGACCCGCTACACCGGCAACGAGACGTACGCCCAGCACGCCGAGAAGATCTGGGACTGGATGTGGGGGCATGGCTACATCGACCACGAGTCCTACCGCGTCTACGACGGCGCCAACGTTGGTGACAACTGCACCGAGATCAACATGCAGCAGTTCTCGTACAACGCCGGCATTCTGATACAAGGCGTCGCCGCCATGTACGATCACGTGAGTTTTTTTTTCTCTTTTCCTTTGGTTTTGCGTCCCTTGTCCGGATGATGGTTGACAAAAAAAATCCACCTCCAGACCAAAAAGGACAAGTGGAAGACCATCGTCTCGAAGCTCGCCACGGCCACCATCGACACCTTCTTCAGCCAGGGCGCCGCGCTAGAGGCCTCGTGCGAGCCCCTCGGCCCCAAAAACTGCACTTCGGACATGGTCATGTTCAAGGGCTTCGTGCACCGCTGGATGGCCCAGGTGACGCTGCTGGCCCCCTTCGTCAAGGACGAGATCCAGCCCGTTCTGCGCAAGTCGGCCGCCCAGGCCCTCAAGACGTGCACCGGCGCCCCCACGGGTCGCGCCTGCGGCTTCTTCTGGACCTCGGGCAAGTTCCTCGACCCGGCCGCCACCGAGGACACCCTGGCCGTCGGCACGCGCCTCGACGTCCTCTCGGCCGTCATGAGCCTGCTCGTCGAGTTTTCGGACGCCAAGCCCCCCATCACCGAGGGCACCGGCGGCAATAGTGCCGGCGACGCCGACGCCGGGCTCAGGCACACGCCCAACATTGTGCTCCCGGACATTACCGATGGCGACCGCGCCGGTGCCGCCGTTCTCACCACCGTGATAATCGGACTTGCACTAGGCATGTTCGGGTGGATTTCCTATGAGAGACCAGTAGAGGACAAAGCATAAGCGGGTCTTTAATTCCAACTTGTTGTTCCCACGTCACTTTGATTTGTCCGCCCGGCTATGGGATGCCACATGCTTTGATGCTACCGCGACTTTCATCTGGCCCAAGTTGTTGAGCTCGCATGCATCCGCTTCCCAGGTAATGGATATGATGACCGAAACGGGAGGCTGCGGGTTTGCTTCGCAGGTGGAGCTCAGTCCATCCACCTACTTCCTCATGGCAAAGACGCCAGTGATTCCCTCAAGCCCGAGCCCGAGCCCCTCGGCGCCGTCGCAAAGCACGTCCCACAGCCGCTCGACGGAAGCGCCGTCTTCAAAGTCGGCGCCGTCCCCGTCCACGAACCAGGGGGTGTCGCCCCTGAGGCTGCCCTCGACGAAGGCGAGCGCCAGCGAGACCCAGCCGCCGGCCTGGCCCGCGCTGAGGCTGCCGGGCGGCTGGCGGAACTCGACGGTGCCCCGGCCCGAGCACAGGCCCGTCAGGTCCCACTTGTACACCTTGCCGCGCACAAAGTCGTGCTTCTTGCGGTGCGCGCGCCCGTACGCCGACGACGCCGGGAACATATTGAGCGCCGCCACGACGGCCTGGCGGCCTGCGTCGCCGCCGGTGCCGCCGCCCCCGTTGCTGCTGCTGCTGCCGCCGTCGGACGAGGGCGACGACGACAGGGTCATGGCGGCCATGGCGGCCTCCGCCACCGCCTCGTCGACGGCCGCGAAGCACTCGGCCAGCGTCCGCCGCCCCTGGAGCACCGGGTTGGCCCGGTTCGACTGGCACCAGTAGGCCGCCGACCCCCGACGCGCCTTGGGCACGAGCGCGTCCAGGGCCGGCTCGAAGTACAGGATGGCCTTGCCCAGCGTCGCCAACTCGTCGGCCTCGAGGGGCGGGTACGTCGATACGTGCACGTGCGTGCTGCAGCTGCCCGACTCGACCACGGCGAAGGACGAGTGCAGCACGCTGAAGATGACCTCGAGGTCCGCTACCCAGGTCCAGTCCGACGGGTACACCGGGGAGACCAGCTCAAGGCCGTCTAGGGGGGTGGTCAAAATCATTAGCTATCTGGCATCCACACGCGTGTCGGCACGGCCGTTTCGAGTGGAAGCAGAGGAATATTACACAGTCCTTTGGCTGGCTGCCCGGGAATCGTGACCTCGGGAGCAATGGACCACTTGGTGTAAACCTCGGGGGACTTGTCGCCAGATTCGTTGATGTGATTATCAATACCGGCCTTGGCAAGCTTCTTGCTAACCTCAGTGGCCAGCGACTTCCACGTTGAGTGCTTGCTCTTCTTGCTTCCCATGAGCAGCTCGATCTCGACACCGAAGTAGAAGAGCCTGGACGAAGCCATGATGACGAGTTCTTGGAGCACCGGAGTCTCGTCGGGCGCGGTGTGTTGGCCAGAAGGGTTTGGGAAGCGAGGGGCAAGGAGAGTAAAAAGACAGGACCTTGATAGCCGTGTCTTGTCATGATCGAACCTCGACATCGACTTGCACGACTCTCTGGAGTTTTTATACTTCGATCAGAGTGATCCAGGGATACTCACACGAGAGTGAGGTAACGCTAGCTTAACTGTGCCTTGGTTTGGCGGGACGGCATCATACCAGGTACCCCATCGGATTCATCGTTGCCTCTGCCCTCCTCGACCATAATATGACACCTGCTCGGCTCAACCATGGAACAGGCGACCACGGCCGGGCCTGGATGACCAGAGAAAGAATGAACCACAGCCAGTCGACTCAGGCTTTGTCACACCTTTCCTCACGTTGGCCCGAAGGTGAAGGTGTAGTGGCCTGAAGACCTCCCCGGCGCAACCGCACAGGGACGCACGGCCGGTTGCGGCCAGCGCTTGGAGTACGAAAAGGAAGAGCTCCAGCCAGTCAAGTCGGGCGGCGATCCTTACTATCCTTCCTCAATAACGGGTCTGTTATCAAGCTATCCGTAGATAGACGAATCCCAGGCCGTCAAAGCATCAAAGGAGGGTTCGGAGATGTCTCGGCCGGCGGCCAGCCTGGCCTTGTCTTGACAGAAGGCTTTCCTGGACCTATTGGCATCGGGGAAAGGATGAGATGCCCGGCACCTTGGCGCGTCCTAGGTCGAGGAAAGGTCAAAGGAGTGGTCCTAGAGCGTCTCCAAGGCGCCTTATGGCATAGCCATGTCTCACCCCGAGCTTCGTCAGCGCCTATGAGCACAGGAAAAAGGCGGCGCCTCCGAGACGAGGATTGTGGGGACCATGGACGACGATGCGCCGTGGCCGCGGATAGAGAGGCGGCTGACTCATCTGGGGTTGGTTCGTCTGCGCCGGGCGTCCTGGGCAGTTTGACCCCAGGTACCGTCACCGCACGGAACGCCCTTCTGGTCGGGCCCCGCGGGTGTCCAGCTTGGCAGAAGACGTCTATCTGTATCAGAATCAGTGTCTCAACGTCCAGCCGCCCAACGGATTGCGGCGAGATGGGGAGCCTGATGGGGGCGGCAGCGATCTCGGTGGGAGTGATGATCAATCACCCCTCCCCTGGAGGCCGTCGGTGCGCAAACAAGCTCAGCAACGGTGAAGAAAAGGTACAGGCATCATCGAAACGCCGGGGGCGAAAAGAAATGGGGGCGTGAGAGTTGCAGAGCCTTGGATCGGTGACCCAATGGCGCTTCGGTCGGCCTGGAGTGAGAATCCGAGGAACAGAAAAGACGGCCACCCCGGCTCGAGTTCACAGGCAAACGTCGCCAGGGGTGGCCTGCGATACCGGCGGTGAGGGCAAGTCAAGTCTTGGTGACCATCAGCTTCCCAGAAAGGCTCACCGGAATGTCTCAAGACCCAGATCTTTCGAAGCTTATCAGTTCAACAAGCCCGTGTGCATGCATTGGCCTCGAGACCGGTGACCTAGGTTGGGCCTTGCCTGGCCAGCCAGACCAGGCATCCGAAAGGGGTGGGTGTGATGGGCAGCACAAGCACTCCCAAGGTGCGGCAGGGCGGCGTCTGTCTGGCCTTGCGGTAAATGTGATGTTGTTGGGGGTGGCAGTAGCATAGCCGATCCCTGTAGGCTCCTTCCCCCTGTCCCCGGGGCAGGTCAGGCCAATCAAGGCGGGCGAATGTCCGGATCCGGACGACTTGGCCGGTCAAGCGTCGATCACCGGGATCGAGAGAGACGAGAAGGGGAAGAGACGGCGCAGTTGCAGGGCTGAGACGTCGGTTTAAGCGCCGCGCGACGTCTTCGAGATCAAGACAACTCCCGAGAGGGTGTACGGGGTTGGCCAATCGTGCACAAAGCCAGCAGTGGGTGCGCGGAGTTGTGCTGTTCCCACGCAAAAAATAACAAATGACAAACAATGGGTGCGGTGCCCCTGGGAGGCGGCGCCAACGGCGTGTAGGGCACCAATAGGAGAATTCCCACCGAGACATGCCTGAATTGAACTCTCGCGTTTCTATTGGGAGAAACGAAACGGAGCTCTGGGAAATGAGGGCAGTGATGATGGGTCGAGGCTGGACCAGACTCCTGGGTTTCCGCGACGGCTGCTGCGCTAGTGCGAACCTAGGCCTTCGCTGCTGCAGGCGATTGACCAAAGGGAATTGAGGGCTCCGGGACGTCGGCACTTCCAGAAAGAAACAAAAAAAAAGAGGGTGTGCTCACGTCCGAATTTAGCCGCGCCTGCATGGCTCTGCATGTACCATGCATATCATGGCCTGGGCGGCCGCCGCTGGCCGGGTCGCTGGGGCGGCCTTTGGTGAGGGACGGTGTGACGGGCCTTGAGGGGCTCAGCCAGACTCCAAGCAGTGCTGGAACACACCGGCAAGGAAACAGGCAGGGAGCCTGGCAGGGTGAGTGCGCTTGACGGCAAGGAAACAACCTGGGAAACTTGGCCTCGCAAAGAGCGGCCTGCCGCAGCCTGTGCAGGCCCAGGGATCTGCCCAGCCATGAGGGTGCTCGGCTGTCCGAATTGAGATGAAGGGGCAGGTCTGAGGTGAGCCCGGCTGGGTCTCTGTTTCTGCGCGGGCTGTTGATGATTACGACGGTTTCTCGTGCCTGGAACACGGGAAGGGAAGGTACGGTACCCGGTGAGCGAGGATGGAGGAAGGCGCGCGTTACGCCTGTGGTACGAAGACCGGCCGAAGCCTCGCATCCAAATCTTATCACGGGCGACAGCCCGCCCAGCTCCGTTCGCAAGCAAACCCCGCTGTGACAGGCCGAAATGCCACTCATGCCCACCCTCCGCATTACGCCCAATCAGGTTGATGCGTCTGAAGCACCTAACGCCAGCCTTCCATTCCGGTCCAAAATAGAATCGGTCAATCACACAACAGAAGGCGCTTGTTCTGCGTCCCACATATATTGGTTTACAACCATCAGCGTCCTCATTTCTTAAGCATCATGTGCCCATCCCGAGGCCTCCCATTTGATCTTCATCTTGCCTACCCCCTCACTGGCAATTACAAGTGCAGGATCTGACCCAGCGTCGCCGCTGACGTCTCGGCGCACTTGGCTGTTCCGGAGACGATGACCTCTTTGCCTCCTCGATGTTATCGAACGCGTCAACGCCCATGCTACTCCTGTAGGTACTTTGTGAACACTATCTTTAAGTTCGCCACCGGGCAGAGTCGGAACATGGCTATCGTAGCCCAGAATGTTTCCCTATTTTCTGCGATCGACCCTATTGGGCATGTTCCGTTCCGCAACCTTTGCCCACCGCGGGTATTTGGGAAGAGCATGTTCCTGTTGCCGACTTTTTGAGGTTTTCGGCAAAGACTACTAAAAGGCCCCTTGGCAGATACGGAAAGCAGAGGAATGAGACGGCGGGTAAAAAATGTGCGCAGCGCAGTCAAACGAGCCCATCCGGCCGGACCTTGTCACAGATCTGGGCCTTGGAGAGGAGCCCACAAGACGTGTCGTCGCCACAGCACGAGGGGGGGCTTTTTATGGGTTTCGCTCGTGTGCCAATGGATTTCCAAGCACTGCTTGACTGGGTATTCCATAGAGGATCCGCTTGAAGATATTTCCCAGGAAATTAATGCGCTCTTTTTGCAATGCTGCTCGACCATTAGTGGGAGCAAGATGCCTATCGGGTGTGTATGACGCGGGCAATCATATTAGGTGCATAGGCTACTATTTTCTGGAAGAGCACCTACGAGACCCGCCCTTCACAACGAAAGCCGTTTTGGGCTCGACCCAAGAGTTCTGAACAAGTTTCTTGGACAGCGGTAACACAGAAGGCTGGTCGAGGCACTTTCGCCCCGGCTGTAGTTCAACGGCCGTGACTGTCAGCCTTGTGTCTCGCCTATATCCTATGCCAAAACGAGCGAGTGATTCTGCGCAGCAGACATAAACATGTCGGCAGGACATCTATCGCAGGGCTTAGCCTTGGCCCTGCTGGTTCTTGTCCGCCCTATTTATACGGCAGTTAAACCACGGCTTGCAAGACAAGGACTGAGAAAATATAAGCAATTTTGACTGGAGTCGACACCTGGAGGCCCAGAGGTCTCTAAATAGCTGAGCGACTGTTGAGACCTTTATAAAGCTCCGATTGTGTTTTACAAAGCTACTGGAGATCGTATCGGCGGTTCTTCCCATACTTCCCGAATGGACAAGGCCCAGGAGTCGCAGCCTTGAGTCTTGCCATAAGCCCCTGGATCTGCCGCCGGACTACAGGTTCATCAGGCCTGGTCCACCCTTCACCGTGCGGAAGACGCTCCTGCTGTGTGAGGCAAGATTCGACCAAGTCAGTTGACGAAAAGAAAAAAAAAAAAAAAAAGCACCATGAATCGTCCGGCGTAGCCAAAAACTCAACAAAAGTACCCTCACAAACCCCACCCTCGCCATGCCGAGGCCCAGGGCCCATTAAACAACAGGCATATCGTGTTCCCGATAAAAGGGCCCTCCATTTGGGCGTAGCTCAGATGGAACTCGGGGTTCGCCGCAGCGGCGGCGCGTAGGCGGCGCGCGCGCCGTGCTCTAGCGTGACGACGGTGTCAACTACGGGCTGCACACGGAAAGAGGGAGCCTAAGCCCATGCAAAGAACTCCGGCGGCCCTCTTGGTCGGCTGCGGCTGAAGCCAACTCGGCGCTGCGGTGATGTCACAGGAGCAATCTTTGCAACTAGAGTTGCTAGCATTGCGCCAAGCTGCCGCCCTATCAGGCACAGGTCGGGAATCCGCTGCTGCAGCTTCGTTAGTTGGGTATCCCTCGACCCATTGGGCCCGTGCAAACCCAGAGGCCCCGAAGCTCAGAACAGAAGCCCAAACGAGCACTCAGTGCCGCTCGACACGAGGTTGAGGAGAGGTGATTATTCCGGAGCCAAGTGAATTGTTGCCTTCTCTTCGAGATGGATGATTACTAGGACCAGCAGCGCGGGTTTGACGAGCACTGTCAACGTGAACTAGGTTCCGAGCAGGGCAAAGACCTTTGGGAACTGGTCAAAGGCTCTAGCCTTTGTCCTCTTTGTGAGAGTGTCATGAGGCTGACGCCAAAGTCCTCACGAGCGCCCCTTTTCTTTGACACGAGGATACCACCAAGGTTGCTGCTTTGAACTCGAGCCTTTGAGAGCTCTATTGAGGAGAGCAAAGCGGGTTAAGAATAGCGACAAGGTGGACAGAGTCTTGGGGAAATGGGGAAGCCGGAGATGTTCTCACTAAAAGCTGCCTTGAGTCCGCGGAGAAATGGTAGGATACGATTGGTTGGTGATATAGTCAAGCCAGAACAACAACGATACGAAAGCAATCGAAAACGAGCAACGAAACACATCGACCCGAAGGCACAAATCAGAATCGGTACGGCGTAACCCAAGAATCAAGATGCGCGATTATAACCGTTATCTCTGGTGCGAGTTCTGCCGAATGCCCTCAGGCGGCAAGCCCTGCAAGAACAAAAGCTGCAAGGAGGAGGCCCGCAAGGCCAAGCACGGCGGCAGCGGTGCCTCCGATGCTTGCCTGGCGGTGCTTGCGGGTTTGGAGCTTGTTGCAGATTGTTTTTTGCTCTGTTTTATCTGTCTTGGGGCCTAGCGCGGGCCGGCCCGTGCTTGTCGAAACTATCAAAACGGTATCAAGCCGCTGCGATGGAGGGCTGCTCGGGTACCTTAGTAACCTGATTGAATTGAATATGTTTTGGATTGGTATATATCGCCACATGAATTGTTTCCAGCGTGTATGCGCAACAAGGACAACCGTTGCGCTTCGGCTCAGGGGACAGCCACCGGGCAATCTGTCCGTGGCCTGTGCGAGGCTGGAGCACAGCAGCAGCAGCTGGAGGAGGTCCGTGTGGGGGCACAGGGTGCTGACTGGGCCCGGGGCAACGCCGTGAGAGGACCACACGAGTCGTGGTTGTGGGCATCAAGGTGTTGGCCACGTGTGCTGCGTCCCTGGGGGATCCATTAAACGACGTTGCTGTGAGGGGGCGGCCCGTTTGGCCGTGATTGATCGTGATGCCGTGTGCTGCCAGGCCAGCGTGGGAAAAGGACGGCTTTGTGGAGTGGCGGACCGAGGCTGGGAGAAGACCAGACGACAATTCCACGCGAGCAACCAAGAACCAGGGGCTGGCTCTGTGCTCTGTGCGCCGTCTTATTACGGCGTCTCCGGGGCGTCTGTTCGCAGGCGAAAGCTCGGGGCAGAAGGACCCATGGAGCTGAGCCTGCCCCACAACTTGCTGGCTGGGAGGCCTGGGTCCAGAGGACTCCCATCGATCCGTCAAATCTCAATCACGCAACCTCCCGCAGCGCCCAGTTTGGTCGTATTGAGAGGCTGGGCAGACGGGCGCCAGCAGCTCGCCCGTCTTGTGGTAGAGGTGGGTGGCATTACGATCGTGCCACCCGCGCCTAAAAAGAATCACCCGCAGAGATCGTTGCGTCGTCCCTAGCGTGCCCACTGGGCTGGGCTGTGCATCTCGGCTAATACCACCAACAAACACCACGCCCAAGTGTGTTCCATGCTTTGACGGACGGCACTTCCGCTGCCGCCATAAAGTGCGCCAAGCCCGCGCGACATTACATATTTGCGGCGCTCCCCCATTCCAACCCTGCTCCTCATTATCACAGGCCCGTCCTAGAGCGGGGAACAAGCAACAGGCACCCATCTTCACGTCCCACACCTACCGCAGCCCCCAGCACCCCCAGCACAGCGCCTGCTCGCTGTCGCTGCATCTCTCGCTCCCGCCCCGTTGTCCCCTTTGCCAATCCCGAGGTTGCCGCCAAGCCCGCAGGGGAGCGTGGCCCTTTGGAAACGTCGTGTAACCCGGCCCCCCGGGCGGCAGAGAGGCTGAGCGGCGTTTCAAAGGCAAGGGACGGGAAAATCAAAGAAGATGGTGCTGTCGCTGCTAGCATCGTTCCGAAGCCTTCTATCCCAGCCAGCCCGCCATCAGCCCCTGACCCTGACAACTTCCATCTCCCAACGTCATCATATCCCTCGACCTGGCGACGTCGACAGCGGGCGGCGGCACCAGAAACCGCAGACGGCTTGCCACGTGGGCAGGCAGCAATTCCCATCCAACGCTGCTGGCCTCTGTCGTCGTCCGCCCACGCTGAGCTCACCAGATATACGGCCTCCCTCCCCGGGTCGGTTGAGGCGGCGTCACTCTCGCAACGGCGCACACTCATACCGCCTTTCCCGGACTTGGATACGCGGTTAATTTCGGCGCCGGCAGCAGAGCTGCCCCAGGACGAAGTCGGCAGTCATGGGTGTCCAATCGGTTCAGCTGAAGATGTCCAACACACACGCGCGCATGGCGGAGACCTACGAGACCATATTTCCCGCCATGCGCCTTTTTGCCGCAGACGCCGTCTCGCTCGCGCCGCCCATCACGGAAAAATCGGTAGTCCACGACAACGGCTGCGGGCCTGGCATTGTCACCGCCGAGATATTGTCTCGGCACCAACGCCGGGCCAGCCTCGACCACCAACGCCAAAAGCCGCTGCTACAACAAACGTGGCAGCGGCCGAGGCGCTGTTCACAGCAGCAGGGGCACCACCACCAGACGAACCACCCACGGGACGCACCCCGCATCGAGGCGACCGACATATCCCCGGTCATGGCCAGCGCTGCTGGCCGCCGGGGGGCCGCCGTGCGCTCGCAGGTCATGGACTCGCGAGAGCTGTTCGGGTTCGACGACGCCGTCTTCACCCACTCCTTCTCCAACTTTGTCGTCCTCGGCATGTCCGACGCCGACACGGCGCGCGTCGTGTCCGAGATGCGGCGCACGTTGAAGCCCGGGGGCGTCGCGGTTTTGACGGCGTGGCGTGCCCTCGGCTACCTTGACGTTTTCGAGCAGGTCGCTGCTCGCCAGATGGCCTCGGGCGGCGAAGCCAACCTGCAGAGCAACATGGGCAGCAACCACGACAGGAGTCCACTGCCGCAGCAGCGCCACCGCAGCGTCGACACCCGCGAGGCCGTGCTGACGGAGCAGCAGCTGCGGCTGGCTCTAGAGCGGGGCGGGTTCCCCGTGGGCGGCAAGGCGTCGGCGCCCGTCGAGCTGCGGAGCATCACGCGTGCGCTCCCCTGGGCGATCTGGACAAACGAGGCGTACGCGCCCATCCGCCGGAGCATGTGCGACGGCTACACCCGCGGCTGGTCTCGGGTCGACACGGATCGGCTCGACGCCGCGTTTGCTGAGCACGTCGCCCGCCTGGCCGAGGAAGGGGCGTCGTACCGCGTCACGGCGTGGATCGCTGTCATGAAGAAGGCATAAATCTTGCTGCTCGGCTTGGTCTCATTCATCCTCTGATGAGTTGACCTTTCTGGGATGCACGGTAGGGCCGAGAGAGGCTAAAAGAGGCATGTGCGCCTGGCTCCGGATCGGAGATCAGCGTCCGCCTCGGAGATACAGTGGCTGCCCCTGACCCAAATCGGCCTAGGCCACGATTCCGTCGTAGTGGTGGCTTGGTGGCGCACTTGAAGCTTCACCCACGTGCTCAAGCCACACACCACAATCCTGAGAGAAACATACATGGCAGGACGGGGAAGCAAGCATGCCGAAGAAATGTTACAGATTTTACTGTTCATAATAGGGCTACATGCATTGTACATTATGTAGGTAGACTACAGTACATACGGGGCAAGATGGATAATGTGAATCTATTCACGTCGTCAATGGGTTCCGCGAAGAGGCGTCCGAAGCTCGGTCAACTGGCCTCGATGCGCCTGCAATAATCGCGTCCGTGGCGGACCTGGTAGTCGCACAGCCACACCTCCATGGCCATGCCGAGCAGGCTGGCGAGGCAGATGCCGCCGCTGTCGCTGACGGTGGTGGCGCCGAGGCTGAACTCGCGGTCGGCGGGCGGGACGCGGTCCATGATCTCGGCGAAGGTGTTGACGTAGACGGCGCCACCCAGCAGGCCCTCCCAGAACACGACGAGGAACACGATATAGACGGACGGGATGAAGTCGAGCAGGGCGTGCAGCGTCAGCAGGGCCAGGTTGGCGACCTGCAGCAGCGACGGGAGGTAGAGGTCGTGCAGGCGCACAAAGGGCGTCGACGAGCGCGAGATGAAGACGCCGAGCTGGTACAGAAAGCCGTAGAAGGGGTAGAAGGACCGGAACTCGGTGAACGGAGTGCCCGCGAGCGGGAAGAGCAGGGTTGGGGACACGCCCTGGTTGATGGTGTACTCGGCCACGTACACGAGCAGCAGCGGCAGCATGTAGGGGACGAAGAGGCGGCGGGCCCGGCGCAGGTTTGCTGCTAGCGTCGGCTTGTCTGCTGCTGCTGCTGCTGCCGTCGGGGTGGCTGTGGCAGTGGCAGGCCGCAGCTCGTCGTCGCCGTCACGGACCGAGTAGGCCGTGGCGGCGACGGAGGGGCCGGGGGCCAGCAGGGCGGCAGATGCGCTGCCGGCGGGCATGTGCTCGATGTCGTCGTCCTCGAGGTCGCGGCCGGGCACGGCCACATAGGCGGCGCTGCCGCTGCTGGCGATGGAAGACGCCGACGACAACGACGCCATCTTGAGCGGGGCGCGCGGCAGCACGACAAAGAAGCTCAGCACCATGACGGCGGGCAGGGCGGCCGAGGCCAGCAGGCTCGTGCGGACCGACAGCCCCGCCCAGTCGGTGAGGGCGACGTACAGCCCCGCGCCGACCAGCCCCGCGCCGCCCGTGCCGCTGCCCCAGGCCGCGAGGCTCATGGGGCCGTAGTAGTGGGTCAGCCCCAGGAAGCTGAGCTCGCCGCCGCCGCTGCTCAGGCTGGCGAGCACGACGCCGGCCAGGCGCACGGCCACGGGGCGGTCGGGAGGCGTCAGCGCCACCAGCAGCATGCCCGAGCTGGACAGCGCGACGAGGGCGACGACGCGCACCGCGTAGGGTACGCGGTGGATGAAGTAGGGGGCCACCAGCTTGGTCAGGAAGGACGGCAGCACGTCGGCGAGCAGGACCACGCCTTTCGGCACGTTGGTGCCGACCAGATCTTGGGCGGCGGATAGGATGATGACGTAGAGGACATTGTTGATGAGGCCTGTTTCGGGCGTGTCAGTTGGCGAAGGGCCGCTGGCTGGTAGCATGGAGAAGGTGGGGGCAAACAGTACCAAACAGCCAAAAGGCGACCAGCACCGAAGTGTCGGCGCCCCGAAACACCGACGCGAGCTTGGCGCGGTACAGGGCCCACGAGGCCGACGCGGTGCCCGGCATCGGGAGCAGGCCCGATGACGAGGGCGACCTGTTCATGACGTTGGCGCAAGGTCTGATGGAGCGTCAGCTCGCTGGGGATGGACTACGATAGACGACGTGGGCGGCGGTCGACGATGACGGCTACTCTGCTAAAATTTGAACCAAAAATCCGAGAGGCTGGCGGCTGGCTTCAAGTCTATGAGAGGCACCAGACGTCGGGTTCCGGGCCGGTCGTCCCATGAAGCATGCCGACGCCCACGAGGCCCGAGGAGCGACGTCAGCAGTTCTGGAGTGGGTGCGTGACGCCCCCTGGCTGTGGTCGCTGGCACGGTTTCACACGCGTTTGTTTTAGCGTCAGCGGGACCCCTGTGCCATTGAATGTGACCCAGGCACGTGCCAGTGAAGAGCGCTGTCCATTAGGCTGCAGCGTCAATTAGGCAAGTTCTCGCCGATGTGCTTCGCCATTATCTACAGAAGTCTATATACATCACCATTCGACAATTACCAGAGCCTCACTTCGCTCCCGACTACATCAAGCTCGCCAGCCCGACAAATACAGCAGCCGCCGCCGCAATGCCAACAACCCCAATCTCCGCAACCCTGCCGGCCCCAGACGGCGGCGGCGGCGTGCCAGACTGAGCGCCGCCCGGCGGTGTTGTCGTCGTCGTCGTCGCCGTCGCCCGGCTCGCCGTATCAGTTGCAGTGCCAGCGGTGGTAGCCAGCGTCGTGTTCCGGCCCGGCGGCAACATGGTCGTCCTGGTCCGGCACGACAGGTTGGCCTCCCAGTCCCGGCTCGCAGAGGTGAGCCAGGACTCCTGCTGCTCGCGCAGGTAACCCTCGCAGAGGCTGACGACGCTGCGGATCTCGGTCGTGTGCGCCGACTCCCACGACTTCTGCGCCGCCTGCCCGCTGCTCATGGCCGAGTAGAGCGAGCTGGGGATCTGGTAGCCGAGCGGCGCGCACGCCGTCAGCGACGGGGTCGCCGCCACGGCCGACGACCGCAGCGCCTTCTGCTCGCTGAGCCACGACGCCACGGCCGGGTGGTAGCCGGGCCCCGCGCTCGCCAGGGACGCGAGCAGCGACGAGCACGGCGGCGTCGTGGTGGTGGGCGCCGCCGTTGGAGGGGGCGGCGTTGTCGTCGGAGAGGCGGTGATTGCGGTCTGGCCCAGGACGGGCACTGCCGCGAGGGAGACGGCCGAGAGGATTATCGTGGCGTGCATGGTCGGACTTTTTTTCTGGTCTGTCTGTCGTCCTCCCTGGATTTGTCTTGATCGACGCGCCGTACTGGACTTTGTTCGTTGAGCTGCCTGCAAACAAAGCTCTTCAATTTCTTGCTACGGAATAGATGCAGCTCATTATTATAACTAGACTACATGCGCCCTGAAGGTCCGCCTCGCGGGGTCTTCGCAATTCGTTCTCGGACTCCAAGCGAGACAGACGGTGAGGCATTGACGAGCAAAATGGACTTTTGCATGTGTGGATGCGGGCTTCTATAATCCGTCTTGGCGTTGGGCGCGTGTCGTCGTCGCTTCGCTTCCAGTCAGCTCAGCCACGCAGACAATCTCGCCGCCGTCCCACGAAGACGCTGTCGGCGAGATCCCAATGCCGCGCTAGCCAGTTATGACAGCAGGGCCACCAACCACCCCCCTGGCTTCTCCATCGATCAAACGTAACTCAACCTAGGCGCGACACATAATGAGGCTATATCCACACCCGGAACTAGTGATTGCTTGCTGCCTAAACGACCAAAACAGAGAGTTTTATCACCCTCGCCTTAGGTCAAATAAGGGTTGTACACCGACTCGTTCTGCACAGCCCGCCTGTACAGCTTCTTGTTGGACCGGCCAAGGTACAGCTTCAGGCCCATGGCGCTCGTGATGGCGATGGGCCATCGCCGTCGTAGGATAAAGGCGAGCCGGTAGACGGGCTCCTCCGACTCGACGAAGAAGTACGGCGCGATGAGGTTGCTGATCTGGCCGAGCGCGTTGACCAGCGCCACTGAGATGGCTCGCTTTTCGGACGTGCGGCCCGTGGTGTTGGAAGTCTAGGTGCTGATGAGCAGGTTGCTCTAGAGCGTGTCCATGGCGATTAGCTCTTTACTTCCGAGTGTAGCAAAGCAAGCAATGCCGCTTACGGAGTACATGCCGCCGACGTACAGAAACGACGCAGCGTAACGCTCGCTCCTATTCTCGGTCGCCAGACAAATGACATAACCAATGCAGCCAAAAGCAATAGGCCCCGCAAAGTGAAAACCTCGCTCCTTGGTCTTGTCCTAGTGCCAATCGTTGACAGCGAGCTGAGGGCGGCAAAAATGTAGGGCGGGGCCGTGAGCACAAGCGTGATGACGCGCAAGTAGTTGAAGCCGCAGACGATGGAGGAGAAGAAATTGGAAAAGCCATAGGCGGCCGAGATGCCAATGTTCATACCTACAAGCACGATGAACAGCCACTGCCAGCCCGCCAGCCCGTACGAGCCCTCGAGCGTGCCGAACACGGCGGCCGCGATCAGGCCCGCCACGCAAAACGCCAGCGTCTGTACCGGGTAGAGGATGGCGCAGCGTAGAGCCATCTCCTTGCGGGTGTACCAGCAGGACATGACGTAGATGGCTTGCTGGGACTAAGCAACGTTAGGGAATGCCTTCGTTCGTGTACTTATATCAAGAGCAAGTGTGGAGAATGGCCTTACACTAGGGGACAGCGGGGCCTCTACCACCCCAGGAAAACCGGACAGCAATGAACCCTTGGTAGTTCTTCACGCCGGACACGCCGGACCAGGCCATAGCCATGGCGCAGAGGTGCACGCTAGGCCGTACTTTGCCGGTGATCATGTTGGAAGGGACCTGGCCACGAACGTGGCTTTGATGCACAAATATCATCAGCTTCGAATGGCACGGTGCACAGGGCTCCCCTAATTTAAACGTACCCAAGACTAAGTATAGACACCACAGTGCCAAACTGGTACCCCTGGAGGTTGAGGTCCCCGTCCAGGGAGCTGAGCCGGGCTTGTGCGATGGAAGCCCGGTCGAGGTAGTTGAAAAGGTACAGCACCCAGAGACACGGGGGCAGAGTCACGTCGAGCGTCTTAACCACCTTCCTCTCGAGCTCCTTCCAGTTGGGAATACCAGGAGCTTCTATTTGCTCCTCCAGACCCGGTAGATGTTCCGGTTTCTTGAGCCCATCGTTGGCCTCGAGCACCGACGGCTCCTTCGTCAGCTGATCGCCGACTACGTTGTCGTTGTTGCTGGCAGCGGCAACACCGTCGACCGGATCTGCCGACGGCTTTTCTCCCGTAACCATGATGCTTGGGAGAGGGTGGATAGAAGTGGTGGTGCTGATACACCCGGCTGGAGAAGGGAGGGAGGAAGTTGAGCTGCGAGGGCTGCTGTCTTCAGACTGCACATGAGCGAGTTACAATACCTCTTTTTATAAGCAAGAGAGCAAAGGAACGAAAAAAATCCTGCACCTCAGACCGCCGACTGCGGGCGGGGAAACGTGGAGGTCGGTGTATGCGTGGAGGTTGGTTCCGACGGCTAGTCCTCAGTGTTCTGGGCATCGCCGACCGCAGTATTGGGAGGAGGGTCTGCCTCGCCAACAGTCGAGGTTGCTATCCATATTCAGAGGAGCTACGCGGCCGTTCTCGGGCCTGGGACTGGTAGAGAGCCGGCACCGGGGCTCCATATGCCACACTTGTCTGCAGGAGTGCTGCTACGGCGTAGAGACAGGCAGGGGATACTGCGTGCGTCGGTGGACTTGCTGAGGTGCTGGCACGCGTTTACGTTGCACGAGAGCCAGTTCCGGACAAATGCCCCGGAGCAAGAAACGTGGAAGAAGCGCCCCATCTCCGACAGATTCGATCTTGTCGTTTCCATGCATATCCGGGGACCCCATGGGCATGGGGAAGAGGCGGGGGATCTCCCACGAGGTTGTTTCCTGGGACCTGGTCACCGCGAGCTGCCCAGCCGGTCTGTTGTGATGCTGGCCGCAATGGTAAATGACACGCCGTCGATGAGCATCAATCGTACACCGCGACCAAGTCCGACAAGTTGCACCACGAGACGCGGCTCATCGGGGCTTGGCATGCATCATGGAGTGGCAAGGGCCGGGCGGCTGTAGAACTACATGGCGCCACCTAGGACGTGCCGAGCCTGAGATCGGACACACTGCGGCGGACTTCGGCCCCGTACCAAGAAGCAAAAGTCTTGGGGCTGTCGCTCGAAAAACACTTCAACATCTGTGAAGCCGAATCAACGGTTTGAACGAGACGGTTGATGTGGGCTGGGACCGCAATTTTCCAAGAGGGTAGGGCGGGGAGTGTGTAATAGCCAAGAGTCCCAAGAGTCTGTTGTCCTGGTTTATGTAACCCCAAGCAATAATCCGGACGGCGAGCGGGCACTTCACCGGCTGGTCTCTGGGGATTGGCACTCTCTCTCCGCAATACTTATCGCATCAAAGAAATGCGGCTTACGTACGGGTGTGAGCTTGAGCGTGCAATTCACCTCGAGCCGCTAGTGTTACTGCCCAGACTCTCCCCGCCACGCTGGTGGGTCGGAGGTTGGCCCGCCAAGGTGATGATGATGATCATATAGCGCGACGACAGGAGAGGGCTAATGAGGGAAAGGATTCCGGATACGGCACGGGCGGAAAAATAAACACGCGCGGTATTGTGAGGCGTCCCAAGGCTCCGTTCACGGTAGCGGTATATTGACGCCAGGTAATTAAATGACTGCATCTCGAGAAGGGACCAACGTGAAGGTAAAGTCAAGATCTTTCCCACCGAGGCTGGTGCCTTCATTACGACATCTCCTACCTACACCCGCTGGCGAGGCTGGATCAGCAACGAAAAGGGTGGGTGGGATGTGGGGCAGGTTTCCCTCAGCTCTGATCCCTCCAGCTACTGTACTTTCAATGCGAGCCTCTGTCTCCCAGTCTTACTCGAGGGGCTAGCAAGGAGGCGGCGGGCTGATGTAACCTCACATAGCGCGGTCTGCCCAACAGATGCGACGTATCCCGTGGGCGTGGTTTGGGGTATTGGACGCGAATGTTGATGATGGCATGTGGATGAGTATGGCGACCACGAGAGGGTGTACGATGTTAACGTTTGTTCGACAAAACTAGCGGGCTTCTGCCCACACGCTCTGACCGGCAAGGTTCCATGGCTCTGATGTGGGGGAAGCCCTCGGTTTGCTACCGAGGTCGGGCATTTTGCGGGGAAGCCTGCCGCTTCCGGGTCCAGGACGTTTGCCCGAGGGGCCGGACGAGCGGTTCAAGAACAGACCCCGAATCTCCCGCTCCGATACTCACCGTCGGCTCTACACCGCGTTTTTCTGTTCCTCTCACCAACCGGCCTGGGATTGGCACTGCAGAAGGCGGTACGGCCCGACCTCTTGCAGCCGGCGCGGACAAAGTCACGGCGTTTTACGCGGCCGTACCGCCCAAGCCTTCTTGGCAGTCCAAGAGCTGAGCCGGCCCTCACGGCTGAGGAGGTCTGACTGGGTAGGCTGCCATGAATTCTCACAATACCACCAACACACGCGGTGCCAGCTGACACCGGTTGGCTCGGTGGTGTGAGGCAGGGAAAGAGCTACAGAGCCATCCGCAGCTAGGCTGCGGCGTGGTAAGGACGGCTCGAAATCCTTCCTTTTCGCTGCGCGAATGGGCGGTGGCGGGACGTTGCAGGGGAACGTTACATGGGCACTGTGCGCCGCCTGACAACTGACAGGGAGGGAGGCCAAACGAGATCGAGTAAAGAAGCACGAGTGACCTCCCCCGCAGCTGGGTTGGGAATTGCGACGATAGCCCGGCCGAGCGAAGGATGGCGTCTCGGTCCAGACACACACTCAAAAACCAATGGCGGGTTGCGCAGCGAGAAATTGAGAGTGGACCCTGTTCCGTGCCCTTCGTGTTGTCCCTCCAGGGCTCTCCCAGGACGACCAATCACCGGCCGCCCATTCGGCCCGGCCTTATCGTGTGCCACCTTGAATGGTTCCAGACTTCACCGCATTTGGCAGGCTGCAAGTTTTGGCTGTCAGTGGTTGCCAAGAAACCCCTTTGGCTTTCCTCTGCTCCGGTCGACGGGCAAACCAACGAAGGCACTGGACATGCAAGGGAGAAAGCACCAAGGCAGGGTGGAGGAGAGCAGAACCAACAAGGCCTCGTCTTCGTGTTGATTGGCGTCGGTCTGGCGAGTGAGCGCCCGGCAACACCAGTGTGGGTCCGCTGTGTTTCCACCCACATCTTCCCCAATCCTCCCCAAGCATGAGATCGGATATTTGTGGATATCTCGGCCCTCCATGAGGGCGTGAGGCCACCAAGGAAATGCTTCTGGCCCGCGCTGCACGTCGAGCCTCCTCTAGGTGCGCAGGTCATCTGAGCCACGCGACCTATTGGATACGCATGTCTCATAAAGGCACACTGTGAAGGCGAAGATGTTACCTTGCCACAAGCCATTGCTACGGGCCTGCGAGCGCCATGTTGTACGCCCATACATACTAGCGCGTAGACGTACTGACGGCATGCACATGGAATTGGAGGAGGGGGACAAGGGATTGTACCTGGCCGGGCGTGAAGCGTTCGGGCGATGCGGAGGATGTTTCCTGACTTGGCTTCAAAGGCCCGGCTCCCCGAGGCTTACTTTAAGCTTGTGCTGTACCCTCTTTTAATACCCCCGCAGGGCCACTTTCAATTCCATTTGGTCTTTTCATTTCGACGCAACCCCAGAGAAGCAGGGAGCCCGAGCCTGGAGTTTTCCTCTCGCTTTTCCCTCCATCTTCGCGCGGTGTAGCTAGCACGTCGTCGCCGCCGCGTCCCACAGGACTCCTGTTTCTGTCGCGGACGAGCTCAGCCGCCGAGAAGGAGGCTTGCCCGAACGACAACTAACTGCCGGCGCTACCGACCGACCGTCTGTTTTAGCCGCGGCCGAGAAAATCTCCCCGACTGGCGCGCGCGCTTTGCAAAATCAGGTTTAACTTGCCCGAGAGAGGGCTTATTAAAACAGCCACAATGTCGGACGCCAAGGAGCAAGGGCTGCACGGGGTGACGGACGAGCCGGCCGCCGAGCAAGTCACGACGGAGCCCACAACGGCGGCGGCGGCGGCAGCAGCAGCCGGGTTTCAACGCCCCGGAGGCTGGATGTACAAGCGGTGGAAGCTGGCGGGGCACAAGTTCAACATCTGGTACGCGTCGCCCAAGGCGCAGCTGCTGCTGGTGTCCATGGTGTGCTTCCTGTGCCCGGGCATGTTCAACGCCCTCACGGGACTGGGCGACGGCGGGCTCAGCGGCAACGCGACCGTGCAGGCCCAGGCCAACACGGCGCTCTACTCGACCTTTGCCGTCGTCGGCTTCTTCTCGGGCACCTTCGCCAACCGGCTCGGCATCAAGGCCACCATGGCCTTTGGCGGGCTCGGCTACTGCATCTACGCGGCCAGCCTGCTGTCGTACAAGCACACGCAGAACGGCGGCTTCTGCATCTTCGCCGGCGCCTTCCTCGGCGTCTGCGCCGGCCTGCTGTGGTGCGGCCAGGGCGCCATCATGATGTCGTACCCGCCCGAGTCGCAAAAGGGCCGCTACATCAGCTGGTTCTGGGTCATCTTCAACCTGGGCGCCGTCGTCGGCGCCTTCATCCCGCTGGGCCAGAACGTCAACAACATCACCGGCCCCGCCACCGACGGCACCTACATCGGCTTCATCGTGCTCATGGTCGTCGGCGCCGCCCTGGCCCTCTTTCTCTGCAACAGCAGCGACGTCGTGCGCGAGGACGGGTCCAAGGTCATCGTCATGAAGAACCCGTCGTGGCAGTCCGAGATCTGGGGGCTCTGGGAGGTGCTGCTCGAGGCGCCGTGGATCGTCGCGCTGTTCCCCATGTTCTTCTCGTCCAACATCTTCTACGCCTACCAGCTCAACAACATGAACGGCGCCCTCTTCAACACCCGCACCCGCTCGCTCAACAGCCTGCTCTACTGGCTCGCCCAGATCTTCGGCGCCATCCTCATGGGCTACGCCCTCGACTTCCCCAGAATCCGCCGCTCCATGCGCGCCAAGATCTCCCTCGGCATCATCACCGTCCTCACCTTTGTCGTCTGGGGCGGCGGCTGGGCCTTCCAGAGCAAGCAGCCGACGCGCGCCTTCGTCAAGGCCGACGACAGCCCCTACGTGCACATCGACTGGACCGATGGCGGCGAGCGCTACGTCGGCCCCGCTTTCTTGTTCATGTTCTACGCCGTGTACGACGCCGCCTTCCAGACGTCCATCTACTGGTACATGGGCGCCCTGTCCAACTCGGGGCGCAAGACGGCCAACATGGCCGGCTTCTACAAGGGCATCCAATCTGCCGGCGCCGCCGTTTTTTGGAGCTTGGACGGCGTCAACAAGCTCGAGTTCAACACCATCTTTGGAGCGACTGTAAGTCCCTTTGCTGCAACATCCCTGTCATCTGGATGGACTGTGCTAACATGTTTTCGCAGTGGGGTCTCCTGGCAGGCAGCATTATCATCGCCGCTCCCATCATCTTCCTCAAGATCAAGGACACGGTCTCGCTCGAGGAAGACTTGAAGAACACGGACGAGACGATCGAGGACGTCGTGGCACCGGGAGCTGTTGTTGAGAGGAAGGCCGAGGCCTAAGGGACATTTGCAGGGCCCTGTCGTTCACTGCGTCAATTGTCCTTTTTGCTGTTCCCATCACGGCATCCACGTCCATATACCTTAATAGTCTGTAGCCACGCCCTCAGTGGCCAATTTCTTGAACTTATTTGCATCGGGCGCCACCGGAGCGTCTGATATGGCGTGGAGCGCTGCGGGACTTTGTAGTCGAGGACCGGTTGCTGACAGGTGTATCGGAGATGTCTCGAACAGAAGGCGTGATGTGCCGTATTCCGAAAATAAAGAATTGCTGTAATTCTGAGCCTCTCGCTTGGGAACAATAAGCACGGGATTAGCCATGCTGTGCCGCGGGTGGGATAACGCATCCTCATAGGTTCTCGGATGGCACAGAGACCGTGGGGTAGGACGGGTGAATCTTAATGATAGGTAGCGCTGTGATTTGTGTCGGAAAGCCTGGTCCACATCGCTCGGGGAGGGGTTTAGTTTGGTTGGCAGTCGATATTGCGGTTGGAGGGACGGCCGATGCTGTAATCTTCACGACGCGGCGAACGCAGGCGTCAACCGCAAGGTCGAAGCCAAAGCTCACTGCCGTGGGCAACTCCCATAAAAACCCTTCTAGTCGCAATTTTGCCGAGCCTGGACGGGAAGGGTCGTGTGAACCAGAAATTGAAAAAACAACCCCACGGGAGGCTTGCTTTATTAGCCGGGACTGCGTTATCGACGAGGCTTGGCCCTCCACGGTTTGGCTGGCGGCAAATGGGAGGCCGGCCGGACCAACGGATAGAATCCAGTATAGACCGAGCCTGGACCCGGCCAACCGAAGCTCTGGACTGGAGTGGGGGTATCTTCTCTGGCAGGCACCTCGGGGATGCAAACGAACATTCAAACGATCAGGGTAGCCAGCCTTTATCTAGGTAGGTAGGTACCTAGATAGTTGGCTAATTGAGACTGATAGCATCCAAACCAGCTCACCCGGAAAACTTGTGCAATTATATCCATTTTTATTCTTCCGTGGTTCGAGAATCGTGACAAAACCGACTCGGTTGCTTGGCCGGCGGAGCGGAATGACGTGTGCCTCGCGCGACCTTCAATTGGCGGAAGCTCGCCGAGCTCAGCTGAAGCTGCCGGCTGTTGACGTCGGCCGGTTGCGGTTTTGGTGGGGCAGACACAGGGGTGTAACCACACAGCACAGCGCCTGCGGCTTTCTCCACTCAGGAGGGGCATGGGCCTATCCTGTCTGCCGTTCGCAACCCCCAAACGATGTATGAATGATGCATCGGATGAAGAGCGGAGCAGGGACGAGACTGCCTTTTTCCCAGCATGCAAATCACCTTGCCAATGCCAGTGGCGTGGTGGGTGGGTGACGGCTGCCCGGGCCGGGTGGTGTGAAGCTACTTAAGCCGCGCCCGCTGCTGCTTTCTTGGTTCCCGGCCTCGGCCTCGTTCTCGTTCTCTGCCTCTCCTCACCCTCCCGCCTGCTCCGTCCTCGGCGCACGCTGCCCGGCACCAGACCACAACACTCAGCCAGCTCCGCAAGACCGCCAACATGTCGGGCCAGATCTCGGCGGCCCTCAAGTCCCGCATCAAGCGGCCGTCGATGCTCAACAAGATCTGCAAGCCCGAGGATCTGCTCCACCACTTCCCCAACGGCGCCTACATCGGCTGGTCGGGCTTCACCGGCGTTGGATATCCCAAGTGAGTGTGCCGGCATGTCTTGGGATCCCTCGGCGTCGCTCAATGGCTTGCTCCTTGGTGCCAATTCCTAACGGCGTTTTTTTCCCAACCCGCAGAAAGACCCCCACGTTCCTGGCGAACCATGTCGAGCAGAACAACCTCCAGGGAAAGCTCAGATACTCCCTCTTCGTGGGAGCTTCTTCCGGCGCCGAGACGGAGGACAGGTGGGCATCGCTCAACATGATCGAGAGGCGGAGCCCTCACCAGGTTGGCAAGTCCATCGCCAAGGGGATAAACGAGGGCAGGATAAACTTCTTCGACAAGCACCTGTCCATGTTTCCCACAGATTTAGTATATGTAAGGCGACCTCGTCATCAGCGCCGCAGCCAATGGTTCTTGCCGAAGGTCAATGCTGACACTGCATGTTGGTGCTTCTCAGGGGTATTACACGAAGGACAGGCCAAAGAACAGCCTCGACGTTACCGTGGTGGAGGCGACCGAGATCCTGGAGGATGGCAGCATCGTGCCAGGAGCTTCAGTTGGTGCCACGCCAGAGCTTGTTCAGATGGCAGACAAGGTACGGCCACCCGTCGTTTCTATGCTGCATGCGAGGAGGCCGCCGGGAAGCTGACCAAGGCGTGACGCTGCCCCCCGCGCAGATCATCATCGAGGTCAACACCTCGCTTCCCAGGATGGAGGGCCTTCATGACATCACCATGACGGACCTACCGCCAAACCGGAAACCGTACCTGGTCATGGCTGTCGAAGACCGCATTGGCCGGACGTCGATCCCCATCGATACCGACAAGGTCGTCGGCGTGGTGCACTCGGACTACCAGGACCAAACCATGCCCAACTCGGCCGAGGATGAGGCCTCGCGCGCGATCGCAGGGAACCTGATCGAGTTCCTGGAGCACGAGGTCGCCCACGGCCGGCTGCCCAAGAACCTGCTCCCGCTCCAGTCGGGCATCGGCAACATTGCCAACGCCGTCGTCGGCGGGCTGGCCAGCTCGCAGTTCCAGAACCTCAAGGTGTGGACCGAGGTCATACAGGATACCTTCCTGGACCTGTTTGACAGCGGCAAGCTCGACTTCGCGACGGCGACCTCGGTGCGCTTCTCGCCCGAGGGCTTCAAGCGCTTCTACGACCAGTGGGACACGTACAAGGGCAAGCTGCTGCTGCGGTCGCAGTCGGTTTCCAACTGCCCCGAGATCATCAGGCGGCTGGGCGTCATCGGCATGAACACGCCCGTCGAGGTGGACATCTACGCGCACGCCAACAGCACGTGCGTCATGGGCTCGCGCATGCTCAACGGCCTCGGCGGCTCGGCCGACTTCCTGCGCTCGTCCAAGTACAGCATAATGCACACCCCCGCGACGCGCCCGACCAAGACGGACCCGCACGGCGTTTCGTGCATCGTGCCCATGTGCACCCACGTCGACCAGACGGAGCACGACCTCGACGTCATCGTGACGGAGCACGGCCTTGCCGACGTCCGGGGGCTGAGCCCGCGGGAGCGCGCCAGGCTCATCATCAAGAAGTGCGCCCACCCCATCTACCAGCCCATCCTGCAGGGCTACTTCGACAAGGCCGAGTTTGAGTGCCTGCGCAATGGCATGGGCCACGAGCCCCACCTCCTCTTCAACTCGTTCGACATGCACAAGGCACTGGCGGAGGAGGGCAGCATGCAAAAGGTCAAGGGCTGGTGAGGGCGGCCGATGAGGGGGAAGGGCTTGTGGCGTGAGCTGGTATAAAGTGTGTCAAGCCACACCCACAAAAGAGGTGGTGAGAGAAGGAATCACTGTTTAGGTCATATACCACATTTTATACATAAATTTTCTTTTCGCCTTCGCTTCTCAAATCCGCCCTTGCTTCCTCGCTTCCGCCAAACTGCCAAACTATACACTTTGCCACGCGGGCGTTCCTGGCGGCGCATCTACCGTAGGCGCCACCTGCGTCTACTGGCAATCTTGCCTTATACTTTACTAGTACCTGCCCTTTTGACCCCCATAGGGCTGAAGCATACATATGATGCAGAGGTCTGTTGAGACGCCCGCCTGCCTGCCGGTCCCAGGGTTTGTTTTCTCCCAACGATCCGCCCGATCGAAGTCAATATCGTCTCCAGACATCATCAACCGAGTCCATACTTCAGCCCCTTTGAATGAGGCGCCGCCGGACAGCGCTCGCCGTGGCATATAACGCTTCGAGCTGCGCCCTGCTATGGACCATGTTCCGTCTTTCTCCTTGTCCCCTCTCGGTCATCTGTTCCATCCTTTCCATACTGGACCCGACCGTTATCATCCCTACCCAAAGTCACTCGCCATTTCGCAACTTTCTCCGCGCATCTATGGGCAACATGGAGAACTCGACGGCCGCTAGCAGGACACTGCTGGATCCGGAGAGGGCGGCACCCCGCTCAGAGGGCCCGCCAACCCGGAGTGGTGGTGTGAGGGCCTGGCTGGCGACGCGTGTCGGCTTCTTCTTCATGTGCGCCGTGTCCGTTCTCTTTGCGACGGGAATGGGCCTGCTGGTTGCCTACATCGTCATGTCCGCCGCCAGCGCCATGGTGAAGCGGGGCATCACTCCGACCACCCCCAGCGTGCTGATCCATGGCTACCCCATCCCCATCGTCACCAACCATACGGGTAACAACACGAGCATGAGCATCGTCCAGGTCCGCAACATCAAGGTGCAGGACGACGAGAACGCAGAGGTTGAGCAGCTCGACGCCGTCGCCGAGGCCACCGCCGACCTCGAGCTTGAGGCCGAGGCCGTTGCTGCTGCTGCTGCTGCTGCTGCTGCTGCCACTGCCGGCACAAAGGCTGCCGCCGCCGCCCCGGAGCTGCCGACCATGGCCTCCTTGACCGTCGTCGAGGTGTACGAGCCGCAGACCAAGACGGCCACCATCAGCTACTGGCCCGACCTGGTGGAGCCGACGTCGGTCGTGCTGCAGACGCCGGAGCCGTCGTCCACCTTCACCATCAAGCTGCGCCCGGGCACGGGCAACATGCAGCCCTGGTGGCACCGGCCTCAGATCACGCGCAACCCGCCCAAGCCCAAGGCCACCGGCGCCGCGAGCACGCAAAAGTTCGGAGCCAAGCAGACGGCGGCCCCGACGTCCACCGGCGTGCGTAGCGACGACGTGTGGGGGACCTCCGTGACCTCCTCGTTCACCGTCATGACCCAGTCGGCGGAGGCGAAGGCGTCAGCGGCCATGAACAGGCACCGGACGACGTCCGTTTTCTACACGGTGTCGCACCCGGGCCACGGCCACCGCCCCGCGACGAGGCTGCCGACGGTGGTGCCGACTGCCAAGAACAGTACCGTCGGCGAGGGCAAGAACATGGCCGACGGCAGCGTCGCCATGCCGGCCAGTGCTGCTGCCGGTGCCGCCGCCGCAGTCGAGAATGAGAACACCGCCACTACATCGCCGCACGACGACGATCACCCCCACGTCAGGGGCAGGCCCGCAATGGTGCTCGCCAACGGCACCGTGTTTGTGCCCCCGCCACGCTCGGCCAACATTACGGCAGCCGTGTTCAAGCAGCACCTCGGCCCGGCTGCTGCTGCTGCCGACCGCGTCAACGTCAGCGCCGTGGGGCTCGTGGTCGCCAACGGGACCCGGGTCCTGTGGGCCAACGGCACCGCTAGCGCTGCTGCCCGCGCCGCGCAGATGTCGGGGGAGCTGACCGCCTGAGTTTTTGATTGAGGAGGAGGAGGAGGAGGAGGAGGAGGAGGAGGAGGAAGGTGTCAGTGTACGGTTGCGGACGGGAAGACGGGACGGGAGTCGGGGCTGGTATTTTGTAGTCTGACTGGGGTTGGTATCTGTCGTTGTGGCCTTGCCACGTTATGTACGAGACTAGGCAGGAATGGCTCTACGCTACGCCCCTTGCTTGGAGTAAATTTGACAGTTGCTTGTTGGCCATGTTTGCTCCATATTTGATCCTCCCTGTTGTCGCAAGCGTCGCTATCTTCCCCGCTCCGATGATGCAACAGAGTCGCGACTTTCCGGTGGCACAGCTCGACGTGAAGAGCGGGGGATCTCCAATCACGCAATCCGTTCCACCTATTGCTTCAGTTCCGATTTGGGCATCTGGGCTCCTCGGTGGCGATTCAAATGGGGAAGGAGCTGGACTGGGGTGAATATCACCAAATCTGAGCGCCGAAAGCCGTCGCCGGCTGTTTGTGCCCAATAGCAGGAGATAAAGGAGGCAAATACATTCACCAAGAAAACATCAGAAAATACCTAGAAACATTGAAAGAGACCAGGGCAAAATGGCCGCCGCCGCCGTCGCCGTCCAAGCGCCAGCGCCACCCCGTCCGCCGGGACAGCCGGACATTTCGTATGCGCCAGACATCGCAAAGTACCGGGAGCGAACCGCCAGACGGCTGAGAGACGAGGTCCTCAGCAAGGAGCTCCCCGACGGCTTCCCCGCCGAGCTGAAGGGCGATCTCGTGTGGGAGGGCGAGACTCTCGCCGAGACGTACGACTGGACCTATGTTTTGTCGCCCGAGCAGCTGGCCGAGATTGACGCGGCCGTCAAGCATTTCAAGTGTACGTCTTTTTTTTCCTGCCTTGTCCCCCTTTTTTACTGTCCTCCCGCTCACTAGAGGCCAAACCCGACAGCACTGAACCTCCCCCTCGGCCACATCGACGCCACCACCTTCCCGCTTCCAAAGTTGCACGCCGAGCTCCGGCGGCTGTCGCGGGAGCAGCTGCACCGCGGCCACGGCTTCTTCGTGATCCGGGGCGTGCCCGTGGACGCGTACGGTCGCGAAGACAACATCGCCATCTACGCGGGCGTGTCGTCGCACGTGGCCGGGATCCGGGGCCGGCAGGATCACGTGTACGAGGGCAAGCCCGCCGACGTGACGCTGGCGCACATTGTGGACCTCTCGGCGCGCGGAGGAGTCGGCCTCGGCAGCCCGGCTTACACGGCGGACAAGCAGGTGTTCCACACGGACTCGGGCGACGTGGTCTCCTTGTTCGCGCTGGGCGAGGCGGCGCACGGCGGGGCGAGCAAGCTGGCCAGCACGTGGCGTGTTTACAACGAGCTGGCTCGCACGAGGCCGGATCTGGTGCGGACGCTGGCTGAGGATTGGCCGGTTGAGAAGTAGGCTGTTTTTTTTTTTGGTGCCTTGCTGCGGTCCTAATAGGAAGAGCTGGTGGCTAACAAGCCGGTTACAGCTTCGACAAGTTCCACAAAGACCGCTTCTTCCTCCGCCCCCTCCTCTACCACCAGCCCGCCTCGGCAGACGGCGCGGTGCCCGAGCGGGTGCTGCTGCAGTACGCGCGGCGCACGCTCGTCGGGTTCGGGGCCCTGCCGCGCGGCGCCGACGTGCCGGCCATCTCGGAGGCGCAGGCCGAGGCGCTGGACGCGCTGCACTTCCTGGGCGAGCGCTTCCACGTCGCCACCGACTTCCGCAAGGGCGACATGCAGTATGTCAACAACCTGGCCGTGTTTCACGCCCGGGACGGCTTCGTCGACACGCCCGAGAAGCAGTGAGTTTTTTGTCTCCCTCTCATCCCATCATGTCCGAGCTGACTGCCGGATATAAAGACGCCATCTCGTCCGGCTCTGGCTGCGGGACCCAGAGTACGCGTGGGACACGCCCGACCAGCTCCGCGAGCGCTGGGAGAGGGTGTATTCCGGCGTCACGGCCGAGGCGCAAGTGCTCCCGCTCGAGCCGTTTGTGCGCGGCGCCGCCAACGGCAGCGGGAGGAAGGAGTAGGGGTTCAGGAGGTGGAGTGGCCTTGGGATGGCGCAATGTATTGGCTTTGTTTGCAAGTGCCCGCCGAGTGGAGGTGTTGGACCGTTGTAACCGCCAACACCTGCCGTTTACTATGTGGTGTGATGTTGCTTTACTTCCTATTTGGATAGGAGAAATTTCCAACAGCGTTGAGCCTACACACTCCATTATTCTTTTACATTAACAAACGAGCAAAAGAGTGCCCAATCAAGCGACCGCGAACCAAGGCATAAATCATCGCATATACTTTGCATCGGCACGACTTGCATGGGCGTGGTGACGTGCTCGCTTGGCCACACCGACAAGGAAGGTCCCCTCGGTCCGCCAACTCAGATGCAACTCTCGCGCTGGGCCTGAAGTCTACGCATGGGGTCAGTCAAAGGGCAAAAGATAAGGAAGCTAATTGTGCCATCTCGGAAAGCTATACGCTCATTCATTTGCTTGGCACAGAGAGCTCCTCTCTCCCATCGGGTCCCCCGATAAGGTCTCTGGAGTCGATGTAACACCGAGGTGGTACCACGCACGAAGCCCGCCACGCCCGCCGCGGCATCAATTGCCTCCACTCTTGGCTAGCCATACAAAAGAGATGCTTCGCCGCCTCCTGTTGCGTTTCAAGTAGCTCGGAACGACGTCAGCAATACACGATGGCTTTCTGGAGGCGCAACCCCACGGCCGCCGCACACGGTTCCGGCTACACCTCCGACTCGGAGCCGTCCATCATCCGCGATGGCGACCTCGCCTACACGCACGCCAAGGCCGGCAATGGCTCCCAGGCCGCCTACCAGGAGGCCGTCGGCGCCCCCGTCGAGACCAAGTCGCCGCTCGGCTACCACGTCGGCTGGCTGACCATCATCTTTCTCAACGTCAACCAGATGATTGGAACCGGCATCTTTTCGACTCCGTAAGTGGCTCTTTCAGTTTCACCCTGACACGGCAGCACCCATTCTGACATCCCTCTCCTCCAGCGGCTCCATCCTCAGCCGGACCGGGTCTCCTGGCCTGGCCCTGATCTACTGGTTCATCGGGACCCTGATGGCGGCCGCGGGGTTCGCCGTCTACCTCGAGCTGGCCAGCTACTTCCCCAACCGCAGCGGCTCCGAGGTCGTGTATCTCGAGCAGTCGTACCCGCGGCCGCGGCACTTTTTCCCCATCGCCTTCGCCGTGCAGTCCGTGCTCCTGTCCTTCAGCAGCAGCAACGCCATCGTGCTGTCGCGCTACGTCTGGCGGCTGGTCGGCAAGGATCCGACCGAGTGGGAGATGCGGGCCGTGGCCATCGCCGCCTACACGCTCGCCGTCGTGTGCGTCGTCGCCCACAACAAGTACTCGCTGTGGGCCACCAACGTCATCGGCGCGCTCAAGATCGGCACCCTCGTCTTCATCAGCATTCTGGGTCTCGCCGTCCTGGGCGGCAACGTCGACAAGCACCGCGTCCCAGACCCGGGGCGCAACTTTCGCAACTCGTTCAGCGGCACCACGACCTCGGGCAACAACCTCTCGAGCGCCCTCGTCAGCATCGTCTTCTCGTACACGGGCTACCAGAACGCCTTCAACGTCGTCAACGAGATCAAGAACCCGATCCCGAAGCTCAAGCTGTACGGCAGCGTCTCGGTCCTGATCGTGGCGGTGCTGTACGTGTTCTGCAACATTGCCTATTTCTCCGCCGTCTCCAAGGCCGAGTTCGCCGCGTCCAAGGAAATCGCCGCATCCGTCTTTTTCGCCGCCGTCTTTGGCGAGGGCGGCGCCCCCGTCGCGGCGCTCAACGTGCTGGTCCTGCTCAGCGCGTTCGGGAACCTGCTCGCCGTCTTGATCGGCTCGTCCCGCATGATCCGCGAGATCGGCCGCCAGGGCGTGCTGCCGTGCCCCTGGTTCTGGGTCTCGACCAAGCCGTTCGGCACCCCGATCGGCCCCTACCTGCTCAAGTGGGGCATGACGTTCCTCATGATCGTCATCCCGCCCGCGGGCGACGCGTTCCAGTTCGTCGTCAGCCTCAACACCTACCCCAGCGGCGTCTTCCACCTGGCCATGGCCGTCGGCGTCTACCTCATCCGCCGCCGCCGCACGCGCGCCGGCATCCCCGACAGCGGCTTCAGGGCCTGGAACGTGGCCGTGGTCTTCTTCATCCTGATCCAGGTCTACATCCTCGCCATGTCGTGGTGGCCGCCCGCCGGTGGGATATACGCTGGGGACGTTTCCTTCTTTTACGCGACCTACTGTCTGGTGGGTGTCGCCATGTAAGTTGAGCTCTTCTCTTCCACTGTGTTTTTGTTTCACCCAGCTAACCTGCCCATCCTTCTGCCACGCAGCCTGGCTGTGTGCTACCTCTACTACCATCTATGGATCACCCTCCTGCCCAAGTGGAAGGGCTACCGCATCCGACCCGAGATCCTGGACGTCGACGAGGGCTCGGGCGCCAACGCGCACAGGCTGGTCAAGGTGCCCCTCGCCGAGCTGGAGGAGTGGGATGCGACGCACGACGATGCTGGGTTTCTCGGGCGCAGACGCGTGCCCGGCACCGGCGGGAACGAGCTGGAAGAGAAGGCTTCCAGCTCGGACGGCGTCGAGCCCGTCACAATCGACGAGAAAGCCGAGGCTTGAGGGGCACGGCTCGAACGGGGTCTTTTGCAGTCTTCCAGATTCTGTCCTTGAGATTTTTACCCGTCAAGTGATTGTTTGGATATCCCATAGGATTATTATTATACCGTGATGGCGAGAAACCCTCAATGCAATGTGCCGGGTTTTGTGCTGATGAGCTCATCAAATGGCGGTCTGGTGGCATCGAACGAGCGTTTGGCAGGGAAGAAATAAGCTCCCGCATGTCCTCGGCCCAGAATGCAGTGCGATGTGGGGGTTATGAAGGTCTCGGGATAGGTCGGGCTCGTATATCTGTCCAGAAAAAAAAAACAGGCAGAAAAAAAAGCTTGAGCTGGCTAATTGTACTTGTCATGAACACCGTTGCCAACTGCAGAGCAAAACCACAATGGAAGGCCCCGCAACCACGCCGGCGCCCTCGCCGTCCCCCGGCGACAAGTACGACCCCGCCAAGCTCTTCAGCGTCCCGGGCCTGGTCGCCGTCGTGACGGGCGGCGGGACGGGCATCGGCCGCACCATGGCGCTGGCGCTCGCCCACAACGGCGCCCGCCGCGTCTACATCCTGGGCCGCCGGCTCGAGAAGCTGCAAGAGACGGCGCTGCTGGGGCCCCGCCGCGACGGCGACGGCGACGTCGTGGTCCCCATCCGGGCCGACGTGACCTCCAAAGCCGAGCTCGCCGCCGCCGCCGCCCGCATCGCGGACGAGATCGGACACGTCAATCTGGTCGTGGCCAACGCGGGCGGCACGGGGCCCGACCTGGCCGGTTTTCTGCCCGTGGCGCCCACGGACGCGAAACCGTCGCCGGCGGAGCTGCAGCGCCACATCTTCGAGCACTGGGGCGAGGACCAGTTCGGCCGCGTGCTCGAGGTCAACGCGCAGGCGCCCTTCTTCACCGCCGTCGCGTTCCTGGACCTTTTGGACCGCGGCAACAAGGCCGGGAATTTCCCGGGCGTGTCGAGCCAGGTCGTCGTCACGGCGAGCGTGGGCTCGTACGTCCGCGCCGTGCTGGGCAAGGGCCAGATCCCGTATAACGCTAGCAAGGCGGCTGTCAACCACGTGTTCAAGATGCTGGGGAATCTGTTTTTGGGGTATGGGATCAGGGCTAATATACTGAATCCGGGTGTTTTTCCGAGTGAGTTTTTTTTTTTTTTTTTTTTTTTTAATCATGTTGTGAAGGAAGGTATTCGGGCTGACAAAGAGACAGGCGAAATAAGCGCAAAGTTCGTCTTTGACGGCAAGACGTTCCCGTCCGCCTTCATCCCCGCCGGCCGGTTTGGGGACGAGACCGACATCGCTGGAGCAACCTTGTTTCTCTGCTCAAGGGCGGGCGCATATCTGAACGGCCTGTCGCTGCTGATGGACGGCGGCGTCCTCACCATGGTGCCGTCAACGTACTAAAGGGCGAGTAGAATACTAGATGCCAGGAAGCGAGATCAAGCCAAACGGCTACCCCATGTCTATTTCTATTATCTCATTATGCAGTAAAAACATTAAACAGGGACTTCTCTTTCCCTTCATCCATCCCACCCCGGAATGTCCCGTCTCGCGCGTCGCGTCGTCATACCACACCAGCCCCTTGCGCATTAATCCCCACGGAGGAACCCCTCTAACCGAGCCTGGCAGGGGTGTAGCTCTGGTCGGGGGTGACCGCCTGGCCGTTGACGAGCTGCTTGTCGGTGTAGGCAGGCCAGGCGATGAGGCGGTTGACGTTGTCGACGACCGCAAAGGTCGTGAAGCCCTGGCCCTCGCCGAACTGGCCGCTCCACGACGACGACACGGTGTAGCCGCCGCAGGTGACGCCGGCGGCCGGGGCGCGCGACGCCTGGCCGGCCGCGTCGACCTTGAAGGCGCAGGGCGTCTCGTTGGCGCCCGTGTCGATGGTGAAGCTGACGGCGCACGACGTGTCGGCGTCGTTGCAGGTGCGCGTGAAGCCCTCGATGGTCCACTGCGCGCCATCGGCCATCTTGGACACGGCCAGGAGCTTGCCGGCCGCAGGGGCGGGGGCGGCCGAGGCGACGGCGGCCAGGACGGTGAAGATAGTGGCGGTGGTGAACTGCATTTTGGCGGTTTGTGGTTGTGGAGGACTCGGGAGAGTGGTGGTGGAGGAGTGAATTAATGGTTTTGTATAGACGGATGATAGGTATTAAGACTCCTGATGGTGGTTGATCGGGATGAGGATGGAAAGAAGGATATGCTCCTCCTGGGTGATGAAGCCATCGTCTTTATACACGCCGTAGCTACCCCTTGCTGCTCCTTTTCCAAGCGATGCTGCACAGCCGCGCCATCATGACAACTCCTTTCCCAGCCGCGCGGGCCGTTGACTGCCAAGTGCCCCAGAGTTCAACGGGGATCCCCGGTCAAGGTGCCGGCATCCCGACGATCCCCCCGCTCCCTCGGCTCGTGTCCATGGCCTGCTTGAATACGACGAGGTTGGGGAAATTGAGGTGCGGTGTGCACGACCGGTTCTGATGGAGCACTCGTATCCAAAAATACTACCGCACCGCAGTGGGTTTAGGTACCGGCGGGGTTGGCAGTTAGCGTCTCCGGGCAAGGCCATCGTGAAAACGTCATTGCCTAGGATTTTTGGAGACCTTGAGCCTTTTCTTCGTAACATTTTCTCGTAACAGACTCCCGCCATTTGGTAATTCCACCACTCAACTCACGTGGAAAAAGCAAGTTTCCTCTCGTTCCAGAAATTTCTCCGTGGATTAAATTTGATCGTGATGCAATACAGTGTTTTGCTATAAGTGTAGGTACACCCCTGAATCCAACTGACGAGCCGCCTACTCAAAAAGATCTGTAGGGGCGCATCTGACTTCTCCAAACCCCATACGACAAATTACCACATGATGAAGAAGTGAAACAAAGGGCAGCTGTCTATAACCGAGTACACGTGCTTCTGCACCTCTTTTCCTCTCTCAACAGACTGGCGTGACCCCGCCGTCAAGAGATTCGCTTCCGTCAGAGCAGCTCAGGGGTAGTCCCGCCTGGCGCCAACGATGGCGTTGAGCAGCGCAGAGCCGTGCGACAGCACCGTGTTCTGGGGGCTGCCGCCCACCAAGACAGCGTACTGGTAGCGCCCGTCGGACTCGGGGATCCAGATGGGCCCGCCCGACTGACCGCCCGCCGCGTCGGCGTCGGACAGCAGCGCTCCTCCCTCGCTGCTGCCGCAGCCGGGGGCCTTGCGGACCTTGAAGCCTGCACGGGTTAAGCGACTCTAGCATTAGCATTTTGTGTTCTACGTCCGGGTGCAAGGAATAAAAGACAAGGGCGACAAAGAAGAAAAAAAAAAGCACGTACGGTTCTGCGCATAAGGTCCCGAAGGAGACTTGTCTCCAGGGTAGCCGTAGTTCCACCAGTCGGCACTAGCGCCCGACAGGCTGTCGGGGAAGGTCTTGAAGCCGAGGTAGCCGTTGCCGGGGTTCTTGTTCAGGATGAAGAGGGCCCAGTCGTCCTTCCAGCCGCAGCCGCCGTTGTCCTCGTTCTGGCCGGGGATGCGGATGATGAGGGTGGCGAACGCGGTCGGGAAGCGGTCGCCGTTGTAGTAGGCCGGCGAGAAGGTGTAGGACGCGCCGTCGACGATGCAGTGCCGCGCCGCCAGGAGCACGCGCGCGCCCACCATGGACGCGGAGCAGATGTAGTTGCCGTTGGGCGACTGGATCAGCAGCCGCCCCATGGCCGACCAGGGGTACGTGGTGTCGGTCTTGAGGACCCGGTCGTCGGTGCCGAAGACGTCGCGGCGCCCCAGGCTCTCGGCGGCGGGCACCATGTCGGGAGAGGGGTGCGCCACGGTGGCGTTGCCGCCCTTCTCCATGACCTCGGCGACCGACAGGGTCAGCACCTCGGGCACGGCCGTGCTCACGAAGCTGTTGTCGGCGGGGAACGGGCCGGCCATCCAGTTGTGGATCGCGTCGGACGCGGCCGCCTCCTGGCGAGGCACGACGGCCGCGCTGCAGGCAGCCGCCAGGGAGAGCAGGGGGATGAAGTGCATCTTGGAGGACGGGTGATGCTGCTGCTGCTGGAGAGATCGAAGGAGGCTGCAGGACTGTCTTGCAAAAGAGCCATCCTGATCATCCTCGACGGCCGTCGCGTCTCACTTTATAGGAAAACCCGATACGCCGACTTCACCACCATCTTTCCCATCAACAACCCCCTAACTAACAGCCCAGGCACACGCACACACATACACTCTCTCTAGGCAGACACATGTCGCGGACATGTCCGCAAGCAGACGAATGCGCCGCAACACGCCGGAGCGATTATGATGATGTCCCGGGGTGGTGGGCTTGGCGTAAAGCCCCCAAGTGCAACTATTCGCAGCCTTCTGTAGCACATGGCTGCCCTGTCTTGGATCTCCACCACAGAATCCTCCACTTGCAAATATTGGCCGGCCAGGACCGGTGGTCAGAGGTTCTGACCACCCTGCCCACCCAGGCTGACGGAGTTGCATCCTTCAAATACCGAGAAGGCTGGCCTAGCAGCGCTAAAAAGTTCTCCTCTGGCTGCCCCTGTAGCGTCCCGCTGGTCCGACGGCCAGGCCCGATGTTACCGTTGGGCTGTTGGCGTGAAAGGGATCATCGGACTCGTGAACTCGCACTCGCACATTCACAACTGCCTCTTCCGGACCTCCAGAGCAAATATTGCTCAATAGTGCTCTGTCAGCTGCTTTCCCCTTGTCTCATTTTAAAGCTGCTTACTATGCGGTCCAGACCCTTCGTTCACTGGCATGGTAGCATTCCTGCGCGCCTTTTTGACTATAAGACGCACACGTGATGACGGACGAGGTGCCGCCTGCCCCCGCACAAAGACGGCCTAGTCTGATTTCCAAGACCAATAGTGTCCCGAATGGCGGCCGGGAGTCCGATCCAGCGAGCCTCGCAGTCCAAGGTCAGCAACACGATGAAAGGAAATTGGCGGCCTCAATAAACTCGCCCCTGACGGCTGCCGAGGCGGCTCTGTCAGCCCAGGGTGACTTAGCCCCTGTGAGGACGGGATATTGCAGGGGCTAAAAAGAAAAGATTTCCCCGACCAACAAACCGACTCAAAATTGTCGTCGCGGCCACCACCGATGTCCGATTTCATGCTAGACCATGCCATCGAGTCACCACCACTACCACTACCAAAAGGTATTTGAAATCCTGATGAGAGTGGGATTCGAACCCACGCCACTTGCGCGACCAGCAGGCATCCAGATCTCGAGATCCTCCCGGGGCCAGCGCCTCAGACCGCTCGGCCATCTTGCCTTTCTCGGATGGGTAACCGATTAGATGCCCGGCTGGTTGAGGCTGTGGTGCCAAGAAGGAAGGGCGATTCAGGGGTCTAGACTCGTGATCAGCAGTATCATGGAAGTTGCTAAAGCTAGGGCTTCTGCAGTATCGTTGATACGGGCCGACTTTTGTCCATCTGCTGGTGTCTACACTGCCCCGCGTCGCCAACCTGTGTGTACATGGGCTGGACAGACAATAACAAACAGCGCTCTATCAAGGCAGCAGCCAAGTCTTACTGGCGAAACCCGTGCTGATGAGGCCAGACGCAGGGCAGGATAGGAACAGGCGCCAATAAAGGCAGGGGAGCCGGAATGGGAGGGATGAGGCACGGGCGGGGGCCATGACGAGAGCGGCGGCATGATAGCATCTTGAGCTCGCAGCATCCGGGGCTGTGCACATCATGCGTTATGTACTCCCGCCTCCTCCCCTACCAAGAACCAGGCGCCTGTCGTCCCGATAGACACCATCGTGCTTATGTGTTCATGCAGAGGTGGGCTTTCCGAATTCCGTGGCACCCAGGGCCGACGCCAGGAAAGTTGGGGGCCGCCGCCCAACATGTACGCCCCTTGCAAGCTGTGAACAACCAGCTGACCAAACCCGAGTTGATGTAACGCTGCTAAAGGAATCTATGATACGTAATGCCATGACTACAAAGTGTATCGGAAACAAATGCCAGCTGACCGTTACGGCGCCAGCCACAAAAGCAGACCTAGCACTCAAGGCCTGAGTGCATTTATGTACGGTAGCACACTCTTCCTCCAGAAACAAAAGAAGAAGAAAAAAAAACGTAGAAAAGGGTATGTGAAAGTATGTATATGTACACGATCCATGGGCCTCGGTTCGGTGTTGCTGGACCCAAAGCGTCACGCCTTATGGGATATTCACTCCACGACTCCCTCCCGGGGTCGTTCGCAGCACCGGCAAGCGCACTGCAGCGCTTCCAAGAGCCGCATCCACCAGCCCGGCGGCTGGCCCTATCGCCTCCTGGCGGCTGAGGACGCGGACGCGGCGCCGTCCTGCGCTGGGGCCAGGGCCGGAGAGCCGCACTTGGCGCACACGAACCGTTGCTGGCGCGCCACGCCCGCGCGCTTGGCCTTGAACTCACGGTTGCCGCAGCGCCGGCAAGCCGCGTCGTCGTCCGACCCCGCAGACGCCATGTCCGAGCTCAGCCGGCCGACCATCGGCAGCCGCGCCCCGCCGGGGATCGACGGGAGGAGGCTGTGCCGCCGCTGATGCTGCGGCGGCCGACCCTCGCCGGCGGCGCCACCTTCTCCCGTGGATGCTGCTGCCGCCCCGGCCGTCCTGAGTGCTTGTTCCGAGGACGTCGATGCCGGCACCTCGCCGTTGCCTGCTGCGTCGTCGGCCCTGTCGGCAAACTCAACAGAGTTTAGGGACGGCGTCACAGCGGGTGACGATTTTCGCCGCAGCCTCCCGCCCTTGAGAATCCCCGGCCTGTCCCCGGGCGCATTCGAGAGCGAAGGGCGAGACTTCTTGTCCGGTGGTCCGTTTGGCTCCTTGTCCTGGCCCTTGTGTTTGACATCGCCGTCGGCCGCGTCCCCTTTCGGGTCGGTATCGCTGCTCACACGGCCATGGCCGCCTGGACTAGGACTGCCGCCGTCCTTGCCAGAGCCCCCGCCTCCAATGCCGGGAAGGTTACCAATAGAAATGCGCAGGTTGGGCATGCGCGGCCATTTGATGCTCCACAGCCCAGTCGCCGCCAACAGGCCGGCGCCACCTTCGGTTTGCTCTTTTAACTCCTTGGTAGGGGGACCTGCCTCGGCAACCGGGGTGTGCACTTCCTCACCGGCCGCGTTGGCAATCCCATCGCTCTGGTATTCGCGTTTCGCCATGGGGGTGGCGCGATCGGTGTCATTGCCATCGTCCCCGACGACAAATGAGAAAGCAGGGGTTGGTGGTGGTTCGGATGGACTTCGATTCTCATCCGCTTCGTCGGGATTCTGGTCATGACGATCACGGTGCCTATCTCTGAGCAAAGCCGCCGGCGTCCCGCCAGAGGCGCGAGCGCCGCTGAACGTGCTGGACTCCGGGCTGTTCAGGGCGGCATCCTTCTTTCTGTCCTTGGGCGCGAGAGGCGAGCTGTTGATGTACAGCTGCCGCCTCCGCTCGCTCGCGAGGTTGGCGTTGGGGCTCCCGCTATTGCTCTTGGACGGGCTGATGCTACGTTCGCTCCTCGCGGCCCTCTCGCCAAGCGCCGGCGATCCGGTCAGGCTGCCTGCGCTACCCGTCCTGTGGCCGTTTGTCTCGACGCCACGTCGCCATGAAATAATATGGTCCGAGCAGGCAGCGAGGCCGCTTCCCGGCGGCATCGAAGTGGACAGAGAGCCGTGCCGCGAGACTGGCCCGCCGCTGGACGCGCTAGTTCGCGTCAGTATGCTCGCGCTGCGGCCTACCAGGCTGTTGGTCCGCCTGCTTAGGACCGAGACTGTGTCGAGGCCGTCGGCGCGGCGCCTATAGGCGCAGTCCTGCCGGAACACCTTGATGATGCCCGTATCGTCCGACGTGACGATGATGTTGCCGTCGTAATGTGTCGACCGCGCGAGGTAGGCAGGTGACTGTTCAGCCTTGCCGGCCCTGCTCATGCTGCCCGTCGTCTGCCCCGCCTCGGACAACGCCGTTTGGCTGCGATTATGTAAAGCGGCTTCGTGAGACATGACCGACGGGGGCGGAGAGCGGGGGGCGGCGGCGGCAGCGGCAGCCTCCTCGGCCTCGACCATCGACACCAACGTCACCGGCGGCGGGTTGCACAAATCATAGACCGGATCGCCGCTATTCCCCAGCAGCTGCCTCGTCCGGGTGGGCGCGAAGATGGCTGTTGTGACGACAGCGGCATGCGCCGAGAAGAACTCGCATGGCCCTTTATCACCCTTAAGATTGTCCACCCCACCACCCCCGCCGGCCTGTGGACCGTTGTGACCACCACCTGCCCCGTCTTCGGCCCCAGCGGCGCCAGGCGGTGGCCGGCCCAGGCTCCAGATGAACGTCTTGCGATCTTCGCTGGGGCAGACGACATAGCTGCCGTCGTCGCTGAAGCTCGCGCAGAGCTGTCCGACGGCATGTTGGTGTCCCTTGAACTTGGCGTCCAGGGTCTTGTCGCGCAGGTTGTAGATACGCACGCGCGCGTCCGTTGACGTTATCAACACCTTGACCTTGTCACCTACGCTGCTTCCCGTGAGTTCCGCCGTCTGGATGCCCGTGATCTTGCTGCCCTTGGCGTTCTTGCCGCGCGACGAACGCACGTGCAGCTGCGACTGCAACTTCAGGCCTTCAGTCTCGTAGAAGTTGCAAATGCCGCTGAGCATTCCCGCGATGGCCACGGTGCCGTCGGGCGAGAAGGCCACGGCGGTGATGAGGTCCGCCGTCTGAGCCGAGTACGCGACCGCCTTGTCGGGGATGCTCCACAGCCTCAGGGTGGCATCGAGGCAGCCGGCGAGGAAGAAGCGGTCGTCGCGCGGGTGGAAGGCGACCTTGCTGACGAACTCGCTGTGGCGGAAGCTGCACAGGCACTCACGGCGACTGACGTGCCAGAGGCGCACGGTCCGGTCCATCGACGTCGACAGCAGAAAGTTGTTCTTGCTCCAGCTCAGGTCCAGGATCTCGCCCGTGTGGCCCTCGAACTCGCGCACAGGCTGCTCCCGGAAGACGGGCGCGCTAAGCCGCTCTCCACCAGCGGCGCCCTGAGTCGCCTCCTCGTCTTCCTCGTGCGCGCGCCGCTCCTCGTGGGTCGAGATCACCGCCCATACCCGCACCACCATGTCCCGGCCTGCTGCTGCCAGGAACCTGCCGTCGCGGCTGAACTCGGTCGCCCAGATGGCCCCGCCCGTCTTCGCCGCCGTCCTGCCCACGCCGTCGGCCGACGAGACGGTGACGAGAGGCGTCTTGGCCGCGTCCACCGTGGCCGAGTTTGGCCCGCCGTTGTCCTTGGGTGGTTTAGTGCCAATCAGCTCCTGTGCTAGAAACATTCGGTTGAACTCTCGGTTTTTCTTGTTGTGGGCCTTGGTGCGGATGTAGCGAGGCGGCTCCTTGTGGTGTGGTATGAAGCCGCCAGCACCGGCGGTCGAGAAGACCCGGGCGTCGTTGCCATCGGGCCGATGGTCGCTAAGCTCCGAGCCATTGTCGTCATCGTCGCGGTCGCCCTTCTTCTTGCTTCCGCGCATGCTGAGCCGGCTGAGAAAGGAGACACGATTCCTGTGCAGCGTCTCAAGTTAGCCCAAATGCTCGGGTATCACACTGGGCCAACCACGACAACGCGACTCCATTCCCGCCTTTCGGACGGGAGCCCTCGACCCCGCAAGACGCGGCCGGGAAGGCGCCATCGATCACATACTTCTTCTTCTCTGGCGCATCGGGGTTTGGGGGCCTAAGCTGGCCGTCGCCGCTCGATCCAAGGCCCTCGGACGCAGACGGATTATCGGGTCGCACGGTTTGGCTCCGCAGTCTCGACGAGATGGAGCGATCTGTGTTGGTTCGGAGGACGATATGCTGCAGCGGGAAAGGTGTTGCGGCGCAACGAGAGCCTGGCGTCAGCACGGTTCAGCTTGCAAGCCACCAGCACACACAAATCTCGGTATGCTTCGGCTGGGAAAGCCGCCGTGTTGCCCCTGTACCCAGAACGCAGCCAGAAGCCCGTCTAGGGGGAGAGCAGGCAGAGCAAGTCAAGCCCCCGAGGACAGTAAAATCATACCTGGGACAAGGGGTCTATGGTCGTGCTGCTGCGCGCTGGGGCGACGGGGAGCGATGGTCTGGGCTGAGCCTCGACCTGGCCGTTCTGGGCGCCCTTCGGCCTGCGTTCCTGGTCGGCGGCATCCTTGGTAGACGACGGGGTGGCGGCACCCGCGGAGGAGTGGAATTCGTCGGATCGTGAGGTCTTTGTAGATGCTTTCTTTGGCGTCGTGGTGACGGAGGTGGGGTTAGAGTTGTCAAGGGGCGTGCCTGTCAAGTCAGTCAGCATAAGCTTTTACGCCATTGCCAGAGGGCAAAGACAAAAAGCCACACGCGGCCAAGGTGAAGCGTCGCGTGCAGTCGATTAATCCATGCTGCCTGCTTCCTTGGCAAGCCATTTTTGGCGCGCAACAGGTTGTGACGAATTGGCGAGACCCCAGTCCTCGCGCGCCCTTATTCGCTTTCGAAGCGCGATGGGACGGCGCAAGGGATTGGGAAGGATGACTGACCGTCGGAATTCGCTGGGGGAGGATGGCCCGACTCCGCGTGCGGCGGTGTATCGCCCGGAGATGGCGAGGTGACGAAGACCTGCGGCGGCTGTTGGAGAGCCTCCTCCGCCGTCACAACCACCTTAACATTGCGGCGGGCGCGCCCGCCCGAGTCGGCCATGGAGAAAGGGGCCGTTGATGGGCAGTGTCTCGCTGGTCCAGTCAATGGCGCAGGTCTCGTCGTGGTGGCGGTGGAATTCAAGCTAAATCAGAGGAGTGAAAAAAGCCGTTGTTCGCCAGAGCGAATTCGACGCGCAAAACATCAATGCGCATGCGAGCCCAGTCGGATTTCTAGCTTTGGCGGAGGATCGCTTGGGTTCCCCTGCGCCTGAGAGGCTCCGTCCGGTCTCTGTCGCAACCGAAGCTGGTGGGATTTTGCGGATCCAAGGCTAGGAGTCGACCGACGTCATTGACACAAAGAGAGACGGCAACCGACTCTGGCCTCGTGGGGCGGCCTCGTGCAAACGATTGAGTTGCGGCAACGTAGTGCGGCACAGTTAACAAACAGAAAAACGGCGAGCGGCCGCAAATTAAAAGAACGGTAAAACCACCGGCTCGACCTCGTCAATTCGGGTTTTCCCCCAATATAAACAGCGTGCACTAGATGCCGCGTCGGCGACCCATCGCGTGCGTCTCGGAAGCAATGATTCATGCCGAGTCCCACTTGGGGTCGTATTGGATCGTATTGGATCGCATCCATCGCGGCTTGGCACCGGCATTCTTCCACGTCTGCCGAGGCACAACTTACTCCTGCATTCACGTTTGCTAGTCGTGTCCTACCTTTGCACAGCACCAACCTACGATCAGGTATTTAAATCAGGCGCGGAAAACAGCCCGGGCCTGAATCGAGCCTGAATCGAGCCTGAAACGTATCCTTTGGCAAAGGAATTGCAGCGGACATTTCACACAATGGTCGTACCGCCCCTGTCTGCGCCCCCGCCATCGTCTCCCTCCGCCTCAGCGTCCCCATCCTCATCGTCCAGATCGAATATGGGGTAGGTCAAAATGGCGGCGATGCCACCTAGTGCCTCCAGCCGCCGCCCGCTCTCGTGATCGCTGCTCAGTATCCTCGCGTCGCCGCCGTCCTCCTTGACCTTGTCCACGAGCGCGACGTACCGCCGCCTCGTCGCGATGTCCAGGCTGCGGAACAGCGCGTTGTTGACGAGCAGCACGCCGCCGCCCCGGCCCACGGCACCCTCGCGCACCGCCTTCTCCACGGGCCCGGTCCCGTACCAGGCGCGGCCGTCGTCGCGCCGCATCCGCGTGAAGAAGTCGTCCATGTAGCCCGTCTCGTGACTGAACTTCTTGTCGCGCATCAGCGCCTGCACCTCTGCGCTCTTGAGCACCTCGTTGAGCGAGTGCAGGTGGCCCGAGCTGGAGTGCACCACCACGGCGTCCCGCGCCAGCCGCTGCAGCATCTTATCGGCGCGGCGCGCGCCCTCCTCGCCAATGTACTTCTTGAAGTCCTGCGCCACGAAGCCCGGCGACGCGAGCAGCAGCGGCCTCGACTCACCGCCGAACTCGACCGCGCGCAGCAGCGTCGACAGCGTCTTCTCGTAGAATCGGCGCATGCCGCCCTCTGTCTCGCTTGTCGCGGCGCGCTTGCGCGGCACGCTGCTCTCGACGCGCTGCTTGAGCAGCGTCTGAAAATCGGTGATGAGGCAGATGTTGGCGAGCCCCTCCTGCATGACGACGGCGGCGACGGCGCCGTCCTTGTCCTGGTTGAGCGCGTCGCGCAGCGTCTCGACCGCGACCGAGTCCCAGCCGTGCCGCTTCCACAGCGTGAAGGGCCGGTTGAGCTCCAGGTCGAGCGTGTGGTACTGGCCCAGGGCCACGAAGCTGTTCTCCGACGTCACCGTGCCCGACACGTGCAGCGCCGACGCGGCCGGGTCGAAGAAGGTCGACGTCACCTTGATGGTGAGCTCCGTGTGCACCCGCTGCGACGACGTGCTGCCCGTCTTGCTCTCGAGCACTACCTTGCGTACCGCGTGCGCCTTGAGGACATCGTCGGCCGCGATCAGGTTGTTTGCGTGCCACTGTGGAAGAAGCGGGAGGTTCGCGTTAGCTTTTCCTCCTGAGCTCCGTATTGTCAACACCGACACGTTCCCCTTCATTTGCAGCGCTCCGCGCAAAAGGTAGTCGATTAGCTATAGGGTAAGCCTACCATGTCTTCTGGCTCCGTCGGCAGCAGCGCTACGCTCCCTTCGCCGAGCGAGTCAAGCGAGAGAGACTTTTTTGATCCTGCCAGCAGCATCGTGTTCGGTGGGCAGCTCTGAAAACGAGCCGCAAGATTGAGGACCGAGCGATGTTGCTCGCTCGTCGCACATAGCAGCTGGCTGGTTCGATTCCTAGTCTGACGTAGCTGGGCGGGGCATATCTCAAATGCGGGGTCCGAGGGGCAGCTCATTTACCTGCTGGTCAGGGTTAACTCCGGTAAATTACACCCTTTGGAAGAGACCTTGAGGAGATAGGCGAGTGACATGTCTTGGTGTCTTGGTAGGACTTGCTAAGTCGAGGGGCAATTATAACTACATCAGTATGACTGACCTTAACGTCATCGACCAATGAATCAAGCACCAAGCCTGAAAGGCGGATAGGAAAGCGTCTTGGAAGTTATTGTCGTCTCCTATGCTTACTCTCCTGTTTTTTAACATCTGGTTAGGTACTCACCAGCGGTTTTTCCTGTGGAGATGCCTTGACTGGTGGAACTTGATATGCCTCGGGCCCGTTCTGCACTCGCTCTAGCTGCAGCTCCAGTCCACGGTCTCGCCACAATACCATTCCCAAGCAATCCTCAGCAAAGTAGACAGACTTTGGGCCGTGGCTCAGCCAGCCTTGGGTGCTGCAGTGGGGGCAAAAAGTGCAGTTTTTTGCTCCCACCTCCCACAAGCAACATGCAGCCCGCCCAAGTGAATGCCATAAGCGTGAGCAAGGTAGAAATGTGACCAAGGAAAGGCTCCTAGAAACACGCCGTGTTCCATCGCCGCTTGCTGATAGTAGCCATCCTATCGCCGAGCCAAAGCTAGTGACTCTTCTTGCTGTTGCGTGATGGACTCTACAAAGACCCTCCATGGCATGTTACGCGCGGCAGCATCTAGCTTGGCTAAAGCAAGGCTACGGCTTTTGTGCCCTTCATACCTGAGTTGGCAAGGCAGATTCACCGGGCCTGGTGCCCAAATTCCAAACGCTAGTTCCAAAGCGCAAGCGGCGCGGCCTTGACAGGATCGCTCGTGTCAAAAGGGAGTGAGAGCCATGCAGTCGAAGCTGCGTCCCGTTTTGTGTATGACCCTAAAATTCCAATCTACCGAAGCAAACGTTTCCAAGTCCGAAGTCTCCATATGCTGCTAGGTAAAAGGTGTGCGGTGCTGTGCATGCATGGTCACCTACTTGTAGTGAATGCGGCCGCGTTTGGAGAAAAGGGAAGGGAGACGCCCGCCTGGACGGCCTGGCCATATAAACGAGCTCCCGCGACACTTGGGAATCGGTGGTCAATCCACGTCAGCCTGCGATCAGCGGCTGCAGCCATCCTGAGGCTGTGTGCAGCAGCTCTGACCAATGGACGCTTAGCGACCCGAGGCAGCGGCAGCATCCCCGACAGAGGCACAGAAGTTACATACTTTGGGTGGCCGCCACAGAAGACCGGCCAGCCCCGTTCGCCCGGCCCCTGCGTTCTCTATTTTTGGATCGTCAGGGTCACCTCGCCGGCCCAAGACATCACTCTTTGGGAAGATGGCTGCCACACCCATAGGCAGAGCCACCCAGTGGACACCTACCTGGTACCTGGTGCCTGGTACCGAGTGTCTGTATGACCAAGGTTGCCTAACTATTTGTATGCGCCGTGTCGCCTCCCGCACCTGTAACTTGATAATTCTAGACGGCCAGAACCGCTACACCATACCACCACGATTCCCCTGCAGGTGTACCTCAGCGCAACCAAGGCCAGCCAAGAAACCAGATCTACTCAATGATTGTCCGCGTTTTGAACCAGAGCATCACCGCCGATCGTTCTCTAACCGGAGCCTTATCTCAGCCAAGCGACCTGTCCCAGGCAAGCGGTCAGATTGACGCAAACCTTGCCGTCGCCATCGTGTTCGGTATCCTGGGTACAATCATTGGCATCACCAGCCTCGTCATTGCATACATGACGTACCAGAGCAGCAGTCGGAAATTCGGATGCTTTAAGCGAGGGAGCCCGAAACGGGGATGTCTGAAATGGGGCAAATGAAGAGGTACCTTATTTCCCCAAGTCGATCCGATAGACCATGGCGGGTGTCCTCCTACGCGAACGCGGCGTCACATTCACCACCGCCTCTTCTTGCCTTCATACTGAAAAAACCCGCCGTTGTCGGCCTCCCCCAGTCCGCCGATGAACTTCAACATGGCCCCGACGCTCCGTTCCGGCGTCAAGGCGGCCTCGGCCCCTCCCATCCGAGTCTGGACCCAGCCGGGGTCCAACGCGACGACGACGGCCTTCTCGAGCCCGCCCCGGATGCGCAGATCGTGGCCCTGCTGCACCGACAGCATGTTCAGCGCCGCCTTGGAGATGCGGTACGCGCACGAGGGCTCGTCCGAGTCGTCGGCCTCGGCCGCCGCGTCGGCGATGGATCCGAGCCCCGACGAGATGTTGAGGACGCGCACGCCGTCGGCCAGCAGGCCCGCCGCGTGCAGCCGGGACACGGTCTGCTGCGGGCCCGCCACGTTGACGCGCAGCGTCTCGGCCAGCACCGATGCGGCCAGGTCCAGGGACGACTGCTCCACGTTCAGGTTGACGGCCGCGTTGTTGATGAGGTAGTCGATCTTCTGCGAGCCGCCCGAGAGGACCCTGCTGGCGGCGGCGGCAAAGGCTGCCACGGATTCTTCGCTGCCCGTGTCGCACTCGAGCACGTGCACGTTGGCGGCCGACGGCTCCGCGGCGGCGCGCAGGTCGGTGAGGTCCGACCCGAGAGAGCGCGTCGCGGCCAAGATGGTATTGGACCCCTGGAGGGCGAGTTGGCGGACAAACTCGAGCCCAAGGCCCCGGTTCGTGCCGGTCACGCAGTACACTGGCATTGTGTGTGGTGTGTAATGTATAATGTGTAATGTTTTTGCAGACAAAAGTTTTTCTTTTTAGAGTTGCGAGCGAGTGAAACTCTGACGTAGGTTTAGGCGGCTAGAGGTTTTATATATGTCATGGATGAGCTGCCTGTATTACAAAGCATGCCTGCCGATTGCCCGATTGGCACCATGTCGTGTTTCGGAACGGGCAGACGCTATTCGAAACATAGATCCATGTCCGACATGGCATGTCGTGTGGTGAATAACGGGATGGAGAAATGGCAGGAACGGATGGCGTCGGCTTCCACACCGGATCCCGCATCCTCGATACCGGAAGCCCCAGTGGGTTGTATTCGGGCTCCGATGAGCGGAGTCAAACGGTGCTGTTAACTTGTTCCTCCCACACCGCCCGGATTCCAGAAGTTTGTTGTGTCGGCTGAGTGTTGACGTTGTATCCGAGGCGGGCTGTTGGGGGAATTTCCTGCTCCCGAAGTCTCCGGTTAGTTCGCACGGCTTATATGCTGTCGGAGCTTTGGTGAATGATTTGCAAACCTCGAACTCACCATGAGTACACGTTCCTACATTAGAGTAGACCCCTCAGAGGATTAACTGACCACAAGAGTCGTAGTTGGATGTGGCGCTCTCAGGGAGCAGAGCAGGTCATTCGTTGATGGAGTGTCTTTGCCCGGGAAATCAGTTTATGGTAGCGATAGAGGTCGAGGATTCCTCGTGGGGGCGCGTCGACGCTGTCGTCAGCAGCAACGCCGTGACCTCCAAGACCTCCGGGCTCTTCGGTCGGCAGCAGCCGCAACCGCTTCATGATGTCGGCGATCTCGTCCACCGCCCGCTCCCGTCGTAAGGCCTCCTCGAACAACCCCATAATCCACTGCTGCGGTCCGTCGTCAACTTGATCGACACCCCCCATCTTCGTGTCGTCGTCGGTTGTAGTGCTAGGCGCTTCGGTTGCCGGAGCGGTGACGTCTGAGGACATGGCGTCGATGCACCGGCCATGGCGCCAATGCGACACCACGTCCTGGGGTGCCGAGAAGGTCTCGCCGCAGCGAAGAGGGCAGCCGACGGTCGCGTGCTCTGCGCGGATGTGTTTTCGGAGCTCCTTGAGCTTCTGGAACGCACCGAGACAGATAGGGCACGCGTGCCGGCGCAACATGGCAGCCTTTTCCGCCGCCGTAGTGTCCGCTGCATGTTTGGGGTCGAGAGCAAGATGGCTGGCCAGGCCGGTTTCGGCGCGGAAGACCTTGTCGCAGCCGCAGCAGTGAAAATGCAGCATGTCCGCGTCCGGGTAGTCGCGGTGGCATTTCCCGCACTCGTGGTCGCCATGGCCGCGCCACACCACCGGCTCCGAGCCCGGGTCCTTGCCCCTGGCCTCGGCCTGTTCAGCCCGAAACAGCCTGTATGCTTTGGGCGGCACACGGAGGTGCTCGACGTGCTTCTGCCTGCTGGGGAAGTGGAGATGGCATCCTGGGCAGTAGCAATGCTTGACATTGCGCTGGTGAGCGAGCAGTGCGGCGTAGTTGTGGAATGGCTCAAGGCAGGTCTCGCATTTTGTGTGAGTTCTGTTATGTTCCTTGACGCCGACGCCTTTCGGAATAGCCGACCTGCAAATCCTGCAGTGCCAGCAACGGCCGATGGCCTGCGCGTCGTCGCTCTTGCCCACCATGACTTGGGCTCTGTAGAGAGGGCGCGTGCAAATTTGGTGTGGCAGTGAGCAACCTAGAATGTGATTAGGAGACCCATGGCGGGCGTTACGTAAGAATGAGAAAAGATGGCACCTCAGGCAGAATTGCCTGGTCCGGCAAGTCGGCTCAACACACGCAGGAACCCGTCACGAATGAACGAACCCCGCATTGGACTCCATTGATGGCCGGTGTAATGCACAGCGAGGATGGATCTCCCCAACGTAAAGCGTATATCTCTCAGGGCCTTCCCCCGCGCCGCCGTAATGGTTGCCTCCTTTCCGACGCGCGCGCAGCATCTGAGAAGCCGAGCATTGGCAAACTTGGAGATGGCCAAGCCCTACGGCGGTCCTCCAATGTAACCCCCGCACCAATCACGTGGGCCTTTACTCCCAGCTTTGAGGACGCTGGGTTCGACAAGTCCTGCCTGCCGGCCCCACCAGCAGGCTGGTGAACAAGACGGAACCCGGATACGTGGATACGTGAGATTGCCAGACCCTCTCCATGCTGCTGCTTGACGTAGCATCTGCCCACCACATGCCTCCATGCCTTGACAACTCGCTTTACGCGGAGCGTTGTACGATGGCAAGGCACCGGGTCACAGGGCGCCGTAACACCGCGGCAGATCCACCACCGTCACCATCCGCAATTTTTTTTTCGTAGGGTTCTTTGTATGCTTATATTTACGCACGTCGTGCCTCGGTCCCCATGGCCACTCTCTGTCCTCTCCTTCTCCCTCAACACTCTTGCGGCCTGACCACCTCGCCTCTCTTGCGCCAGGCAGGAGAGAGAGTCATTGACCGTTGTCGTCGGAATCCTTCGGGATCAACCACAAGGCAAGATGTTGTCACTCGCCTCCGTCCTCACCTCGGCCCTTGCCCTTGGCGGCGTCGCCTCGGCCTTCGAGTGGAACACGTTCGACGGCCCCGGCTATCCTGCGTGCCACAACGTCTCCGAGGTGCATAACGCCACCAGCGTCGAGGACATGGCGGCTCTGGTTAAGCAGGCCGTCGCGGCCGGCAAGCGTGTGCGCGCCGCCGGCAAGGGCCACATGTGGTACGACACGCAGTGCAGCGACGAGGACACCGTCATCATCCGCACCGAGGAGGTCTCGCGCATCTACGACCTCGACCTCGAGGGTGGTTCTGTCATGATCGAGGGTGGCGTCACCTTCTTCCAGCTCGCCGAGTGGCTCCACAACCGAGGCGCGGTAAGTCCGAAGAAGGACGACAGCACGCCATCCCGAAACTAGCCATTGCTGATGTTTGTTTTGCTGTCATGCTACTCAGTCTGTCAACTACGCTCTGGTGAACTGGAACATCTCCTTGGGCGGCAGCATTGCCATGGGCGCACACCGGTCCTCCATCAGGGAAGACGCCATGGTTGGTGCCGCCGCCATCGAGCTGCACATTATCGACGGCAAGGGAGATATTCGCGTCGTCAAGCGTGAGCAACATGACGATGAGTGGTTTGCTGCTTCGACCTCCCTGGGTCTTCTCGGCATTATTGCGAGGATCAAGATGCGCGTTTACCCCGACAGCAAGCTTTACGCCATGCAAAAGACGTGCGTATTCCCGTTTCAGACGAATCCTCTTTTGTTCTGTTTTCCACTCTTCATGCTTACTGTAATTCCCGATGCAGTTTGAGCGAGGACGAGGTCCTGAACGGCGACATCTACGGGCTCATCGCTCCCTATGCCACTGCCAACCTTTGGGTAAGCGGCACGCTAATATCCCCTCATTCTCCCCGACAGCCATCTAACATGGTTTCTCCTCATCAGTGGTGGCCGTACAAGCGTAAGTTCCACCATCGCTACTACGACGTCGTCCCGACCAACTCGACCGAGCAGCAGGGGTTCCAAAACACCTTCTCCGTCACGGACATCGAGGCCGTCGCCGCCAAGACCATCCTGGAGAGCGGCAAGATCTTTGCCACGTCCAACATGCTGGCCGAGGAGATCTTCTTTGGGCAGTGGGAGAAGCCCAACTTCCGCGAGAAGACCACCAACAAGGCCATCACGGAATGGCCCGTCTATGGGTGGAACTACGATGTCCTGATCGGCGGCCTCTACCCGGACCAGAAGCCGGAGTGGGAGCACGGCATGCACGGCCTGACCCTGGAGCTGGCCGTGCCCATCACCATGGCCAACAAGCTGCTCAAGCGCGCGCGCGAGCTCTTCGACGCCGAGCGCAAGAAGGCCATCATCATGACTTCCACCTACCGCAGTGGCATCAACATCAAGTTTGGCAAGCCCTACTTTGACTTTTTGGGGCAGGGCACCTACAACACGTCGGATGGCGTCGACTGGTCCAAGGGCGTTATCATGTTCGACTTCCCTTCGTTCCAGCCCAGCTGGGGCGACAAGAAGCGCTTCAACGAGCCCTTCTATGGAAACCTGGCGAAGATCCTAATCGACGAGTTCCCCGTCCGGCCGCACTGGACCAAGAACACGCGCGATGTCCTGAGGCAGTCGGTCAAGCATCTGGACCCCAACGTAAGCTTATTTCTCCCTTCCAGTTGTCGTCTTTTTTGCTTATGGATGAGAAAATCTTGACACGGGCTCTAACTCATATCCCCACCTTTACAGTACCTGCGTCGCTTCAAGGCCGTCAGGGAACAGTTCGACCCCAACGGTGTTTTCCGCAGCGTCGTTGGAGAGATTATCGGGGTTTACTAAACAATAAGCCAGAGGACCGGGCCCAATACGAAACGGACGCAAAGATACCAGGCCATTGGTATTTCTAGGTAGACTGATAATTTCGGGGAACTCTGAAATCGATGATTTACGCCCAGAGGCTTTGCTTCCATAGCGGTGGTCATTGTTAGCGCCAGGACACCGGAGTATCTGCCCCCCTGCATTTGGGATAGAATATTGCGGCAGGCGATGCAGGCTACCGCGAGCTTCTATGAATAAATGAAAAAAAAAACAGTATTTTAATCATCTTTAGCCTATGGGCCGCGAGATATCCAGGGCGCGGAAGGATGCCATCGCATTTAGCGTTCTCCTCTCGCATCAGGTTGGCCGAGTGGCCATTGAACAGAGCTAGTCAAGGTAGGAATGATACTCCGACCGAGTAAGCAAGCCAGAATGCAACTCACAACGAGCAAGCACAGCGAAATCATGAAGCCCAACGTCCAGTTTAGATTTTGCTACTTATACCACCGCAGCCAGGGAAAGGTCCCAACTCGGCTATGGCTAGATATTCCGCAGCGTCTTGTCTCCAGCCATGAACTAACTGATCACCAGAAACTCAACAAAAAAACACGAAATCTCCAACATCCAACAACAGGCCGCGGGGAAGAACAGAGCAAGGAGAACAGCCGAAAAAGAGACAAAGCGGTTACAAGATTCGAGGACTCTTAGGCGGCCTCGTCCTCGTCATGGTCGAAAGCAAAGGCCTCACGGGCCTCGATATCAGCCGCATCCACCTCCTCGCCATGGTGGAGAGCAGTGAAATCACGGGCTTCGACATCGGCAGCATCCGCCTCTTCGGCGTGCGCGCCTCCGTCGTGGTGGAGAGCAGTGAAGTCACGGGCCTCGATCTCCAAGGCGTCCGCCTCTTCGGCATGGGCGCCCCCATCATGATGGAGAGCAGTGAATTCACGAGCCTCCACCTCGGCGGCATCCCCCTCTTCGGCGTGCGCGCCTCCGTCGTGGTGGAGGGCGGAGAAGTCACGAGCCTCAACTTCGGCGGCATCTGCCTCCTCGGCGTGCGCACCCCCGTCGTGGTGGAGGGCAGTGAAATCGCGAGCTTCGATATCGACGGCATCCACCTCTTCGGTTGACCGGGCCGCGACCTCGGAATCGTCGGAATCAGCGGAAACGTCGCGGCGGTCGACGGCTGTGGCGCCGCTATCCCTGCGTTTGGCCTTGCGGTTGGCCTTGCGGTTGGCCTTGCGACCGCCCTTTCGGCGTCTCCTCTTCCTCTGGGGGTCCCGGCTCTCAAGGTTGGAAGCCGTCTTCTCCTCCTCGGTCGACTGGGCAGCGACCTCGGAAGCTTCGGAGTCGTCGGCAAGCTCGCGGATGCCTATTTCAGGGTTCTCGTTACCAGTCGAATGTTCGCTGGTGTCGCGACGGCCGAATGCCGTGACGCCGCTGTCCCTACGTTTGGCCTTCCGGTTGGCCTTGCGGTTGGCCTTGCGGCCGCCCTTTCGGCGTCTCCTCTTCCTCTGGGGGTCCCGGGCCTCTAGGTCGGAACCCTCCTCCTTCTCCTCCGAGCGAGGAGAACGGATGGTGATATCGGCCTTGCTCGGGCTGACACCAGGGGCGGCTAGGGCCGGGGCAACAAGGACGACCAGAGCACCCTGCAGGTATCTGATTGTGAGTTACTGTGGACTCGGATATGGCGCGGAATATAACAGGATGGTAACCTACAACATGGCGGAGGGCAAGACCAGAGGGAGCGGTCAGCCCAAAACTGGCGACGGTCGAGGTGGCGGCCAAACCAGTGAGGACGAGCTGGACAAACGATGGAGCGTGCATTTTGAAAGTCTGATGACTGCTGACCGGCAGCGAGCGAATGGTGGGATGAAAACCTAAAAGGAAAGACAAAAATTGTGATAGATGGAGAAGAGAAGGTATTCGTGCCCAGCAGGAATGGGACGTGAGGCTTGGAGCGAAGAGCTCAGATGAAGGGGAGAGATGGGAGGAACACCTGGACTTTTATAGACCTTGGCCGCATCGTGGCTACACGGGCAGAGGCCGCCCAGCATGGTGCCATTCGGCCCTCTCTCCCTAGCCCAGCCATCGCCTCGGTAAGGCGTGTGACACTCGAGTCTGGCGGCATCAGCGACAGTCGGTAACACTTGCAGTCAGTCTCACACCCCCCCTTCCCCTGCCTCATGCCACGCGCGCGACCCCAGTATGCAGTGCGCACCCCCTGAGGGCGGCGCTCTATTCCTGTTTTCCAGCCAGTCGTTTTCAGGAGGCCGAGCCACGCGGTGGGTACAATGGCGGGCGTATCTTGACAATGGGCTGTCCGGATGCGCCAGGCCGGAGCTGGGCGCCGCGGACGGCCGGCCGACCCTTGCCAGATCCGCAAAAAGGCGTGATCAGGCCAGGGGAGAATAAACAAGAGCGCTTCAGGTACTACCAGCCTTTCGAGAAACGTGGGGTAGGATGGCGAGTCAGGCTTTGCAAGGGAGCAGCCGATGATGGCCGCGGCGGCCGTGGGAAAATGCTACTGAAACATTCCGGAGCTATGAACCGCGATCCTGGCTGGCTGTTGCGTATTTTTTTTTCTTGGTTACTCCTGATGATTTTCCTTGTCCCGCCGCCAAGCAGAGCTTGAGTGCGCAGGGGAAAGAAGATTCCGCAGGTCAAACCTCGCCCATACAGGCCGATCCGCCGCGGCGGTCTAGACGCTTCGACATCTGTGATGCGCCCATCCTGGGTTGGATTGTGCGGAGGTGGATCATGAACTGCTCGCTCCATCCCCGTCCGCCGCCTGTCATTGTATCAGACGGACGGGTCCCTGCATCTTGATCCGCGCTCTACACCAAGAACCCGTGCGATATGCACCCGCCTATATGGTGTGTTTCCGTGTTTTGTAAGGCCCTGGTATGATGAAGGAGGCTGAAGTAACGTGCGCCGGCCCACGGGTTCAGATGGAGCTATGTAGAGGTTCCCGCTAATGACCCGTTTAGCCTTCTTTCTTTTTCGAAGCGTATGGTAGCGGCAGTGGCGCCTGTCCATCCCGTATCCCGAGGATGCCCAGGGTCGCCTTGGTCGAGATAGAGGTGTATGAGCCATGGACGGAGACTGCTCTCCCGCGATTATTTCACGGCCGCCCGCGGTGAAGCCAAGCTGGGCACACGCATAATCTCGTAACTCACACGGCAGCACGGAGGCGGGCGAATACCGTTTACCGCCAAGGGGGCTACCGACCCAGGCGGAGCCATTGGCCAACGCAAAGAGAAGACGTATCACGTACCTGGCACCTGCATGGTAGGCCACAACCAACTACAGCGTCCATCGCAGATCTGCATGTCTGGCCCAGATACCCAGCCGGAGGGCCCAAAATGGAGAGGTAAAGTGGCGGAAAAAGGGGCCAGTGCAACGTCCGGAATAGTTCGGCGTTTAGGTAGCTGCTGGTGTGAGATCCATGGTTGTGACGGCGCTGGCCGAGGTGCTGCCCCTGGCACGTCAGGCCCAAGAACGCACACGCTGAAACGGAGACACGGCAATCATGGGTAGCGCTTTCCTGATCAGGGAGCCGCAACGAGCAATCCTGAAAATAAGATTTTTCGGCCCCCACGGATGCGCGGCGAGTCTGGGCAGATTTTTTTTTTCTTTTTTGGGTAACCGTGCTTGCGCCTATGGCGTCACCGAGTCTAGATCGTTCCATGAGCCTGTTGTCGTCTGCCAAGTGATCGGTCCAGGCCACAACGCAGATCTTCGCCCAGCTCGAGGTGATTTGAACTCCCAGATCGCCCAAGCCGCATCGATTGCCGCGGGTGATCGCTTGGCAATATCAATTTTACGGCCTGGTGATCCAGACTCAGATGCGCAAGAACATGACGATGGTACCAGACACCGCACAAATAAGACCACCAACCTCAATTTCAAACTTTGCACCCTGATCGCCGATTGCACTCGGCAGTCTGAATACAAGCGTGTTTGTCTTCCAAGTCATGAAGCTAAATTGCGAGCCCACACACCGTCTCCGCCGCAGAGAACATTGATGCACCGGGTCCTTTCTTCTTGAAATCGAGCTTAAAATAGCCGCCATCAGAAACTGGCACGGCCTTCGTGGAGAGCACGGCCGATTAAGGTAGAGTTGACATCGACGATCGCACACGAGGCTTCGACATTGGACGCCCTACTAGCTAGACATCGAGGGCGGGGGACGGGCGACAAAGACCAGACGTGTCGATTGACGAAACAGTTTTATTGATTGCAACAAGAGTCGTAGAAACATAGCAGGTACCTAGGCACCTAACCGAGTTCCAACCACGGCGTGTGCATAAGACGTCGGCGGCGACAAGCGCCTCACATATACAGCCTGTCGCCTCGGTATGGCCTGAACGGGCGTGAAAGCCACCAAGCCCTGGAACTGTCGGTATACGGCGTCGCCGTCCGCAGAAACCTCGTTCGCGGAAGGTCCGGCGTAGAGCGGAGCGGATTACGCGGGCTCCAGGCCAAGACCAAGGGCGTTAAAGTCCTCTCAATCTGAAGCTGGCCCTGGCATCATGGCCTTGCCACTGGCAGCCAACCACGGCGCCGGTACGCTGCCTGGCACCCCACCAATTCACGGCTTGGACTGCCAGATTCGGATCTTGGCGCCCAAAATCGGGCCCCACAATCACGCTTCCCAACATGGCACAGTGCAGAGCATTTGGATAGGTGCAAAAAAAGAAACCTCTAGCGATGCCGGTATTCGACTCCATCAGCCCCAACACCCATTGATCCAGCTCCGATCCTGACCATCACCTCGCGTGTCGTCTCGTTTCAGCGGCGATCCACTCAGCCCAGCCTGCGCATCAACCGCTGGATTCCTGTGCGGCGCCTCCCTCCACTGGGCTCGCCATCTATTCGTGGGCTTCCTGGCCGCGATCGCGCCCCCGCAGGAGGCAAGGCGTGCGTCTCTGGGAACCAATGGCCACCGACCACCTGGTGGCCCGGCTGTTGACGCTGGTCATAACCACGTCGCCTACGCCCTCGGCGCCTTCGACCGAGCTGCTGTCCAAGGTTCTCGAGTCCTTCCGCTGCTTCTGCCCTGCCCTCTTGGCCTGCCGTGTCGTCGTTGTGCTCGATACCTTCGATCACATTGCGCCACGCGCCCGTCTGAAGCGCGGCCAGGTCACGGAGCAAGGGGCCGGGGTTTACGACCTGTACAAGCAGAAGGTCAAGGAGCTGTTCCTCGGCGAACATGGCCGGCGCCACCGAACCCCTGCGCCTACGCATGGCGGGGTTGCTGCTGGCGTCGAGAATGCCCTGGACCCCACAGCCACTCGTGACCAGGGAGCCCCCGAGGGTGACACAGGTCCCATGGCCGGTCTGGTGGAGAGCCAGGGTGAGGCCGAATTTGGATATGAGGGGCGGAACAATCCGCTCAACAGCGCCGTGCAGCTCACAATATCCCGGACGGTAGACGGGATGGTTACCTTTGTCGAGCCTGCGGACCGGCTTGGCTTTGGCCTCGCCGTGCGGACGGGCCTCCGGTTAGCCGGGACCAAGTACGTTTGGGTGCACCAGCATGACTGGACACTCGTCACCGAGATCCCCATCGCGAGCATGCTCGACGTTATGATGGCGTCGGGCCACTCGCCGGCCGACGATGTGAGCAGGCCCCTTGGAAGCCCAGAGGAGGCTGCCGCAGGCGCAAACGAGGCTTCTTGCGCCCCGCCTATCAAGTACATCTGCCTGCCGTCGGGGAGGCTGTTGTCATATGCCGTGCAGGCGCATGTCACGCGCTATCCAGCCCTGCTTCGCGCAACTGGCCAGCTCAAGCGGTCGTTTGTCCCTTCGGGCTCCACAACCCCAACGTCCTCGGATCCAGAATCGGCGCCGCCCATGTCTCCTTCCGTCCCGCTCACCCCTCTCTTTTTCTGGCACGATAAGCCGCACATTGCAGAGACGGCACACTACCTCGCCCGCGTCTTCCCGACCCGCCTGGCCATGGGCAGAGGTGACTTCATTGAAGATACGGTTGGGCACCGGGCGCGGGACCAGATGAAAGAGGGCGCCTGGGCCAAGTGGGCATGCTGGCTCTACTATCCAGACGACGGGAAGCGCCTGTGCTTGCGCCATCTCCAGGGCCGCCACTGGCTGGGCGCCGCGGCCGAGCAGGAGAGGAAGGAGACGTGGATTGCACTGAACATCAAGGGTGGGAGGAAGATGGCGCTGAAGAACAAAAAGAACCAGCTGCCCGATCTTGACAAAGGGGACACGGGAACGGAAACAGAACCTGCTGACGTGGGCCGACTCACCATGTCGCTCGCAGAAGCATTATGAACACTTCGCAAGAAAAAGAAATTACGTTCGGAAATTCACTCTCCCGTCACAACTGCCCAGGATGATGGACGGTGAATGCCCGAGAACCCGATGACAGACAGACAGTTGCAGGCACGAAGGAATCATGTGGTTGCAGCTCGTATAATTCATGGTCCTGGAGATGTCCGGGCGGATGTCGCACGATCATCACTGCTATCATCATCACTCTGGTTGCCGTAACCACCAAACGTCCCGTCGCTTATCCTCCTCAGCCGATCGGGGGAGGGATCTGGGACCAAGAAGGGCGACCTCATCGGCGACCTGGGCGGCGCGCCGATCCCAAACGCAGACAGGTGCCCTGCAGACTGTCCTGCTGCTCTGTTTGCCGCCTCTATGCGCAGCGACTTTGTTGTTTTTGTCGACCGCGTGGTCCGCACCGACGCCGCGCTTCTCCTCCCTGCAAACGAGCCCGAATGTGGCGCCAGCAGGGCCGGTGATGGCATCGGCATCGGCATCGGCACCGGCGCCGGCACCGGCACCGGCACCGGCGGCACCGACAGGTTCATCTGCTGCTCGCCGACCGCCCCGTCCGGGTCCCAGACGGTCCATCGCGACGACCTCGTCGTGCGTCTGCTGTTAGCCCCTGCTCCGGCCTCGTCCTCCTCGTCCGTCATGGGCCCCGGCTGTCCGTCCTGCCCTGCCCGTATGCTGAACATGCGCGACACCCAGCTCCAGCGCTGCTCGTCGGCCGCCGATTCGCGTCCATTCCCGTACACTTGCGGCTCTGCCGGGTTCCCGCCTGTTTCGGGCGGAGGCGGCCCGGAAGAGCCGTCGTACATGCCTCCTGCCGCCGCAGCGGCACTCTTCTCGTCGGCCGATCCGATCCCTCTGGTCTGGGGACGGCTTCCTTCCGCCAACAACCAGCGCCTCCGCCGCGTCCCTTTTGTTGTGCGGCCGGCCCACACGCCAAGGCCGACCGGCAGCATGGGACCCGAGTTGGGGTCCTTTTGATGTTTCCGTCTCTTGACGATAAAAAATGCGGCCAGCACAAGGATGAGGAGCGTTATCAGACATGCCAGAATGATGGGCCCCACCGGTAAGCTCGACGGGCTCGGGATCATGGCCGAGTCGCCGTTGCTCGCGCCCGATGTGCGCGAAGCCGCCGATGTGGACGACGAGGTTCTCGACGCGGCCGCTGTGGTGTCTCCGGCTCGTGAACGACCCGTCGACGACGACGACGACGACGACGACGAGGATGGGGTCGCAAACGGAGAACCGGTCGGTCTCGTCTCCGAGTCGGGCGTTCTCGTAGACGTGCTGAGGGTGGTGAACAATATCGTCGATGGCGTCGGCACGGGCACGGGCACCACAATCACGTCGGGCCTGTTCCTCGTCGACATCGTCGTGCCCGGCGGCGGGGGCGGCCCTGGAGCGGGCGACACGGGCATGAGACGACCGGGCGGCTGGCTCGGCTCTGCCGGCTGCTGCCCGGGCAGGGTGGCGACCACGAGGCCCGGGGTGAGCGGGTGCGTCTGGAGCGCCGGCAGGTCGACGTCGCGCCACCGGATCTGCATCGCCGGACCGACGGTGACCTCGGCCCCGGGCGTCGTGGCCGTCTGCGTCATGCCCCAGATGCCGCCGCGGAAGTCGGTGGTGTCGGCGGTGCAGGTGTAGCCGCTACGCAAGATATTTCCACCAGTCAGAAGAGATCCTCCACACGCCACATCACATCACACCCAGTTCTGCGCCGTCAAAGAAGATGCCGGCATCGATATCAGAAACAGGAGGATCGCCACCATGGAAGAACGAACCTCGGAACGCAAAAGGCCACCGTCTCGCCGGCCGTGACCCTCGGGAAGCCCTCGTTCGTCTTGAGCTGGACCGACGTGCACGAGACGCCGACGGCGAACCCGTCCGGGCATACTGCGGGCGAGTAGAATAGATACCCCCGCTCGTCCATGCTGTCCTCCCATCTCGGCGGGTCGCACGACGGATCCGGGCCGTCGGTGGGCAGCGGCGGGTACTGGGATGGCACCTTGTTGGTGGTGAAGAGCCATGTGCTCGTGGCGCAGCTGGACGGCGCGGTGAACACCGTCGCCAGTGCGGCTAGGGGCGTCGTGGTTGTCATTTCGCTGCTCTGCCTTTTCTTCCTCCTCCTTCACCGTCTCCTTCTCCTCCGCCGCCACCACCACCACCACTTCCTAGCTATACCCTTCCCCCACCCTCGGCAGTCCAGCCGGGGGCGGTGATGGCTGCTGCTGATTCCGCTTCGATGTGAAGCTCGTTCGGGGCCTGTCAACTTGGTGCCCCTCGATCCCTCCACAGTTGCATCGTCGGTTCTTTCTGGTGATCCAAGTCCCACAATAAATAGATAGGTAGGCAGGTATATCCCTCGCAGGCCCCCGTCGTCCTCGCTGGCTTTTTTTCTCTTTCTTTGTTTGTCGGTCAGTGTCGTTTTTTTTGTTGTGATATCACAACCCCTGCGTCGTGGGGGACGGGCGAGAGAGCGGAGAGGGGAAGGAGAGAAGGAAGAAAAAGGGAAAGACCCGGGAAAAGCAAGCAAGCGCAGCCCACTAGCACCTAGACGGGGGAGTATTAAAGATTTTAAGGTTAGGACGGTAGCAGTGCCGGCATGCCTTCACCCGTTTGACGTTGTTTTCCGGGCGTGAGATCTGCGGCGGATCCAAACGGTTCGGTTTTGGCCGTGTCGGCTTTTTTTTTTTTTTTTTTTTTTTTCCCTATCTACCACCCTTTTCCCCCTCTTTTTGCCCTTGCCCGACTTACCCTTTTGGGCAATGGATGATAGCTACCGTAGCGATTACCAAAACCCCTGAGTGAGTGCGCCTGGCGCGCTGCATGCTGCGCCGCCGCCTCCCCTCCTCCTGGGTACCCCTGTTGCAGATCAAACCTTGAGGGTCTGGTGCCAGCAAGGAGGGTGGGGGTATTTGGGAAGGCACGAAGGCTGCCGCCGGCCTGGTGTCATCGCGCCGCCGACTCTGTCGTGCTTTTCCAGCCGGCCGGACCAATTGGATGGCCAGCAACGGCGGTTCTTGGTCCCACAAGGCGCCCACAGGGACTAAACCGCAGGCGACAAGAAATCCACCCATCTCAAACCGCTTTTCTTTTTGTTATTATTTACCGGAAGTGAAGGGATAGAAAGGGAAGGGAGTCTCGTCGCATCAACAAAACCCCTCCCTTGCCGCCAAAAGCAGCCCCGATGTCGGTTCCTGCAGAAAAACATGAAAGACGGGATGAGATGATCCGCTGTTATCACTTGGCTCGTTTGGTTTGGTTTTTTGTTTTTGGTTGCTTTTTGCTTTCTTCTTTTCCGCCACTCCCGTCGCTATTCCGAGAAACCCCACGCATGTTCCCACAGGGCCGGTTTACGCGAGGCGTATTTTACTTTTTTTGCCCTATGCGCCCTCTTCCATATTTTACCCATGCTGACTGTCGTGGTCGCCGCCGTCGTCCGTCGGTCCGGGGACTAAAAGAGCGACGGCGTGTGTGTGACCGGCCAGGCGATGCATTACTGTGGGGGATCGGACAAGAAACGCTGGGCCGGAATATTGGGCTTTTTATCCGCCTCGTGAGACGGGATACCCTCGGTCTGGGTTTCAGGATGGAATCGATCACTTCTCCATCTAGCCATCGTCGCCGGTCGGCTGGGGTAAAAAGACGGGCGGCTTTGATTTCGTGGGGATTTGAGTTGTTTGGACGCCTACATGGACGAGGTTCTGGAGATAGAGTTATCCACCGGACGCTCAAAAGAACCGCCCGAACCAAACCCCGTGTTTTTGTGCCGAGACCCGTTCCTGATGGGAAGAATGAAAATCAGGGTTCGCTGGGAGATCCTTTATGCCGCGCGCGGGCCTCTTCCCGCCGAGATGTGCTGGATCTTCCTCATGCAGTTCGGACGTCTTTTTCGTTTCTTTCGGGGTTGGGATTTTTCCTGGTTCCGGATTTTCCTTGGAAGTGAGGTCTGGTTCCTTGGACGGCGGGATCATCCCGCGTGGCATTATGCATAACACGGAATGGCGCCGATGGATGCACGGCACACGCCCGCCGTTTGGCAGCACACAAACACAGAGACAGACAGACAGCAGCCTCCAGGCGCCTCCATCCTCGTCCTCGTCCTTGCCACCCTTCACCTACACGGCATACATACACGGCACCCCGCCGGCTCTTTCCCCTGGCCTACCAGCTGGTGCGTCGACGGGTCCGGAAAGTCGAGGGTCCGGTGTGTGGTGGTTGCGTGCGGGTCCTTGCAGACAGACAGCCGCGTCGAGTTGGACCCCTGCCCTGGACCCTGCGCTCGGCAGCTGTCCGTCTGCCTCACAGACCCGCAAGATAGCGTCCACCCGACCTTCTACGCATTGGAAGTCTCCATTCTGTTGTTCTCGACGGTTTCACATGATCGGTGAGCCGTAAAAACAAAAGTCGAGAAAAAGGACACAAGGTACAAAAAAGGAACAAGGCCCGCTGGCCAGTGCTTTCACTCGCCCCAGATCGGCTAGCGAAAACGGGCTGCGGGTTGTCCCAAACGGTCAATGGCATAACGGCGGGAATAGAATGGGGTACCCAATCGATGGAGCCGGAGCCAAGCTTAGCTTGTGCTGCCAATGCTTGCCATCGCCGACGCTGAAGCTTTTGCCAGCCGGGAGGCGCTTGAGTGCACGTGGTAGGCTGTGTCGCATTGGGGTGGCACCCCCCGGTTATTCGTGTCGGCTTGTTGGGTTGTGCCTGCGGGGGGTTGCGATCTGAGATGGGAATTGTCATCGAGCGTCCCGAGTATGAGCGAGGTTGCGCTTGTCGGATCGCCGTCATAGGTGGCTCCTGTGTCAACCCTGTGTCAATCCAGCCAGCTCGCCTTGTCCTTGTGGCTGAAAAATGACCATGGATGGTCCTTCATTTCATTGATTCTTGACGCGCCCACTCGCTCAGCTCCCGCAGCGGGCGAATGGTTGGACTAACAGTAGGAGCTGCTTGTCCGAAGATGGCTTTCAACCGACGACGGACGTCCGAACGGGCGAAACTAACGGACAGCGAAATTCCTTTTCGTCTCGTCCGTCGTTTCCCGCCCGCCACCGCCTAATGATGCAAACACGTTCATTCGCATGATAATCATCCTGCGATCGACAAAACGCCAAGGATAGCGCCAAGGCTGGGCGAGATATATGCGGAATCCTGCAGTCCTCCAGGAACGAAAACAATGCCCCTCAAAGTCCTCGTCGTCGGCGGCGGCATCGCAGGCCTCAGCTGCGCCATCGCCCTGCGGCGGGCCGGCCACGCCGTCGTCGTGCTCGAGCGGTCGGCGCGCTTCGACAACGAGACGGGCGCCGCCATCCACGTGCCGCCCAACGCGACGCGCCCGCTGCTCGCCTGGGGCATGGACGCTTCCCGGGCCCGCCTCGTGCGGTTCCGGCGCAGCCGCTTTGTCGACGGCCGCTCGCTGACGACGCTGCACGAGGTCGAGCAGGGTCTGGACGTCATCGACGCCGTCTACGGCGGGCCCTGGCTCGCAGCGCACAGGGTCGACCTGCACGAGGAGCTGCGCCGGCTAGCTGCGGCGGACAAGGATGGAGGTGGCAGCGACGGCAACGGTGACAAGAGCGGCGCTGTCGGGTGGGGGACGCTAGAGACGAGACTGGGTGCGCACGTCGTCGGCTTCGTGAGTGTGCACCCTTCCTTCCTCAACTTGTTTTTGCCCTTTTGGGGAAATGCCGGTCCGACAATTGGTGCGGACACCATGCCGACTAGAAATGCACGTCGTGTGTATTTTTGGCCACCGATGGCACGATAGAAAAAAAAAAAAGGATGGAAACCTGGAAACGGTGCAATGGCGGCACGGCACGGTCAAACGAGGGGGTGGGGATTTAGCTTTGAAGGAAACGCAAAACTGTACTAATTTAAACCCTCACCAACCAAAAAAAAAAAAAAAAAAAAAAGGACCCCGAGAAGCCGTCGGTCACACTGGCGGACGGAGAGGTGGTCACGGGTGACCTTGTCGTCGCCGCCGACGGAATCCACTCGCGCGCCCCGGCCGTCGTTGCCGGCCGCCACGACCCGGCGCTACCAGCGGGCGAGTACAACTTTTGCTACCGCTTTCTGATCCCTGCGGGCGAGCTGGAGGCCGACCCGGAGACGAGGCCGTTTGCCGGGGAGCGCACCCACGGCGCTATGACCCATTTCATTGACAAGTCGCGCCGGCTCGTCTCTTATACCTGTCGCAAGTTGGTGTTCCCCGCCGCCTGTCAAGTCAAGCAAACTCTAACAAACAAACAAACAAACAAAACAACGCTGCCAGTCACGAGGTCTACAACTTCGTCGCCTTGTTTCACCGCGATGGCGTGTCGTCACAGCAAAAAGAAGGTTGGCCGGCCTTCTCTCCTTCATATCATATGGGCAACCGCAGGGACTTGCCAGCTAACGAAGCATAACTGCAGACTGGCATGCCGCCGTGAGCAAGGACCAGGTCATCGAGAGCTTTTCCGACTTTCACCCGAGTCTGCTCAACCTCTTTGCGTAAGCAAGCCTCTTCCTGTTCTGCTCTGGGCTGCTGATCGCACCCCAGCCTTTATCCCTATTTTTACATCGCGTGGGTGGTGGCCTCAGCGACGAGAGCCGGTGGCTGAAACGAAAAGACTCATTCCAGCAAGGCGACCGAGTTCAAGCAGTGGCCGCTGCTGTACCGCGCTCCCCTTCCGACCTGGACCAAGGGCAAGATCCTGCTGGTCGGGGATGCGGCGCACCCCATGCTTCCGTGTAAGACCGCCGTTCCTGGGACATTCGCCGCTTCCGAGATGGCAGCGCGTGGGACATTGGAGCGCTCAACCCATATATCATCTTGTTACCCGTTGACTAACACGTCATGCTGTCAACACAGTCCAGGGCCAGGGCGGCGCTCAGGCCATCGAGGACGGCGTGGCCCTGGGCATCGCCATGGCCGGCGCCACGACCGAGTGTCTCGGCCAGCGGCTCGCCGTCTTCGAGGCCGTCCGCCGCAACAGGGCCAGCGCGCTGCAGGTGCTCAGCAACGCCGGCCAGGACGAGGCGCACAAGGTCGCAGCCGAGGCGGCCCGGTACATCCCAATCGAGACGGTTCCGAGTGCGTGTGCCTTTTTCGGGGCTGTCTCCTTCAGAGCTGGAATCTTGAGAATGCTTACTAACCTGGCCGTGCTTGGTCTTGCTGCAGAAAACCAGCCCGAGTCCTTCCACTTCAACTTTAGCTACGACGTCATTGCCGACACGGTCAGCAAGATGCAGGACATGGTCGATCCCAAGTTTGCGGTGCCGGATGGCTTCTTTGTCAAGGAGCCTGCCACGGTTGGCAAGACTTGAGGCGATGATGACGGAGCCGAGCATGTTATGAGCTGATGACTTGATGACCTGATGGCGTGGACTACCGGTGAATGGGGTCTTAACACCGTCAACTAGATGCTGAAATGCGCTATCAGCATTTGTTACCGGCAAAGGGTCTCGCTTCTCCTTGCGAAGACTCAAGTCCTCAAGGAAATGGATCACGTTGGAAAACCTCCACACTCGGCCAACCAGATGCGGCGTTCTATGTGATCGACACGAAGGTGGGGCTATGACTTTCCGTTTCGTATTTATATCGTATACATCGTTCAACGGAAGCGGGAACGGAGTTACCACTCAGACGCTCGGGGTCGGCGGCTGGGAAGGCCGAAACGCTGAAACGAAAAGAAAAAAAAAGGATTGCTAGAGAGCGAGCCGTAGCGAGGCTCCCGGCCCTTGACATGGTCGAACTCAGGACGAACTGAGGACCTTAAGCGCACGGCCTGCTCGAGAAGAAGCAAATGTTAAGCTCACGTGATAAACAACTACACCATCCGACCCGACCAGTTGCTTGTGTTTTTTTTCCGTCAGTTGTCGGTCACCGACAATCATGCAGCTGTGGATTTGGCTAGGGTTAGGCGAGCGCACCCCGGCGAGGCCAGCCGGCCAGCCGTGCCCCGCAACGCAACTTCAATCTGGATGGATCCGTGAGACTCAAAAAAAAAGGGGGCTCAGGGATGGCATGGCATGGCATGCAGCACCGTCAAAATCCCGCCTGCCTGACTCGGCAACGGAGTAAAATTACCATTTTATCTATTTTTATTCTTATTCTATTCATCCGTCCATCTATCATTATCACATGGGGCAAACGGGCTTGTTCTAGACCGCCGCCTCCTCATCCAACGCCCGCCCCTCCGCCTTCTCCCCCATCCACATCTGCGCCCCCGTCAGCGCCGCAGCCGCCACCGCGGAGGCCGCGCAGACGCCGGCAAGCCGCAGGAACCCGGCGCCGATGTGCGGCCGCATCCGGCCCGCGTCCGGCAGGCTGCCGAGGTAGTTCGCGATGCCCGCGCCCACGTCGAGCAGGCTGCCCAGCGCCGCGAGCACCGCGATGGCCGCGGCTGCGTACAGCGCCACGCGGCTGCGGCGGGCGTTGCGCGCTGCCCTCCGTGGGTCTGCTTCGTTGCTGCTGCTGCTGCTGCTGCTGCTATCGTTGTCGTTGTTGCTGGACGGCGGCACAGTAGGAGCAGAATCCCGACAGGATAGGAAGAAAAATGACCGCCTGCTCCGACTAAGCAGAAACCACGCGTCCACCACAAGCGCCAACATCGTCAGCCACACGGCGACGCAGTGCAGCGACAGCGGCAGGTCGCTCGGGAACTCGCGGTCGCGTCTGTAGCGGAGCACGTCGTCGTTGTTGCCCGCGCGTGTTGCGTCAGGGATAAGCTGGTTCATAAAAGCCGGGTAGCAGGCGTGCGAGGCGTTGTAGGCGGCAAACTTGTCGCACCCAGGGCCGTGCAGCAGCCGTGCCGCGTAGAAGAGGTCGCCCGGCAGCGAGAGCCGCGTCTCCTGCACGGGGCCGCGGTTGGCGTACACCAGACCCGCAGAGTCCTGTGTCGGATACGTCCAGCCGAAGCCGTTCATGAACCAGTGGAAGGTGACGGCGTAGCCGGATGGCTGCTCTATCAGGCCGTCGAACTGATGGGAAGATAAGAGTTACATATCGTTAGTATATGAGTGAGCGATGGGATGCGTGGGCGGGCCTACGCACAGAGACGACGGCGATGTCGCTGAGGAAAATGGCGCCGCTGCCGTGGCTCGTGTCCGCGCTGCCCGTAAGCTTTGTGCCGGAAAACATGACGAGGAACATCGAGATGAGGCAGAAGACGGCGAGGACGGTCGGTAGCAGGTGGAGGGCCGTGAAGAGGACCGATTTCCGTAGGGCCGGTTGTGGTGAGGCTTCCCCTTTGATGCGGGCGGTTTCCTTTGTGTTGGTGCCATCGGTCTCCTTCGCGTCGACACCATCGATCTCCTTCATCTTGTCACCCCCATCCTCCTTCGGCTCGACAACCGGAAGGGGGCCGGCTTCCTGCTTCTCGCTGATAGACATGATGACTATTACCATCAGTCCAAAAGTGCTACCAAGCAAGCGATCGGTCTCGTCGTTGTCGTCAGGAGCCGATGGCAGCCCATCACTCAAACCCCCGAAGGCGGCGATGGCGACCCTTTATCATGCTGACCGCGTCAAATTAGCGAGGGCTGTTGGTTGTGAAATACATGTGTCGCCTCCACAATGGCACGCAGCAATCTCAGGGATGGAGTTGTCTCACCACGAACGTCTCCATTCCGAATTAGCGCCAAGACGTCAGCCTAAAGCCCAAGCAACAAGCAACGCGCTAGCAGGGGTCTTCCGAAGCTTTACCGAATCCTTCCCATCGCTTGTAAGACAAGGGAAGGTCGGGCGAAGGCCGTTAACATGGTACGGGTTCGACATTACCAACGGAAAATGTGTCGGTGTAGAGATATCCAGTTCTATGCCATTGTTGAAAATCGGAACATGCTCACGACAACATCCACTGGTCCTGGCGCCTTGATCGCCCCCGCCGCGCTCGCGTTTGTCTTCGCCCGACCCCGTTTCCACTCCAGTCGTCGTTCTTCGGGAAGAGGAGGCTGTAGACGTCGTGCCTACATAACACGAGGTCCCCTCCGGCTCGTCGCGCCCGCCGATGAGGACATAAGACATTTCCTCCGAGCGGCTAAAGCGCGAATCGGGGAACTATTCCAGGAAGTTCAAACGCTTCATGCACGCTCTCGTCCGTCGTGGCTTGGCTGACGCTGCCCAAGCTGAGAGCCCAGCCGAGGTAGGTGCGAGTGGTCCTGTTCGCAAACGTGACCTCATTGGGGTCGTGAAGCGGCTCTTTGGTCTCGACGATTTCGCGGTTATGTTGATGAAATGGTCATTATACCGCGTCAAATGCCCAGATAGCCCCGAGGCGAGCGAGTGTTCTTACTAGTCAAGAAAAGTAACATCATTCTCAATGTATAGCGCGATCGATTGCAAACACTGCTAGAGCTATCGATGGGATGATGACAACCCATTTGTTGTTGGGATGAGTGTTGGCAAAGTAGGGATCTACAGCCAGGTCAGCGTTTATCGCACAAACAATAGGATCCTCGCATCATGTGCAGCACTCACCCCATTCCCACATAGATGCTTGGTTTTCCGCCGCATATGACCAGGTGTTTTTCAGGCTGGACGAATCACCATCAAATCGATGTGGGGAAAATGGTGGTCGGCCTGGCGCTGGATAACATCGGCAGTTGCTAGTGAAGCAACGGCCAACAGGGCGGTGGGAAACATGCTGCAGTGGAGAAACATCACCCAGACACATCAAGCAGGTCGACAGTGTGCCAGGCCGTGGGGCAAGGACAGGCAGGAGGGCCGGGGTAGCAGGCAGGGGCCGAGCTCCTTGAGTGAAGAAAGGGCTTAAGCTGGACGCACAATAGTGGCCAGTCTAAAGCTATATTCATCTAGCTCGCTCTCTCGGACATAGAATGCAGAACATTGTTATACGCGCTCCACCACGCCAGGCTCCGTTGTTGGGATTTGGCCAGCATCACCAAGGCTGCAAGCCCGGCCTATGTAGGCATCCCGCAAGAATAGCGGTATCCGACCAACTCCTTGACAGTCCCCGAGGTGCATTGCAGCAGAGTGTACAGTTACATGGTAATCACGATCTCGCCATAGCCAGGCCGGACGGAGCTTGCTTCCTCTGATAAAATAAAAGGGTTTGGGGGTATCTCATGCCCGAATGGTGCACATGTCGAGCGTCGTCTCGGAGGGAGACAAAAAAAGAATAAAAAAGTCCTCGAACAGCAACGGCGGACGACCCGCCTGAGCGCAAATCGTGGCCCGTTATTCCCTAATGCCCGTTGGCTCGCGAGCTTTTGCTTGGGAACGGCGGCCGAGGTCCACAGCGTCCAGGCTCTCGTTCCTATAGGCGCCCGCCCGTGCATTCTTGTAGCTTGAGAGCGCATGTTGGTTCTGCAAAGGACGGGGCTAGGTAAGCCTAACCTGGTGCTGTGCTTATCATGCACCCAAATCCATATTCTGCGAGCCGAGCCGGCGTCGGGGGCACAGGCGGGCGCTCGAGTGCCGTCCAGCCCGGTTGAGGTAGAGTTTCGGCAGGTGGCCAGCTGGGCAAGGCGGGCTATGCGTCGCTAATTGGCCCAAGCCTACGGAGCCGGAGCTGGAAGGGCTGGTAGAGGCCGCCAACAGACATGTCCGGAATCCTCTTCGCCGATTGCGCATCTGTTGGCGCTAGACCTTGAGACGTCTCTGGCCCCTTGGTAATGTCTTTTCCTCCTGCCTTTCCGATCTCACTTTGGCCCTTTTGGCGTCCATACGTCCGAGAGGCAGTAGGGAGAGACGTTGCTTAATTCTGGCGGGTCTTTGCCGAATGTTGGCTCGAGGAGGATGGAGACCTAGCCCGCGTGGTGGCAGGTACTTTCAGAGTATTGCGCCGGGTAGTCGGTCGTCCCCTTTCCGCCGCCGAGCTCGAGGATGGGTCGGCCTGGCTGCTGTCCGGAAACGTACTCGCGCGAGAAAGAAGGGAGCGGGAGGGCGAAGGCTCTTGAACCTTCAGAGTGGGAATCGACGAGTCGTCCCGGCGCGGGGCTCGATTAGATGGAGAGAGAGAGGGCCTTCTGGCTGTTGGCGGCCATGGCGGCTGGCCCGCCTTTGGTGAGGCGGGCGCCTCTCCATCCTCGTCAAATATGGATGAACGGATACTGGTACCGCGAGACGTATTTCGGTCTCGCGAGATGTCATCGTATTTGGTTTTATCTTCCTGAAGCCTGTAATTTTTGAATCTCTCTCCAGGTGTCTCCGGAAAGGCAGCAGCGGGGCCTTCCCGGAAAGGCTGGGGGCCGGGATGTGGTGTGGCTAGGAAGTCCGCAAAGCGAGAGAGAGCCTCGTTTATCTTGTCTCGGCTACCACCCGCAGTCTTTGTCCCATTAGTTTCTGGTGGCCCGACTGGTGATTCGTATTCGACGTCTGACGGGCTCTCGGGGCGGCCTTGGCAATGAGGGCATGTAGTGTTGCTCTGGCGCGTTGTCCCAAAAGCCGGAGCGGTGGCATCAGTTATCGCAGTCGCGCTAGACGGCTGCCAGTTCGACTTTTTCTTTTTTCTGTACTCGTGGAGCTCTTTTTCCCAGAGGAGATATAGTGACCCGACAGCGGCAAGAGCGGCGGTCACGATCGGCGCCCATTGACCTGACACGTTGCGCCGGGGGTAGCAGTTTGGGTAAGGAGTTAGTAGATCATGCAGCAAGATTGACCGAGAGAGAGAGGCAGAGTGGGAGATTGTGCATACCAACGCTTTGCATGGGCTCCGTTCCATGCGAAAGCTCTCGGCTCGTAAGATTCAACTCGCCTACAACGAGAATGGCAAGAATTGCGAGAGCAAACAACGGTATCTCGACGGCCCCCATCAAGACCTTTGCACGGCTTTCGGCTTGCTCCATCATACTTTGAGTGGCACCATTTGTCCCAGAGATGGTGCCCTCGGCCTGGCCTTTGTTGTTGTTATCCTGGGCTCCGTCGGCATTAGTTTGGTGATTTACGCAAGCAAGACTCTCATCATTGTGGCGTTTTCCGTTGTCGCGGCGGATCTTGTTGAAGATGTCAACAAGGGACAGAATAGATATAATGCAACAGGCAGCGGCAAGGAGCGTGGCCGTTCCAAAATCGAGCCGCTTCGGCGAGGGTATGACATATATCTCGCCGGTTGACCCTGATCGCATGGCCGAGAAGGGGCCATCGTCTTGCGAGCATCGGACGCCGCACACGTGGCTTGCGTTGTTGCCGTACGGAAAGTTCGCAGCAGTGATGCCTTCCTGCGCGCAGGGGACCGACTGGCTCCGAAAAAGCTCCACTGCGAGACCCAGCATCCCCGCCAGCAACATGCCGGTCCAGACAAAGATGATGTTCCGACCTGGGCCGTCGAAATAGGTCGTGGACCTGCGGAGGGTCACTGGGGCGGCCAGGATGGCGATGGAGGACATCTGAAAGGCCCCATACACATCCATGTCGACGGCGCCTGCACCGATAGGGGACGTCCGGGTCTGTCAGCCAGCCGTCTGAAGCCTTGGTGAGCGGAAGAAGGGGCCGGCGGTATACAGTCTGCCCCGCCGGCCCGAGCCGCTGGAGCGGAACCCAACGGCTCACATCCGTGCCGCCAAGAGGCTCAAGCTTTCAGTGCGGTGGAGATTCATGCTTGGTCGTGGTTAGAACTGTACCCACCATCGACGTGCATCGCTGCAAGGACGATGCCGTGCAGAGCAGCCACGGCAGGGAGCAGGAGCGCGGCGGCGATACATGCATCGCGCAGCCACCTCGCCTTGCGTGCGAACACGCAAGTCGCAACGAGGGTGTCTGGTGACAGGGCCCAAGGGACGGCATGTCGAGTTAGCCCAGGCTTGGCGCGGAGGAAGTGGATCGCTTAGAGGCTTGGAGGTCGCCTCGTCTTCACCTATAGGGCATTGCATTTCGCACACTGCCACGGCTGAATGCGGACAGAGGACGAACAGACTTACAGTACAAGGCTCGAGACCCGGGCCCGTACTGGCCCGACACCGGCCATGCGCAAAGGACTTGAAGCGAGGTAGAGTTCGTGCCGGAGGCTGTGCCAGCCACCGTGGTATTTTCTGCTCTTGCAAATGTGCTCAATAGGCTGGTCGTTGAAGCGAGAGAGGCGAGAGGCGGCATAACGGGCCGTCTCTACCCGCTCAGCTAGACTGCCCGACTGGCCGTTCTCTGTCTGTCCTAGTTTCCGCCCAACTGGAAGCCAGCGCGGATGGCGTCTGCGGGACTAGTCAGTATTCAGGGGCTCAATGTTGTTTTTAAATGCGAGATCTAGTCCACAAGGCGGTCTTTGGTCTTGTCACAATAGATAGGAGCAATAGTTGCGATTTTGCCGAGTTTTTTTTTTTTTTTTGTCGCAAGGAGAGCGGCGAAGCTCACATCGTGTGGCTCAAAGATTGACAAATAAAAATGAGGGAGCACATCAAGCTACCAGGGCGGGGGACGCAGGGAAACTCGCAGCAAAGTGAACAAAAGAAAGATCAAGGCGAACATGATGGCAACACAGGGCGTCTTGGCTCTGACAGCCGATCAGGTGCAGGGGACATGTCCACGTACCTCCCCAAGAACCTAGGGCACCTTTGGTTGCCTGCACGATGCTCGGTGTGGGAAGGATGGCAACACGCGCCGCAGTCTTCTCTTGTGTGGCCACCGTCAGCCCTAGCGCCATGCCGTGATCGACGCGGCGCTGGCGCTGGGCGCGGCGGAGCGATCAGATGCAGGCTCGGTGACGATTTCGGGCTCGACATCGGTAAGACGGGGAATTCGGGTGTGGTGAGGCTGCATTAGCATGACGCAAGCCCACTCTTTCGGCCACTGACAGCCGCGATCTGCGCCGGAGGATTAGATGACACAGAATGCAACCGTCCGCCCTTTGCTCAGCCTGCCTGGAAAGTCTCGGGTGCGCCCCGACCGTGGAAAAGTTGGGGCGCTTGGTTTTTCCCATTGATGTTGGCGGCGGCGGGTGGTTAGCAGTTGGGAAAACTGAGCGCCGCAACTTTTTTGTGGTCGGGGTGGTGTCTGGTGGCACCTCGCGATGTGTTCTGCATCACAGACAGGCGGACAGAAAACCTTAGCTGAGGGAGGAGCGCTCCATCGCCCGGCTTTGCCCGGTCGCCAGCGGAAGAAATCAAAAGCATCACCTCCAAACGGCTGGCACGACATTGCCAGTGCCGGACTCGTGACCGCAACCGCCTCCGGCTCGTGCGCAATCAAACTCTAACATATGAGAGCACCAATTCACTGTTGGTTGTCGTCCTTCGCCGCCGAAGGCCAGAGGTGCGCTGCGGGGATTCTCCTGCATTGTACATCGTCAACCAAACCGGCACCTCCAGACACGCCACTTTCAGGGCATCGCTCGCTATAACGGCGGGGTACCCTGCCTAAGCTCAACCATAACGTACACCAACCTAACGCCTCCGGCACATTGACACTGGCAGACCCAGCCGTGTGTTTGCTGTCGGTCCTTACAGGTTGTTGTTGATTAATATCTGCCCTTGGGTGCGTCGGGTGAGCATGTCCCCCGCGACGCAACCATGGACACCAATCTCGACACTGAGGTGATCAAGGAATGGCGCTCTGTCGTCACACTTGTTGTTTTCCTCGTCACGAGTAGGTTGACAGCCCGACACTGCCTTTCGCTTTTCTCCATTTATCGGGTTCTTTCCCTCGAGGCAGAACTGACACGTTTGTCAACCCCCGTCCCATCACCTATGCCTAGATGTCATCGTTCTTTTTCCATTTGACATTCCCATCTTTGTCCCCCAGCGCCTCGAGCACGCTGTTCTAGATGCGCTGGCTTTTCTGAGAGTGATACGGCCACGGCCGCACCACGAGGCCTCGTCTCATGCCCAGCATGGACAGACCGCCGGCGAGGCATCCCGCGATGGCGGCAGCATCACCAAGCCCGGCGCTTTTGTCCGGCGGAGCTTCCGAATGAACTACCTCACCGCGCCGATTATCGCAGATCTCTTCCTCCTCGCAATCATGGCCATCAGCCGCCAGGAGGTTGCAGACGGGATCATCGGCACCAACCACATCCATCCTTATGACATCATGCTCTTCTTCCTCAGCCTCGCCTACATCGCCATCTCCATCGACGCTTCGGGCCTCATCAGATACCTGGCTTTCAAGGTGCTGATATGGGGCGGCGAGGTGGGCCACCGGCTCTTCTTCTACCTCTACGCCTTCTTCTTCTCGCTTGGCACCTTCATCGGCAACGACCCGATCATCCTCTCCGGCACCGCCTTCCTCGCCTACATGACGCGTGTGTCCAGCAACATCAAACACCCTCGCGCCTGGATTTATAGTCAGTTTGCCGTCGCCAACATCGCCTCGGCCACTCTCGTCTCCTCCAACCCCACCAACCTCGTGCTTGCCGGCGCCTTTAGCATCAGGTTCATTGATTACACGGCCAACATGGTCGTGCCTGTCTTTGCGACGGCCATTGTCCTGTTTCCTTTCCTCCTCTACATCATCTTCCCCGACCCGGCACTTATTCCCAGCAAGATTACGCTACACTCACTTCCTGAAGCCGTCATGGGAAGGGCGCCGGTGAATCCCAACATTCCGAACGCCAGGGGAGACGCTCACGAGGCGGCAGCGCTCGAAAACAACGAGCAGGGCAAGCTCCTCTCCCTCGAGGAGATCATGAATCCCTACCTCGACAAGAAGAGTGCCGGTTTCGGGGGCGGCCTCATGGCCGTGACGCTGATCACCCTTCTGTCTCTCAACGCGGCGCATACACAAGGGGGACAGGAGCAGCCCGTATTCTACGTGACTGCCCCTGCCGCTGTCGTCATGCTCTGCTGGGACATGGGCTACGGCTGGCTGCATCGGAAGGAGACGCGTGAAATCGCCAAAAACGGCCGCAGGGATATTGAAGAAGGTAGAGCTCGCCGAGCGGAAGACCGCGCCGTACGAGAGCAAGACGATCGGCCCTCCTCTGGTTCTAAGACAGAGACAAATAGCGTCGGGCTGGGGCCGCACGCCGAGCAAGTGCAATCCCCGCAACTAGGCGCCGCCCACAAGCATACCACCAGTGATTCCAGCGACGAAATCACGACAGTGCCACAACCTTATGCAGCCGTCCTCCACACCCCGACGACGGCCGCCGATTCGCTGGACGAAGACGGAACAGTCCGACTGCAAAAACTGAAGTCAGCATCTTCCACAGCGATGCAGCCAGCAGCACAACAAGGGGGTCTTCATGCTGGCTTCAGCGATGGCGTGGCTGACGAGAAGGGGATCTTTGACAAGGAGCCTGGTGAGGGAGAGAACCCCATCGAAGCTGAGCCGACCGTAGATCCTGAGAAAGAGCCCGGTAGCAAGGCCGCGCCCACGAAAACAACACTTGCCTCGCTCGCCAAGGATCGGTACACTTGGTGTCAGGAGACGTTCCCATCAACAATGGCGGTTCTGGCCCACCTGCCGCTGGCTCTCGTGCCCTTTGCGTTCGCCATGTTCGTCTTGGTGCAGGGTCTCGTTAGCAGCGGCTGGGTGCCCGTTTTTGCCTACGGCTGGTCACGCTGGGTGGAGAAGACGGGTACTATGGGCGCAATTGGAGGAATGGGCTTCCTATCTGTGACCTTGTGCAATGTAAGCAGGGTTTCTTTGTGTCATGCTGTTTTGTCCCCGCCGGAATCTTCTCTAACTCTCCATTCCCGCCTGCAGTTCTCCGGCACCAACATTGGCACCACCATCCTGCTGTGCCGCGTCGTGCAGGCGTGGACCGCCATCGCCCGCAGCGGCCAGACGCACATCACACAGCGGACCTTTTGGGCAACAGTGTACAGCATGGCCATTGGGGTCAACTACGGCGCCTTCAGCACGGCCTTCAGTGCCTCGCTGGCCGGCATGCTGTGGCGGGACATACTCGAACGCAAGCACATCATCGTCCGCGGCGTGGATTTTGCGCGTATCAACGTGCCCATAATTGCAGTTTCCATGATTGTCGGCTGCGTGGTCCTCGTCGGCGAGGTCTGGATCACGAGGGATGAGTCCTTGTACATTTAAAGCATGAAGCCGAGGATTCAGTCCCCCGGTTTCGCTGTCATCAAGCTACATCCGCTAGATTCCATCGATTTATTTCTAACTCGAAAACAGGTTGGCTTTTTTTTTCTCCGCCAATAAAACGCGCTCACCGCCAGCTTCCCTTCTTCTTCAACAACGTCCCGGGCGGCCCTTCTGCTGCTCAACCTCGCTATCCATCGTACTTATACTCTGCATTTCCTTCATCATCTAATCGCTATAAACTGCGAGCTCCGACCCAGATCACCTGGACGTCACAAGCCCACTTTCGAAATCTCGATAATTCGCTTGTCTACCTAGGTAGATAGCCCTGTTGTGCCGTCATGATCGACACGAGCGGAGGACCAGGGAAGCCGCTACTCATCGCCCTCACTTGAACTGCGAGAAGAACTTCCAGGTCTCCTCGGGCGCCCAGGTCGCCCTGGCGCCCTTGTCCATGGGCTGCGGCGTGTGGCCGCCGTCGAACTCTATCCAGGAGACGGGGAAGCCCTCCTTGCAGCCCTTGTAGTCGACCCTGGCGTGCGTGCCGCTGCCGGTCCTGACGGTCGGAAACGTTTGCTGGGTGCAGCCGTTGTTCTTGATGAAGCGGTCCCGGATCTGGCGCGCCTGGTCGATGGGCAGATCGCCGGCGACGCCGTGCTGGCCGTAGAAGGCGATGGCTTCGTTCCCGCCCTGGCAGCCGCTCATGGCGCCGCCCGACTGGGCGCCGACGGCGCGGAACACCTTGGGCAGGCTGCAGGCGATGGCGTACGACATGCTGGCGCCGTAGCTGAAGCCGGTGCTGAAGAGCAGGTCCTCGTCCACGCACAGGTCCGCCTTGACCTGGTCCACGACGGCCGAGATGAGCGTCACGTCCCGGTTGCCCGTGTTGGCCCAGCCGCGGTCCAGCCCGTTGGGCGCCACGTAGATGGCACCCGTCGTGTCGTTGGCCGCCGCCAGCAGCGGCGGGAAGCCGTACCAGGGCACGTAGCCGCCCGTCCCCGCGGCCACCTGGTCGGCGCTCCCGCCCAGCGCGTGCAGCGTGAAGATCAGCCGGTAAGGGTGCTTGTTGTCGTACCCGGCGGGGAGGTTGAGCAGGTACCAGCGCCGCCCGTTGTTGCCGGCCCCCGTCACCGTGATGCTGTTGTTGCCCGCCTTGAGCGTGTTGACTTTGCCGCAGCCGGGCGAGGGCTTGACGGCCGAGACGAGGCCCAGGCAGGCGACCAGGCCGAGGAAGCCTGCTTTGGCTAGGAGCGACGACCAGCCTTGCATTTTTGGCGGGTGCTGAGTGCGAGTCAAGTTTATCAGATTAGAGACCAATGTGTGAGCCTGAATTCTATGGGGATGGTTCGTGAGCGACGGCGAGAGCAAACTCCAGTCGTTGGAGAGAAAGGGGCGAGCTGGTTGTGCCAGCCTTTTATGCTCGTCCATGATATCGCATGTAAATATACATGTGCTATGGCTCGATGCCGTGTCGCCATCCCGTGAGGGCCTCTTTTTTTGCAATTTGCCTAGGTACGTGTCCGTTTGCGCTCCGCATACATAAAGCATCGAGGCTAATGAGGGGCTACCAGATATTGATATTCGTCACCTCTAAAGCCCAAGGGCGAGAACGTTTTACAACGTACGCATCAGGACGTTGTAAATGAAACGGTCAATATAAAGAGGTAGGTCCTGGAGCGGGCGCCGACATTTATCCACTGCGGGCAGCCTCGCGGGGTAAATATGCCGGGCGGGCCTTGACCTGTCGGAACCCGTCGCTGGCCCGTCTCCGTCGTCCGCATTGGTGCTATGGAGAAGACCGACAGGGCGGGAACATCGCGCGGCATTGGAGACGCGTGGGGTTATGGATCTCTCATAGCAAGAGTTGTCGTTACGATGGTCAGGAGGCTCCGTCCGGCTTTGAAAGGCGGCATATCAGAAGGGGCCTGTCTGGATCGAAGCATCACGGGCTAGCTAGTTCGGAGACAGGTGTTGACCCTAACCCTCGACACATTCATGTCCCTGAGCTCCTCGTGTCCGCCCCCGTCCATGCTTACATGATGCTGTCTCCGGGGGAGGAACAATCCTCCCGGGATTTGAAATGCAAGTGGTAGGTAACTCGCTGCCGCCAAAACGCAACAAATATCTAAGATATTTCCCCAGTACAAGCTAGACTGAGCCCCATGAGAGAGATATTAGAAGTGATCCATCCTGCTCGCTCCCCCAGCTAGTCAATCTCTCCAAAATGGCCTCCCCCACTTCGGTAGACAGCCTCAAGTTCGTGACCCTCGACGTCTTCACCCAGACGCGCTTCGCCGGAAACCCCCTCGCCCTCGTGCTCCTCGACCCCAAAGACCAGTCCATATCGCAGGACGCCAAGCAGCGCATCGCGCGCGAGTTCAACCTCTCCGAGACGGCCTTCCTGCACCTGGCTCCCGATGCAGCGGCGGGACTCCGGCTCGACATCTTCACGCCGCGCGAGGAGCTCCCCTTCGCCGGCCACCCCACCATCGGCACGGCCGCGTTCCTGCTTCTCCCCAGCCTGGCCGCCGACGCGACGACCTCCACCACCACCACCACGCTGCTGACCAAGGCGGGACCCATCCCCATATCGGGCGCGGGCTCCCCGTCGCGTTCCGTGCGCGCCAGCATCCCGCACAACGTCCGCGTGCACGCCGCCACGATGCGCTCGGCGCTGGCCGGCGTCGGCCTCGACGCCGACCACGCCTCCTCCTGGACGACGGGCCTGTCCGAGGACCCGACGCTGCGGGCCGCCGAGCTGGGCGCCCCCGTCGTCAGCATCGTCAAGGGCATGACCTTTGCGCTGGCCCGGCTTCCCGACCTGGCGGCGCTGGGGCGTGCCGCCGCCGGCCCGCCGCTGCTCGAGGGTCTGCTGGACCGCGAGGACGGGTGGGACGTGGGAACGCCCAAGAGGTACTACTTTGTGCACCTCGGCACCGCCAGCAAAACCCCGGGGGCGGCCGGCACGGTGAGGCTGCGGACGAGGCTGCTCAAGGAGTACGAGGATCCGGCGACGGGGAGCGCGGCCAGCGCGCTGAGCTGCTACTTGGCCCTTTCCGACTCGGCAGTGCTGGGAGACGCGCCTGCGGGAGGACAGACTGCTGCGGCGGAGGAGGCCATCTTTTTCGAGATCGAGCAGGGTGTCGAGATGGGCAGGCACAGCGTCATCCACGTCGAGGTCGTCAGGGAGCGCAAGATCGGCGGGGGCGCGTGGACGATCAAGGAAGTCTACCTGGGCGGGACCGCGGTCAGGGTCATGGAGGGAAGCGTACGGCTGTAATGCATCTATAGTTTAAATCTCTATCCAAAAGGCTATCTAGGCAGATGCGCTGTCTCAATTTTCACGTCTGTCAGTTAGTTGCGTGTAGGCAGACCTCAGAAACGCCCCCTCCTGGTGACAAATATGTCCCAGGCACCAACTACAGCTTCGCCTTCTCCTTTGCATTCATCGTTAACCCACGTCCTGCCCGGACAACGCCGTCCTGGTACACAGTGGCGACGTGCACGCCCTCCGGACTCCAGATCTTGCCCTCCATCATCACACGTCCGTTGGCAACGCGAGGATACGCAACCTCGTATGTCCACCACTCGCCGCGGCCGCCGCCACCAGGAGTCTGCGTCCCGCTCCCGCGATGCATGACGGCGTCCTCGACGTTGGTGTGCACGACAAAGGTGTTGCTCAGCGTGGTGATGAGCTTGGCGTTACCGTACCCCAGGCCCATGAAGTTGGCGGCCATCGTCATGCCGTTTCTGTCGCCCACGTAGGCGTGGACCAGCGCGTGGAGGTTCGGCTGTTCGTCGGCCGTCATCGGGCGGAGGAGCCGATACAGCACCAGCTGGCGCTTTTGGTGCATGGGCCTGACGTCGTTGTAGGCGCCCATCTCGACCTTGCGCATCTCCACGGCCGGGAACGTGCCGGCCAGCCTGGCACCCGCCGGCCCCAGCGCGTCGACGGCGCCCTGCACGTCGAGGCGCGGCGCCAGCGGCCAGTCGCCGGGCCCTCGTCGCGTGGACAGGACGCTCGCGAACCGCGACTGCGGCGGCGACTCCTGCAGCGACAGGCCCAGCGAGTGCGGCTCGGGCAGCTTCAGCGACACCAGGGCGGAGAAGCAGACGGGGCCGAGGTCCGAGTCGATGGGGACCGTGCCGGCGTCGGCAGCCGGGAAGCGAAGGAGGCTGCCGTGCTCGCCGCCGGGCGAAAAGGATGATTTTCTGTTCTTCGGCTGCCGAGCCTTGACGGCGTACGTGACGAAAGAGCGCCCTGTAGTTATGGGCTCCAGGTCGTATACGAATGGCCGGTCCGTGAGGCCAAAGACGCCGAAATAGCCGTGTATTGTCTATCTTGCACCTTGGTCAGCAGGGCAGGCTGGCACCTCGATTGAGAGCTCCAGGGACAGCACTCACGTGAACTCCGTACCTGCTCTCGCCAGCGCCACCGCTCTGCTGCCGGGCCTCTTCCCTCACGACACGATCGACAACCGCGGCGGCCTGGGAAAATACGTGGCCGCCAAAGGCTCCGAAAGGTCGTGACCCGAACATCTTGCCGCCGCCGGGACCTGTTATGGCCTCTATCTCCTCGATGTCCGACCCGGGGAGATTTGCTGGCCGCCGACTTATGAACCGCCGCGTGACGCCCGCGGCCGCCGCCTCGGGAGACAGAGGCAGCTCCGCCAGCTCCATGACCTCCTCGAACGAGAGTCGCGGGTCGGACACCTCGCCGGAAGCCATCCTTGCGACTTTGGTGGCAGTCGGTCCGGGCCTCGTCGGCTCTGTCAGTCTATCAGTCCGCCCACTCGCCCAGGGACCAGAGGGTGCGCAGTCGCTATTCCACGGAGCTGCCAGCCACTGTTTCAAGCTTCGATGCGCTGCTGCCCGGTGCTTACCAGGTAAGTACCTGGACGGGACCAATTGAATACCACGAGGCGATGTAAGAGCTTCCTGCCCTTCCGTCGGGGCCCGGATGCTTCCGTCAAAGCCCGGAGATGCCGAAATCCGACGTCACGTGGACTCTACCAGCTCCCTGTCGGGCTCCATCCCATTGACTCGTCCTTGCTCTTCTCCAGCCAAAATCCGTTGACCCAGAAACCGGGGGATCAAAATTGCGTATTCATGGAAGGGTGCTCAGTTCGGAGATGCTGAATTGGGGGAACAAAAGAGGAAACCCCCATGCAATGGGCAACTGCAACATTCTGCAGGCGGCGCAATCTGCCAAGTGCGCCATGCTGGAAGTCCTGGCGATCTTCTCCCTTTTTGGTTCTCAGGTGGCTGCCCGGCCTCCTATTGCAGGAACCGACTTGCCGGTATCCTCATTGCCAGCATGAGCTCAGGCGTCCACTTTTGGCGATAGCAACCGAGGCGCGCTCGCAAGCGTCTGTGTGCGAGCAAGGAACGTGGGCACTGCACGATCTTCAAAAGGGAACTTTCGCATCACGACGACCAACTTAATTGCCCGGCCTAGTGGGCCCAGTGCTGTGGACCACCTTGGACGGAAGGTTTCCGAGCTGCCCAACGAGGTGCCCGTAGAGCAGGTGGTTACTGCCTTCCTCTTGGAAGGTGGGCTGCTCATCAGCCGCACTCGGTGCCAAAATTGAGGCAAGCGAGGGGGCGCAGGCAACCGCTCCTAGAGGGTGACCCTGACGAGAAGAAAAAAAAAAAAGAAAAAAAAGAAAAGAAAAGAAAAGCAGGGGGAAAAGAGATTGATCACATCACGCTAGGCACAGTACTCTGCAATAATCCTCAGGTCACGGCTCCCTGATTCCGCCGACCGACAGATGAGGAAGTCGTTGATGCCCAAAGCCTGGGGTCGATTCCTCCCGCTGCTCCTTCCCTTGCCCATGTCGACATTCGAAATAGCGCCGTGGTGGCTTGCTTAAAGGGTGGTTGGCGCCCGTGCTGATTGGTCGCACTATCTCACCTGGGGTCTGGTCTTCTTGATCCGACGGTCAGCCTCCAAGAAGAGTTTTTTTTTTTCTTATTCCCACCCATGCACCTGACAACTCCGGTCGAATGAGGTTTCGCGTTTCATTTCCCCATTGCCACCCCGAATTGAGAAACACGCCCGGACGAAGCGACGTCCGCGACAGACATCCATCGTCTTGCGATTCCTGCCTACCCGGGCCCGGCCGAAAGATGGATGCGGGATGGCCAGCAATGGCCTGCGACGGCCAAGAGAGTGCGGTCCGTACCTAGCTTGACTGCCTGGGGCAAAACACGGAATTTCTGGCGCCGTTCGTCCGTCCGTGTGCCTCGCGCTGAGACCAGGGGTCATTCAGCCTTCCCAGATGGCACCACCCTCGATCAGTCTACACACAGCCAGATTACAGCGCGGCCTTGAGGCTCGCCGCACTGCCGGGGCATTGGCCACTCTGCAGAATACCAATAATGCCTCTCCATCATGGGCTGGACTTTGAAAGAAGAGCAAGGGGACATGGAAACTACACAGCCTCCCCCAGCAAGCAGCCGCGGAACGAGCTGGCAAACAAGGCCAGCTATACCATCCCTGTCAATGGCTGCATGATGAGGGGTCGCCCTGCAGCTGCTCGCGATCGGAGTGGAGGGCCCCCGGCCAGTGAGGGACGCTGACAGGGGCCGTGGAGCTGGTGTCACGGTCACGAAGCCTTTTTAGCCCAGGTGGAGATTTTCCGGGGAAACGGGCCAGGGATGAGGAATACTAACCTGGAGGCAAACGGGGATGATCCTAGGCATTGGGCCGCCACGCAACCACCATCATGTCCCGTAAAGTCTATGTACATACAGCACCTACCATTCGGCCGAGGCGAGGAGCGAGAGCCGGAGAGACGACAGGGAGCGGAGCAAGACGCTGCTGGCGCCCCAACTGGCTGATCACCCGTTCGCGCGGTCCGCCGACAGCCGACAGCCGACATCCCAGCCACGCGTCAGATACCTACCGCCTATGTACTCTGTGCGCTCGCGCTCGCCCCGGGCCATTCATTCCGCCTGGAGCACTTGGGCGCACCGAGTCCCAGTCAGAGCTCCCTCTCTCCGCACCTCAGCCTGCGCCCTCGCGAGCGTGCGGGGATGTTGCAGGCTGACCTTTTTACCCAGGCACAAAAACCAATATCTCGCCCCTGCCGAGTACGTCAGACCCTTTACCATTGATGCGCTTCGCTGTCCTCCAATCCCACCGCTGGCTTCACTACCGGCTGATCCGCTTGCGGTCTAGACTGCCTGCCTAGAGGTGGGTGCATCTCAACAAAGATTCTGCATCCAGCACACCCTCTCGCTTCGCCTCCCGCCAGCCCCCGACTGCCTACTGCAGTGCATTGCCGTCTTCCCCCGTCTCTACCCACCAAGTCTACCAACCAACCCCAAAAGAGGCTCACGAGGACAGCCCTTTGTACCACATGTACCACACCATGGCCAAGGAAAAGGGAAAAGAAAATAGCAAACAACAGTCGAGGAGGTGGTTGAGTCTCTTTTAGGCCCCCTCTTCTCGTGCCATTGTCGCTTCCTCTCCTCCCGTCCCATCGGCTAGCTACCCCCTACATATGGTCAAACAGCTGCACCCCCTGCCCCTCCTTTCCGGTTGATATTACGTTAAATTCTCCAAGTTGGTTGGCCCGTCCCATCATTCAAGCAGGTCAGGCAGATACAGCTTGGCGGCACTGTTCAACCCAGCTCTTGACATATTGCCCATCTCTTCTTCATACTGCTAGGGTACCTTGCCGGAACCTTTTTTTTTTTTTTTTACCGTGCTCCCTGGTTTTCCCTCTTTGCTTCTTGCTACTGTATTCTTTCTTTTGCTCACTCTCCCGTCCTTTTGAATGGCCCGCCCTTCCCGCACAGCCTTCGACCTACTGTACACATTTGTCTATGGCATGCATAAAACTTTCGCCTAAGACTCCAGACCCGGGCTGGAAGACCACTCACGCGACAATGTCCCCGGTCCGTGAGGCCGAATTCCAGCCGCGGTTCCTGCTAAACTAGCGCCTCCAGAAGGCGCTTCCCTCTTGTTTCGTCTCATATTCGAACCCATTCCCCGCGCGCAGCTTACCCCTTCAACTATATCTGACCCGGCCGTTTGGAACCGCCATTCCGCTAGTCAAGGCAGATCCGCTCAGTCTATTATCCATCGTCGGTCGCGGCCAGCCTGAACACAAATGCGGGTTTTATAGCCTCCAGCTAGGCTACTGTCGCATCGATTAAAAATCTCTTCCGTTGGAGACGCTGCGAGGCGCTCGATTTTCAACCCTGAGCTGCCTCGTGACCCCTCCCCAGTCGCTGATCGAGACGTTTGTGGCACCTTGCATCTGCCGCTAATCCCCATACGACAAGATTTGACGTCCACCCCTCGTCAAAGACGGGTGACTGGAAATTTGTGGCGAACCGAACCAGCCCTGCTCTTCAGCAACATATTATATTAGTCCTTCACTGCTTGCCCCTTTCGATTCCACCAACACCTCCGCCCACCCGACGAGAGATCTCTAACCCTTCTCAGCACCGAATCCCCCACGCTTCGACTCCCACGCGAGTGGAAACTCACTATCCCAATTATATTTTCCTTTTAGCACTGATCACAAGCTGTCCTTGTTATCGCACATTTGACTTGGGTGCACCTCACCGTCCTCCTCTAGGTTACCCAGGTGATCCGTCTCTTGGCTAGCGGATCCAAAGATCGCTTCAGGCACGCCGCAAGCCTGCTCCTCCAGTCCCTCTACTTTGGATGAAGGGCCATATCTTGTCACAGCAACCATGGGCATGCCATAGCCGTCTTCCTTTTTCTTCTCCAACTGTGGTCGAGCTGTCTAAGGGATTACCAGCACCGTCGAGGTGCACTGTAAAAATACCCACCGGCAGTGTTTGGCGCAAACACAGACGGACCCATCCCTGCCTATCCAGAGAGAAAGGTCAATGGGCGGGGGAACGGAGGATTGACTTCCTCTCACCACAAACCTGAGGAAACGGGCGAGACTGGGACAGAAAGCCGACAGACTCTCCCAAGTGAGAGAATATCCGAAGCTGCCTAGACAAGCCCCCAAGCTTTGTCGCCCACCACATCACCATTCCACCCCAAGAAGTCCCATGTACCCATAATCCTGGCCTGTGATCCATCTTTTTGATGGATTCCATGGTGGTTCAGCTAGATGCTTCCGAGCCGTCCGGAACATGGCGCCGCATAATGCACGACGGCGATTTAGCGACCGAAATCGTCGCCACTGCGACGGCCCGACTCTCGCAGACCTTCCTGGCCCAAGGGTTTGGAGAAAGGCGGCAGCAAAAAGCTCCGGCATCGAGCTTGAAAGTCAGATCCTCAGAGGTCGACGGAACAATATCCCCCAGCTTGGGGGTCGACCGACGAGAGGTTCGGCAAGGGAATAACGGCTCGGCTCTTCGGTATCCGCCAACGACAACAGCGTCGGAATTGGAGTCTAGCATCAAATTATCGACGACAACCGCGGTCTCAGGGGTGTCCGCAGGACCAGCAGTAGGCCAACAGTCAACACTGTCAACCGGCTCGCTGACGCCATCCGGCCCAACGATGGCTGCTGGAGCGAGAACGAGAGCCGACGAAAGGGCTTGCCTATCTCCAGGACATGTTCAATGTCTAGTCACCAAAATGCCCCCCGCAAGTATCGCCTCGCCACCGAGAGCCTCCCTGAAGCGGGCCCGTCCTTTGTCAGACGTAGATGGGCCATACACGTCGAATCAGGGGTGCAAGAAGCGCCGCCTCCTCCGACACCTCGTCACCAGTCGCCTCTCGAAACGCTTCTCCATCCCTGCCACGCACGTGCCAAACCTCGAGAACACCATGGGCATGACGGGTGGTGGCGGTATGGAAAAGCGCTTCCTCAGGCTCGCGGCGGTGGCGGCTGCGCGGCGCGTAGCCGTGTCGCCGATACTAGGCGCTGCGGCGCAACCACAACTGCGCCAGCAGCCACACAGCACACCGCCATCCGAGGTCCTCCGTCGTGCGGCCATCATGAACAGGTTCCGCATGCGGACATCTGGACAAGCTGCCAAGCATGGTGAAGACGCCGCTGTGGCGGAGATGGCCGCCTCGGCGGCCATGTTACGCTTCGCCCCCGGGGTGAATGCCGCAGTCGGCGTGTCTGTACTTGCTCGATTCCCCAGGTCTTCAGCGTCAGGCCCAAGCCAAGCAGGAATCCTCATTCCTCCACCACCGCCAGCGCCACGGCCTAGCCTGCCAATGTCGACTTCGCTGCAGTCGATACCAAGGATGGCACTGTTCCTCAGGAATACGGATGACCCGGCTCAAGTCAGCACACCGACCTCCGCCGCGGGCTCGTCGCGGGACCGCGGTCCCTGCCAAGCACGACAGTCGGTGGCACCTTCGACGCCAGGGCTTGCGCTGCCTGCGGCCATTGCGGCAGCCGGACCGCTATCCCGCGTCGCCGCCATTGCTCGCCGCCGATCCATATCCCCGAGCGTGACGCCACCAGGGTCTCCGTCCAAGGGACTGCGCCCAGCCGACGCCTCGCCCCGGATGATTGCGACAGGTGCGGGCCGTCTGCCCCCGGTGTCGCCGCGACTACAACCTTTGACCTCGTTGGACGATGAGGAAGGGGTGGCCTTCCCGACGTCGGAACACGAGAGTCGGTACGAATCCGGTGACGAGTCGGACGACGTCTATAGCGACTTCAGCCTCGTTTTTGGCGGCGGGGGCGGCGATGGCGCCGAGGACGACGATGACAGGAGCAGGGGTGATATGGACGGGTATGAGGACTTTATGGACGATCTGGACGGTATCCCCTGGTCTGCGCGATAACGAAGGGGAGGCAGGGAGGCGCTAGTCACAAGCGTTTGCCGTATTTTGTCATCCCAAAGCATTGTCTGGATAAAAAAAAAATGGATTTCGGGATTCCTGTATCTCTCGTACTATTGCCAATCTTTCACCGGTGTCCGCAAAAAGAAGAGAAAAAAGCATCAGAGAAGAAGGGAGTATAAAAGTGATGTAATTCTCATTTTTAGCAAGAATTAGAAGAACGGTATCACGTGCAGCTGCCTCGCTTCGCATTCCAAAAAGGGCAATGACCTTTGGGCTTCTGCATAGCAGGTGCTCGGCTCAGTGGAGGCTCCCCCGGCTGGACGCCCTGAATCAGCCCATTTCGTCAAACCTCGATCGACTTGGCTGGCAGCAAATCCAATCCCGCTTTCCGAAAATCCAAAGCAGAATAGACCCAGCAGACAGATAGAGACGCCCGAGGAAGCCTCGCCACACCCTCCTCTCCCCTCAATCGAACTCGCACGACCGACCGACCGACGATCTTACCTTCCTCTGCCGCCATGTTCCTGTCCCGCTCCGCCGCCGCAGTTGCGCGCCGGGCCGCCGTCGCCCCGGCTGTGCGTCGCGGCTTCGCCTCCACCGTCGCTCGCCGTGAGTTTCCCAAAGCCGACGACGGGGTGCCGGCCGCCGAGCCGAGGCGCTCGGAATCCGTTCGCCGGTCCCCCGTGGGGGAGGGAGGATTTTCAATTGAGCGGGAGGAGAGACTGATTTTTGGTTCGGGCTTTCAGACTCGGGCAGCTCCTCGTCAAAGCCCACAACCCCGGAGAAGCCCATCCAGACCCTGGCCGGTACGATGTTATTCCACCCGCGACCATCCATCCCCTTCAGGAGGCAAAGAAAAAACGAAAAAGGAAACGTCTTTGCCCACCCCCGCGCCGAACCGCTCGCTGGCAGGTTCGCCTGTCGCAAGTCGCTCTCATTGCGGGGGAGCCAATGGCGGGGCGGATGAGAACTCCCGAGCTTGACATGCCTGTCACGCGGCTGACGATTTTCTTTTGCCTTCTTCCCAACGACGACCTGCAGACATCAAGACTGTCGACGACCTTTTCGGCCCCGGAGCCAATCCTGGCACCGTCCCCACCGACATGGAGCAGGCGACCGGTCTGGAGCGTCTCGAGATCCTGGGAAAGATGGAGGGCGTCGACGTTTTCGACATGCGGCCGCTGGACTCGTCGCGCAGGGGTATGTCTGTTATCATTTACCCTCGTCGACACGTCCCTAGCAAACACGACCGATGGCCCGAGGGGCTACGAGAGGAAGCTCCCGGCCGGCGCTTGTGTGGAGGTACAACATGTTGGATAAATAAATCGCTGACGCCCCCTTGTTTGCGTCAATGCAGGAACCATGCAGGACCCGATTCTGGTCCGCTCGGCCGGTGACGAGCAGTACGCCGGCTGCACGGGCTACCCTCGCGACTCTCACGAGGTCAACTGGCTCACTGTGAGTCTCCGCCTGGATCTGCCCTGCACCGAGAAGTGATGTCATTCTTTTTTTTTCTCTAACCTTCGGCCTCCACACGACAGATGTCCCGTGAGCGCCCCATCGAGCGCTGCCCCGAGTGCGGCCAGGTTTACAAGATGAACTACGTCGGCCCCACGGACGACCACGCCCACCACCACGACCACCACGGCCACGAGGAGCCCAAGACGTTTGCCGACTACGTCAAGCCCCAGTACTGGTAAAGAAGTCGCTGCTTGGATAGGAGTCGAGGCTCGGCGGATGGATTCATGCTCTCACTCTCCCCTATGCCGGGACGTTCTTGTGTGGGGATGGTGAAGAAGCAATCGAAATGTTGCGGGATTCTGGCGAAGGACAAAACGCTGTAAAGTAGTCCGCAGGGAAGTGGAAGTGCATAGATTCATATGTTGTTTGTTGGGTGTGGTTTGTGATGTGGCTATGTTTCCATGTGGCTGGGGACCGGCAGTAGGCTGGGCAGGCTGCTCTTTGACCTGGTGGAGGGCCGAAAAGGGCGACCTCATAAGCGCGGCTTTAGGTTGCCAAAGTCTGGTGCTCTGGACGCCAACAGGCCACAGCACCACTACTTGATCTCAAAGGATAGAGAGGACAGCCTTGTAGCATGCAGGCCATGGACCTCACGACCCACCCGATAAGGGGATGGATGGGTTGTGAATGTGGTCTATCTGTCAACCCCAACCGTCTGAGCTAGTGCCGCGCAGAGCTACCTGCCAGGTACCTGCCAAGCCACTTAGGTAGGTGGTAGCTCACTTCATGGGGCGAGCTGGCAGCCACACATTTCGAGCAGCGCTGCGCGTCGCAATGCCCGAACAGAACGCGAGCGGATGCGGACCGGCTGAGATCGGTCTCTCCTCAGTCGGCGTCGTCGCCAAAGCTCAGCTTGACCTTTTTTGCGTTTTTCTTCTTCTTTTCCTCCTTCCCTTTCCCTGCTGCTACTGGTGCTGCTTTTGTTGTTGGATCCCGATCCACTCTGCCTGATATTGACGGCGCGGCGCCCTCTTGTTTCCGTTTCGGGCCTGGGTCGCCGTTGCCGGTGGGCTTCTTGTCCCCCTCGTCGTCCTCCTCATCCCCGCCAATGACCTTCCCCACGACTGCCTTGCGCTTCCTCTTGGTGCCCGCGGCGGCGGATACCTCGTCTTCCGCAGCGGCGGGCTTGTCCACTGCAGACTCGTCCTCCTCCTCCGACTCGGCGGCCGTCCGCACCGCAGACCCGTCGAGCCCGATGCGCACGTCCCGGACGACGTCGCCGCGCTCGTCCACCACGACGGGCGCGTCCTCGGCCTCCTCGCTGCCGGACCGCTTCTTGGTCGCGCGCCGGCGGCCGGCCAGGATCGGGTCTGGGCCGTCCGAGTACGACGAGGGGTTTTGGCCGCGGAGGCGGGCGAGGAAGGGCGGGAGGTTTTGGTTGTAGGAGAGGTTGCTTGCTGTGATTTTTTGCGACATTTTTTTGGTCGTGGTGAGCTATTTCGTGAGGACGGCGACGATCGGTGCGACGGGTAGGAGGAATGGGTTTTATTAGGTTGGGGGGTGTTGGTCAACGAGGAACCAACGAATTTGACCGTTCGCGGCTGGGATTGGTTTGGGCGGAGCGCGCACTGTGTCCTGCAGCTACTAACATTTGATTGAAAGTTTACCAGTTCAAACGCTACAGCCACCCACCGACCACCATGTCGTGCAATTTCTCTCAGACGCATAGTTGACTGTTTCACCTACTTCACGGCCATATCCCATCATCCTCCCACTACCCCAGCACACCAGCGTCGTGGACCACAACACCCCCGACGACGGTCAACACGGACCTGAGCTTCTTGAGGTCCTCGTCGGCCACCGAGAAGTAGTCATCGTTCAGCACGACCAGGTCCCCGAGCCGGCCGACCTCGACGGCGCCCAGCAGCGCCTCGTCGGGCCCGCCGAGGAACCACTGGTTGTCACGCGTGTACCAGCGCAGCACCTGCGCCCGGCCGACCTGCTGGCCCTCGTTGACGAGCTCGCCCAGCGCGTTGCGGCCCGTGGTGGCGTAGTAGGCGTGCACCCACGGGTTCATGGGCGCGATGTTCATGCCGTCGGCCCCGAACCCGGCCCGCACGCCGCTCTCGGCCACGTCGCGGAACGGCGGGCCCGCCCGCGGCCCGCGGCCGGCCAGGTAGTTCCAGCCGCTCAGGTTGACGCCGCCGCCGAGCGCCTTGAGGCGCCCCAGGTACTCGCGCGTGATGAAGGGCACGTGGGCTATGACCCAGCGCAGCCTCTCGATGCCGCCGCTCCCGGGGGGCAGGGTGGCGTTGACGCGCTCGAAGCCCTGGATCTGCGCCGCAAAGTCGGTCGTCGTCAGCGAGTGCACCTCGAGCCGCCAGCCGGCCGCGCCGATCAGCGCCGCCGCCTGCTCGAACAAGGGCCCGCCGCTCGCCGAGTCGACCGAGACGAACTCGCCCACGCCGCCCGTGCGCACCATGTCGTCGCCGGCAAAGGGCTTGGTGTCGCGCAGCCGCGCCCGCAGCGTCGCCAGGTCGGCGTCGGCGTCCATGTGCAGGTGGTTGATGCGCAGGCGCACGACGGCGTCGCCGTCGCCGTGCACGGCCAGCCACGGCTCGTGCATGGACGTCAGGTCCTCGTGGCCCGCCCCGTCGCTCGGCGTGCCCGTGGCCGGGAACGCGCCCTGGTCCAGGTGCGTGGTGACGCCCATGGCGGCCGCGTAGGCCATGGCGTCGCGCGCGCCGCGCTTGCGGTCCTGCAGCGTCAGCCGCCGCCGCAGCGCCAGCAGCGCCTTGCCCGTCTCCTGGCCCGCGGCCATGGAGCCGTCGGCGCCCACGGCCGGCCGCAGCGACGCGTCGGCCAGGGCGGTCAGGTGGGCGCGCCCCAGCGAGTTGGTCACGCTCGGCCCGCTGAAGGACACGGACAGGAACACCGGCCGGTCGGGCACCGCCGCGTCCAGCTCGGCCAGCGTCGGCAGCCGCCGCTCGCGGAACTGGTTGAAGTGGAAGCCGCCGATGGTCGTGACGAACTCGCCCTGAGGCACCGCACCGCCCGCCACCCGCGCCCGCAGTGTGTCCTGCGCGTCCGCCACCGAGTAGGCGTTTTCCAGCGGCGTGTGGTATCCCGGGCGATTGCCCATGAGCACGATGTGGTTGTGGTCGTCGATGAGGCCTGGGAGCGTAAGGCGGCCGCCCAGGTCCACCGTCTTGGTCGTAGCCGCGGCGTCGCCCAGGGACGAGCGTGCCGCGTCCTGCGAATCGCCCACGTAGACCACCTTGCCGGCCTTGACGGCGACCACGGACGCGACCGTGTCGGCCGCGTCCATGGTGTGGATCTTGCCGTTGAAGAGGAGCAGGTCGCCCGCCAGCACCGCGGCCGCCTGCGACTGCCAGGCCACAGCCGCGACGGCGGCGAGGGCTCGCACTGCCCAGGCCGTCACTGGTGTCATTCTTGAGATGGAGGTGCTGTCGGACGATGTGTGCGTAGATCTAATCCGAGCTTTTGAAACGAAAAAGTCCGGTTTCTACAGCGGCTCAACTAGCGGAAGCTGGGTCACGGCCACTCCCCCCCGACTCTGATTTTCAATGGTGCGCCTTCCAGTCCCTTTTGTACCAATATCCAGCCATCAAATAGTGAGGTGCATCTGCCGGGAGCATACACCCACCCCCGCCTCGATGCTACCCCGGCTCGGGGCAACCGCCGCGGGCGCTAATAGACCGCCGTAGCTAATCAATGAGTGTTGCATCGCCAAGACGGCTTGCTTTGCGATTCCAGCCCCGTCATTACCTGACGATCACTAAGCCGTCAATAGTGACGCACAGGTCAAATTGAACGACGAACAAAACGACGAGTGGTATTGCCCGCAGAACTTCGAAACGACACAAAATATGAATAAAAGTATATGACAAACATATATCAGAAGGTGGAGGCCGTTCGTTGATGTGAAAGAGCGTGGCGTAAACGTGAAAAAGCCGTCGCATAGTAAAGGAAAAGTCCCAAGACCAGATTCCGTCCCATCATGATACTTCATACGAATACAAACAGGTATACGAAATTCGCGTGTGTGTGAGAGCTGGTGTGGGAGCACCCAACCGTTGCCTCCTGGTTTGGCGGTGGCTGATAAATGATGAAGTGAGAGATAGAAAGAGAGAGGTCCCCACACTCATTAACCGTCCGTCTCCCGCCTTTCCTCAAAGCAAAACCATATCGGCGGTCCGTTCCAACCCTCCAGTAACGAGCGACAAGAATCGGAAGAAAGAAAACAAAGAAAGTGTTTTTAGGTGGTGCGAAAAGCGGTGCGAACACAGACACATATCAAAAAGAAAAGAAAAAAAAAAAAAGAGGAGGTGGAGACAAGGTTTGGTCTGTGCATTTCTTTTTTTTTTGGTTGGTCCAATCCCACGACCTTAAAGCCGGGGAGACCAGGACCAAAGACGGGATAACTCCCAAACAGCAAAACCCGCAAGAAAAAAAAGCGCATGAAGAGAAAGAAGTAGTGATATAAAACGACAAGGTGGAGAATCCGACGAAAGAAAAAAAAACCGTGAACTCCTCGGTTGACGCGAAAAAAAAGTCCCGAAATAAGCAAACACACCAAGAGGCCCGCATCACGCACCGACCCTCTGCTCCATCCTCCTGACCATTTCCCTCTCCTTAGGGCTCCTTGGGTCGGCGTCGATGCCGAGGATGGCAGAGATGCGGGTCTTGTCCGACTTGGCCGCGTTGATGCCGTAGGCCTCGCGGTCCTCTGGTGACAGGACGGGTGTGATGGGGGTCTGGGCCTGCTGGCGGTGCGTGCCGTTGCAGCACGGCGCCGACGAGGGCCCGTTCCTCCAGGCCTGCTCCAGGGCGGCGGGGCTGACGCCGTGCCCGTACTCGGCCGCGATGCTGGACCAGAAGCCGTTGCGGTGGGCCGCGTAGATGGCTGCCAGGCGCGTCAGGTCGACGGGCGGCAGGTGCTGTGACGTCGGGCCTGCCGTGGGCGGGAAGCCGGAGCAGTCGAGGCGCAGGTTAGGGTGGTGCGGGTGCGAGTGCGACGACGGCGGTGGTGGCGCGAGTGAGGCCTTGGAGCTTGTCGGGCTGCTGAAGTTGGCGGCGGGCAGGAGGGGCGCGGGGTGTTGCTGGTGTTGCTGCTGCATGTCCGACATGGGGGCCGCGTAGCCCCTGCTGACGGGTGGCGAGATCAGAGACATGCCCATGGAGGCGGGCTTGGGCAGGATGGCGGGCAGCAGCCGGGGCGAGTGGTGGCCGCCGCCCGACATGATGGCGGGCAGCTGGACGCCGCCGGCCGGCGAGCCGGGACCGTACATGCTGCCCGTGGGCGAGACGGACCGGGAGCACGCCTCGTGGATCGGCGACGGCATCGTGGCGGGGAGGACTGGCGAGTGGCCGCCGGTGGACGAGCCCGAGGAGACGCTCGTGGTCCGCTTGCGGCGGTTCGACCCATGGCTGAGCTGGTGGTAGTGCAGCCGGCAGGCAAGCTCCGTCTTCTTGAGGTGGGCGGCGATGTGCTTGTACGGCATCTTCTGGAGCCGGGTCTGGAGCAGATAGACTTCCTGTTTCGTTTGCAGCCATTCGTCCCTTGGTCAGCCCTCATCCCAACCCTGAAACTGTCCCTGTTCCAGGCGGTGGGCCACCCGATCAAAAGAGGTGGTCCCACACTTTCGGACAGCGAGCCCCCTAAGGGCCCGATAGCCCTTCACACTGAGGGCTCGATTTGGAGAAAACAAAGCTGAGAAAACCCAAACAAACGTACCTCATCCTCACTCCAAGCCCGGCCGCCTCCGGTCGATGCCGTCTTGCGGTTCTTCAGCACTCCGTACTCATGGCGATCCATCATGTCCGAGGTCGGCTGGTAGTGCGCGGGGGGCGCCGTCATGTGCATGGTCGGAGACATCCCTTCCTCCTCGTGGGTCTTGACCCAAGTCCTTATGCAAGCCGACTCGCTTGTTTCGGCCGCTGTATGTCTCGGCCGCGGGCGGTCGTTCGGTCAATCGTGGTAGTGACGATGGCGATCACTGTGCGTGGTGTCCGGAAAGAAAAAAAAAGAAAAAAAAAAGCTCGAAGCTGGCTCGAGTGGGAAAAATGGGCAGGCCTAGCTGCGTCAAGAATCGAAGATTGTCGGAGAACGTGTGATCCGACACCTCTCGGGTTCGTATGCCCTTCAAACAACGAAAGTCTGGCTTAATCGGTCTCTGCGGTAGAGAAGATCGTTGGACGGCGTTGACGTCTGTCTTGAATGGAGCGGTGGTTGGCGGAACCAAAGAGGATGCCAGAGATCAGAGAACGAATCCGTACAATAGAAAGGTGGTGATGAAAGGGGTTTTTTTTAAAAGTGGCTTGTCTTCAAAAATAGACCGGATTATAGTGAATCGAATGTGTTCTTTTCAGTAAAAGAGTGTCTGCAGCCAAGCCAAGCCAGTTGGGCAAAGGGTAATAAAGGAGAGTAAGGGTTTAGCTGCGGGAAAGAAAAGAAGTGAAGAAATGAACGGGACACACGCAACAGCGTCGTGACAGAGAAAGATACTCTCAATTCTGAGATTCAATGTGGGCAGACGAAGAAGATAAACAAAAAGGAGGAGAAAAAGAAAGGGAAAAAAAAGACGCTTAGGATCGGGGAAAGAGCAAAGATAATAATGGACCGATATTGGTGTCGACAGCGTGCATGATGTTCGGGTGGAGGCACATCCACCAGCAGTCGAGGGCGCCGGGCCAGGGGGAGGGGCGAACGGGGGGGGGCGTGTGAGAAGCAGAAGGGGGACTCTGAACCAGACCGCCTCGCCCAGCAGCAGAGAGAGTATGTTTGGCAGGCAGACCCTGTCAGTTCTGCAACTCAGCGGGCGCCATGGAGGCTCTGGGATCCGGGACGCTGGCCAGATCTGAGTGCGCAGGGGTGTGCAAGGGAACATGGCACGGGCAATGGGGTGTGAGGGCGAAAGTGTGGGTTTGGCACCAAGCAGAACCCAAAACTGGTCGGGGTGGGCCTAGTCTGGTTACGGCAGGACTCGGCCTAGTAAACGACACTCTTTCCCGTCTTTTTTTTTATTCTGGTCATCATTGCCTAACCCTCTGTCTCCGTCCTCGCCCAGAAGGACCCTTGTCTTCCGAGTCTGGAATCGGGAGAGGACGTGCGTGGGTGTCGATGAAAGATGAGAGTGGGCGGTCGTGGATTTCCGCGTGGCCTTGACACACGAAACACCACACACCGCACATTAGCCCTGTCCGCTGTGGGCTCTTTCGCCAAACAGCAGTGGCAAGGGCCGGATTTTCTGTTTGCTTTGTTGCTGGAGCAGATCACGGGGCTGAGCTGACAGGATGGAAAACAGGTAGAGCCGCTAGGCAGGGGGAGACGAAATGGACGGGCGAAGCGACGCAGGAGGCACCAGGTGCTCCGGGCTTTGTTTTCTCTTCCCACGCATGACGGCTGTCCAAGGCTCGCCTGCATGTTTTGAAGCGGCGCGCCTGGCAGCCAGAGATCCCGGTGCCAAGAGGAGAGAAGGGCGGCAAGTCTGTCGGCTAGCCCAACCACTCGAGATCCATCCCAGGCAGTGGTTCGGAAGCGATTTTCTCGTGATTTTCGTTGTTTTCTTTCGCTTCTAATTCGGGGAGCGTGGAGCAGGCCACATTTCTGGACTCTCCTCCTGACTCCCTTCAACTCCTTAGGGCGCCACGATTCCGCCATAAACCCGGCGTGGGTAGCATCGTTAATGTGTAGCAGCAAGCGCCCAGGATGGTGCCTGCTCGTGGGCGCCGCCCGCTCTGGCTTTGTTTTGACCATCATGTTTTCTGCGGCGGGCCTTCAGATGAGGGACCAAGATAACAGATCACTGGAGAATCAGGGTTTGCTGGGCGGGACGGTCGGTCGAGAGGCCGCAGGCGGCAGGGAGGCAGAAGCAGGGGGGAACAGAAAACACACTAGGAACAGCGATCAGGAACGGCGGGCCGTCAGGAGGGATCGAGATTGGCCAGAGCCATTCCATCCCAGGCCAGGCCAAGACAGCGTCGGGTGGGCGCCGGCAGCGACACGTGCTGGGACCATTCCAGCTGGCCGGACGTCGGCCAGCTCTAGCACACAGCACCAGCGGAGTCCGTTCAAGGAAGGGCCCTTGTGAACGAGGTCTGCACCAGTGACGCGACGTTTCGACGCGGGGCGGAGTGCGATTGACGGAGGCGAGAAACCAGGCCAGGAGATGGGCAGAGAAGCGGTGGCCAAAACGACGAAAATGACGAAGTGAAAAGGAAAAAGAGAAAAAAAAAATTAAGGCCTGTGACGTTTGACGGACGTTGTTGCTTAACGTGTTACAGAGACGCGCCCTGGCTTGCGGAGAGGGCTCTGATTGGCTGCTGCCCCGCCCAGAAATGGGCCGTTCCCCGCCCAAGGTCGCCTTGGCGCGACCGGACCCCTGTCCTGGCTCAGGGAGCGCTGGGAGCTCCGAGCAGGGGCCCCTCCCCCGTCTTGAGGCAGCTCCGCCTGCCTCGCCGTGGTTTTTTGAGCCGCACACCCCGGCCCCAAATTGTTTTGGTTTTGGGGGCGACAAAACAAGCCGATTTGTTTGACATCCGGGCCCGTTGAAACATGAGGTTGTTTTCGGTTTACTCCAATCTCGTGCTTGGGTGCGGCCTACTGGCCATCACGCGGGAAACTTTTCTCCATATTCCGCAGTGTCGGGTTTACGATACGGCCGCTTACCAGGAAACATCCCCGTTGCGAATAGAACAGCTGTGTTTGCTGTGGCGCGTCATGTTCTTTTTTTTTTTCTTCTTTTTTTTTTCGTCTAATAATGGACCAGGGTCCGTTCGTTCATTCTGGCCCCGCTAGTGGCGGCGGCGTCAGTCTCCCTCCACCAAACATGGAAGGTGGCTGTCCGCAGCGCCTTCTGCGAGTTACGCGCAATCGCCTATTCCAGCGCTGCGGTGGTTGCAGATCCCGAAATCACGGGGTACCTACAGCGAGTCTGGACGTGCTCGTCACCTCCGGCTGCTGTCACGGCTCGCACGGCCCGCGAGGCCAGCCAGCCGACGATGTGTGTCAGGACGGGCACCTGCCTGAAATCCTAATGTGTGGTGCGCTAGCGTATATACGCCATGGCGATACAGCTCCGGCTGCGGACGAGCCGCCTGGCCTTGGTGCCTGGCTTCAGAGCGCCACCATCCAAGCGCTAATGCAGTGCACAGATGCCATCTAGACTTTGCCCATGCTTACCTATGTGCCTACATCGGAACGCACTCGCTCGGCGCTGGCACTGGCACTGGCGGCCAGTCACGCCGACAGAGGGTTTTGGCCTCGATTCCGCAAACTCCGTCCCGAAAAGATTCCGGCCCTGGGTTGAGGGCCCTTGAAACTCGCTATGCGCTGGGGCAATTTCAGCCCGTGTGTCAAGCCTTTCCCCCTTGGACCAGCCTGGCACGACCTGGACCCCTGTCCTGGCCTCGGCCCAGGGACGCCCCGCCAGCCCAGCACGTCGACGACTTGGACCCCTGGCGTGTTGCCCTGCAGGCCATGCGCCATTCAATCGGTATGGGCGGAAAATGGAAAGGAGGCTCAAAACCTAACATGGACACCACCAATGGTCGGGAAGAGGCGTTGTCAGCGTCGCCTCCCGGCTCCACGTCGCAATCGGATAGCACGTCAAACGCACGATAGACTGCAACCAGTCCACCGACGACGGGGCCTCTGCGACGGACGGTGGCACTGGATTGAGTTTATCCCCAAGTTGAAGGCAACTGTAAAAAAAGAGAAGGGGGGCAAAACGGCTCCGGAAAAACTTGCCCGGTCAAAGTCGTTGCTTCTGCCTCAAAGAGAGTGGAGTAGGTGTTTTTGTTTCGGGGCCCACGGTTCACAATTTTTTTACTTCTTGGAAACTATGCGCGTAATTCTGTTGCGCACATTGAGGCTGCGCACATTGAGGCTGCGCAGCGTGCTGGGCCTCACAATCTCCATAGCGGAAACCAGCGTCTCGAATATCGGGCTCTGTCGTCATCCAATGCGCTGGCTCTCTGCGAGAATCCGCCAGCTTGAGTCGCGGGGGCGCAGTGCCCAGGTAGGCTGTGGGCTTGGAAAATATATTAAACCTGCGGATTTGCTCGCAAAGACCCGAAAACCCGGCGATCGCAAACACCAACCCAAGCAGGCACCTTACCCAGATAGGTCCCACGAACCGGCATGGCCCTAGGGGGACTCATCCTATCGGTAACGTGGCGGCTTTTCATCCCATGTCTGGAATCCCCCAGTCATGGCCAACAACGTCATCCGCTGGCGTCGCTGCTTTCGTCGCGTCTCGCAACCTCGGCCGTAACTGATCAAGCAAGCAAGCCTCCCTATCCCCTTCACCGCTGATTCCGCATTCATATCCTCCTCCGGACGAACCGGCAGTCCATCCACACCCTGACGCTGGCTTCCCCCATGTGTGAAATGCAGTGCATGTAAGAGACCCACACAGCCTGTCCAGTGGCTCACAGACACAGACGCACAGCACAGCACAGCACAGCGCGGCACGGCACACGCCCTGCTGTGTCTCTGCCCTGCACCACGGCGACCAGGAAAGCATGATCGCCACCCAGGATTTGGGGCCTTTTTCAGACGTCGGCGTCAGACTTGGCAAATGGCTCGACAAAACAACAGAGCACGGGGGAATTTTCCGCTTGCATTTCGTCTCACCCCGACCGTGCCGTCAAGATCGCCCATGGCGATTTTGCCAGTTCGAATACAAAGACGCCAAGCAGTCCGGGGTCGCTGGGAGCCAAGCCGTTTGGCATTCAGTGTGGTTTTTGTTGTCGCAATCCAGAGCTGGTGAAGCTGATACAGACTTTGCTGCATGTGTGTCCGGATGTTTGCTGACCGTCATCAAAGCGGGCGAGTGGGAGTAAATGGTGTTGGTCTCCCTTGCTTTTGCACGGCTGCCTTGTAGAGATATTCTGCGAATCCGGATTAATGCGGGTCCCAAGTCCAATAGTCATGCCAGACCCAGGCTTTACACATCATGCTTTAGAAACTAGCGGCACAAGGGACGAAGAAAAATCCCCGATGTTAGATACGTATACGTCCCGCCCGCCTCTTTCTTGGCCTCATGCTTCGCTTCCAACTTCCTCAGGTGGTGATCTTTGCAGCCTACATAGCATAACCGACTCGGACTGCCTATCTAAACATCACGTTTGGACAAGTCGGGTATCCTGCAGGGGCAAGGGAAGATCAGAGGCACTTGGGATTGCCAGAAACACTGCGTGGTCTAGGTGTGCAACACTTGTCAACTGTCGGAGGCTTCTTTTCTTTTCTTTTCTTTTCTTTTTTTCCTCTCTAGATGCCTGGCACAAAGGCGACACTGTCGCTATCATCAGAACTGCCTGTAAGGCAGGTCACAGGCGCGATTCGTATGCCAGATCAACTCCCAAAGTGGCCGCTACATAATCGAACCTCCCCAAAAAGCCAGGGGAGCAAGTTGGTGGATCAATGCCCGTCAGGCCACGAGACATGGTGACACCAGACGACACCGTAGCGGATCTATCCCTTTTTTTGCCCCGCTAAATAAGGCCGACGGGCATCCATCTGGATATGCTTTTTTCCTTTCACTTCCCGAAAAGGCCGCTTGTGCGAAAGGGGTTCTTCTGCAGCTGAGGATTCAAAAGGCGGCCTAAAGACTGTACCTGCCTAGCAGAAACGCGTCGGGATGGATTCGAGCGATGCTGGACTGTGTGAGCGGTGCAGGCCTGGTGCTAGCAAGGGGGGCAAGGTGTAAGACGAACTTCACGTTCCCCCGAGGGTCCTCCTGGCTCCGCGCTTTTTTCCTGGCACGGAAGAAGATTCGACGGCTTCGCCCCGGTGTGGGCGGTTGTCCAAGCTTCAAACCAGCATCCGCACACCATTGTTTCCTCGTTTTATCTCTTTATTTCGTTCATTCCTTTTGTTTTCAACCTCCCGCAGCCACTCTAACCAGGGCGGTGCTGCCTATTCCGTGGATGTTCAGACTGAGCGGCGGTTTTGGGATCCTCGGAGATTGACGGAACATAAGATGCAAAACGGGCACCATTTTGTTTACCTGCCACCCCACGCGAGTCAATTCCCTCCAGACCATGTGCGAAACATGCATCTCGAGCGAGCTTCTGAATTAAAAATGAATGTCAATCAAATAAAGTGTGGTCCCTGCACGCCCTCCTGTGTGCATCTGTTCCTTAGGACCAACGACTGCATCTCTTTGGGTTTGCTGCTGTAAATTGAGGGAGGGGTCATGTTGCGTTCCGAATGGCACGAAGGCGGATACGCGGACTGGACCGAATGTGCGCGGAGCTGACTGGGATTCGTGTCCCTGTCCGCCCCTTGCCAAAAAAAAAAAAAAAAAAAAAAAAAAAAAACCCTCCAGTCCTGGGTGGGGTCTTTTGTCGCGTCAGGCGGGCCCTCCCCAATTCGGCTGGCGCAACAGCAACCAGAACCGCCATAGGCTGGATGGGGACGAAAATCAGGATTCCCAAACGTGTGCCGTGACCGATCAAGTTTCACGGGACGACGGATACGAGATGGGACAATCCGGGGCGGGTTGATTGGGCCGCTCGTTGATGTCTCTGGTGTTTCGTTTTTTTCTTTTCGTTCCCCTCATCATCCTTTTTGCCATTTGGCGGCCTCGTCCCTGTTCATGGCGTAAACAGGTAGGCGCCTCGTCGGGCCATTCGCGGATGGCGTGCTGTCAACTGAACTCTCCGACGGCCCTTGGCTGGTGCGACTAGCTCATCTTGATCTGAGGCTAAGCCCTCGTCTACCCACGCCGCTCTTTGTCTCGGCCCCAGCATGAAATGAAGGGTGGCCAAACACTGCGCACTTTGGATGATGTGCAGCCAGGCCCCCCTCCCCAGAAAACACCCCGAATCGGACGACGACGGGGGTGCACGGGTAGAGAGTTGGGATGATGTCCGCCCTGCCGTGCCACCCAACTCCAGACGCATCTAGCTACCGCTCTGTAGGCGATAAGCCATGGTGGAATCTCGGTGGTGTTATTGGGTCGCCGGTAATCTCCCACAAGATAGACGGGATGTCGAGACGGATACATGCCGCAATCCTACGAACTCCGATGAGCGCCAGCTGCATCGACAAGGGTATGCGTCGACGCATCAGATCCAAAAGCCAAAACCCGCTTCTGGCGGAAGCCGCGCGAGCCACTAGGCGTTTTCTTCTTCTATTTTCGCCGTCTTTTCGCCGCGGTTTGTCCATTCGTTAGCGCATAGATGAAATTTGAAGAGCCCTCACTCGCCGCATGATAGCCTCTCCTTCGCCTTCGCGTAGATGGGGAACTGGGGGCGCGGCTGTAGGTAGTTTGACTTAGTTGTCCCAGGGCTGTCCTGCCATCGTCCTGTGTTGTTGTTGTATTGCCCCTCACTCTCCCCTCTCTCCCAGATTTGTCACCGCGATAATGATTCTTGGCGACTGCTGGAGAAATTCTGATGGCGTGTCCTCTTGAGTCCTTTGATAGGGATTATGCAGCCCGATAACGGCAGCCTTTTAATCTTCGACAGCGAGGCATTTTGTGTTTAGCCAGTAGTCCTCGTTTCGATCGAATAGGCATGAGATCATGTTAGACAATACAATGTCACCTATCTTCCGTGTGAGTCGACGCATGGACGCCAGGCGGGCCATATATATATGCAATGCAACATCATAAATCCAAATCGCGTGCGGCCAGCCCGGCAAGTACGCAAGATATTGAAGGGTAGAGGTCTATGCGCCCAGAACAAGAGTGCTACTACACCGCGAGTCACAGGCGTGTGGCTGGCCAGAGATTGGAGCCTCGGCACGCCGTTCGCCAGCACCGGACGGGGCAGGACGGCGCGATCACGATCCGAAGATGTTAGACCTCGCGCCCGGTTCACACAGCCATGTATCATCTCGTTGGCATATACCTGTATCGCTCACGGTTCTGGCGCCCTGCTCATTCCGGCACCTGGCCGGCCTGCCTCTTGGGCTCCTGTTCCTCGCCGCAGCCCCGGACTTCCTGCATTCCTGTCATGTCCTTTCCGAAGCCCGGCGTCGAAGCTATAGCATTTGCACGAATGCGGAAGTATTGTGGGCAAGCAAAGATGAAGCCAAGGTCTTTGACATGATAACACGGCGCTACTCTCCATATCCGGGGAATCTGGGAATCTGAGCCGACCTGACTGGTAGCAGATCAGATCAGGGGATCGGGAAGCGCCCTGCTCCCATGCGGAGCAAGTCGTGATCATCAGGCCCAAGGCTATCCCCGAAAAGCGCAGGGTCAAGTTTGCCAGTCGGTGATTTCCGGAAGGGTGTGCAGTGCATCAGCCGTCCAGCAATCCCGATAGGTTACCGTCCTGGCCCCTGCGGGCGCCGACGCGGGCGCCACATAACAACCGGTCCGGGGCAGCTAATTTGACGACTGCTACGGCGCGTGTGGCATGACACCAATGCCGGGCGGAAATGCCTGCGGGGCATTTCGGATGTGCCGTTCAACCGCCCCAGATATATGGTGCTTCGATGTGTTTCCACGGGATAAGCAAGCCGTAATCTAGCCCGGCAAGCGTCAACTGTGGCTAGATAGGTACCTACCACTACCAGTTTGAGGCTGTGATTTGGCCCGCGGTGAGCTTAGAGGATTGGGGTCCTCCCGTATTCCCTATTCATTGATATGTTGTTCCTGCTTCGGGTATGGGTCGGGCTTTTTAAAGGATGCGATTTTTCCCGTTTCTATTTCCAGCGAGAAGAAACGGCGTTAAAACGAGGCCGTGATGTCATATCGATGCGGTGTGCGCTCCCAAATTCGTTTTAGTCTTGTCGCTGGGCTTTCAAAGGACGGGTTCGTTCGTCTTCCAAGCACCCGAATCCAGCTAGTTCATTATCCATCCACCTCGATCTGGTTGGAATTGCGACACTGCCGGTGCGGTTTTGATTGGACGACCTCGGAAACAGAGGACACGGTGAGACATGACGTCGTGGCAACCGGGGAGGGCGATACATGAATACCCGCAGGTACTTGGGGCTAACTGCCCCTTGGCCAAGCTCCCCACGGGGAGATACTTCGACTAGCTTCAAGACCCTGATCCCCCCCAGCACCTCAGCAGCCCGCCCTTCGCCCGCCTTGTGGGGCAAACCAGGCCGTTCCATCTCCGGGTCGGGTTGACATCTGCATACTGTAGGTGCGCTGCGAGGTACTGACTGGCCCAGACGCGAGTTTTTGCTGTCCCCAAGCTCTGTTAAGGTACGTATTCCCTGCCTAGAAAATCACTCTGACCCAAGTTGTCGTCCACCAGCCGGCCCAAGGGCATTTTCGTCGTAGATTTTGACACGTGGGTCTGAGCTCCGAAGCCTTCCTCTCTTTTCAGCGAATGCCATTCCCCAGCCGCACACCGCTCTACGTCAAAGCCGGCTCCCAACGAAAAAGAGCTTTCGCACCGGGACCCAATCGCTGGTGCGTAGCAGGGCGGGATGCTAGTGCAGCAAAAGAAAAACTCTTCACTTGTGCATGGGGCTGAGCATCCAATCCCAGCCGTTTTTACGCTTTTGCGTCTCGTCCTTGTTGGAGGGTGTGGGAAACAAGCTTCTCACTCCATCATGGAAGCCGCCCGCGGCTGGGCCAGCTGCGGCACCTGATTGGCTGTGATCCTGGGCCTCACGGATTGGCCGAAATTCCCTCCACCAGTCTGTTGGCCTTCCTATCCGGAACGTCGCAAGACGCCGAATCACGAAGGGGCAGGTCCATTCTCCAGCGTGACATTATCCCGTCAGAGAACGGGACATTGGGTATCCATGCCTAGCGGGCAGGCAGCATTCGGTCTACTCTAGATCGGAGGAAGGGAGCAGGGTTGCACAAACGGTGCCGCTGGCGCTGTTCATTCCATGACGAAGAATGCGTTTGCGTTTTTGACGTGAGGGGTTGGGACCTTAGCTACAGCCGTCGGCAAGCATCCTGGCATGGGACCATCTCATCCCCACAGGCTGGAATCTGCCCGCGCGCGGGCGAGCAGCAAGGTACTGGAGAAGGTACTGTATATACGGTAGAAGGTGGGGAGACAGTACTAGGCGGTACGCATGTACATCGAGTGACACTGGTTCGTCCGACCGGGCACACCCGCGTGTCCAGCACTCATTTTCTCCCTCGGCCACCGAGGTACCCCAAAGTCGTCGGGGGATCGCCGTCTGACCGAGCTAACACAGTGTAGCCTCGTCTGGATACCCACCCAGCTCTTGGGCGGATGTTACACCCGCTCACTATAGCGCTTTTTGTAAGGCGTCCCTCTCTGGTTCGCGCCCATTTTCTACCCTTAATCAGCATCATCTTTCTTACTTTTGCACATGGGGCTGCTCTTCCGTCAGCTTGGAGGCCGCCGGCCCAGGCAGATGCGGCGCGGAAACAGGCGCGCACAGTGTGACGTCTAAGTTTTCTGGATCGTTCAATGTGTGGGTCTGTTCGGCCAGCCGCCAATGCAAGCTAGCGGCATTTCTTGCAACCTCCAAATCTTTGCGTCTTTGACCCCACTTTAGATAGGCTAACCGCAGTTGGACAGATCCGTCCCATCCGCAGCAAGCACACTGTGGAAGCTTCGCCCGCACGTCCTCTGGTGGTGGGATCTCCCAGCCACCCCGTCCGCGACATCCCTGAAGGTTTTGCACCCTCCTTCCGAGTCCATCTTTCCAGCCAGGCGGTCTCGCCATTTTTTGCCAGTCGTGGGCTGGAAGTACCTTTTTTTTTTTTTTTTCCTCACTTGTCGAGTGACTGATACATCCCGCGCCGTCACGGCCATCAGTCGCCAGCAGCCCGCCCTCAGCCAGCAGACTTAGCCTGGGATTCCGGCATGTCTATTCGCCCATAGCTGTTGGGGTCCGAACAAACGAATAGTAAGTTATTCCGAGCTCCCATCATATGTCTATTCGCTCCAACGCCTTTTTTTTCTTTGGTCATGTTTCCTGTCGTGGTGTTGCCGCTGCTTTACCTCCACGTTGGTAGCCTGGCTTGTTCTGTCTCCTCCCACCACGATGAGCGATTGAGCCACACACACCAAACACCGCCCCAAAAAAGAAGCTAGAACCGTTGTCGTTGCTTTGTTTCACAATCGTTGGTTTTCGTATTTTGCTATCTCTTTCTCGACTTTACTCACGCAGCCCAGACGCATGTCCATCGGCTTGTTTCCGTATTCATTTGCTTTTTGTCTTTTTTTTTTTTTCTTTTTCTTTGCCCATCCAGGCTTGTTCGCTGTCTCCCTCTTCAAACTGTCTCCTCTTTTGTCTGTGTTTGTGTGCAATACCATCGCTTTGCCATTGGTTGCGCATGGGCCCCACAGACAGAATCTGCACTGTGGTACGACTTTTGATTGGTGCACTCATTCGATACCGGGCAGTACTTTTGGTACCACCCAGGTCACCAAGTCGCCCCAGCGAGACGCCCGGTGCGATGGAGACAACAATGGAGGTACCCCAGCACGGCACGCAAGCAGCAGGCAAGCGAGCAAGCTATGGGCGCACTACACGCAATGCGAACGCAACGCCCGCGCCCGCTTCTTTCCCCTCAGCATCTCGTCAATACCTTTGATCCGCCTCTTGCAGCCAGCGCATCCAATCCGTCGTGGAATTTGCAATCGAGCGACACGCAGAACGCCTGGTGGACGGCGCGGCGGCTAATGCTTTGCTAGGAACCCAGCCGACGCGTCATTTTTCCTGCCATTTCCAAGGTCACTCCCCCTCCCGCTCTTGAACCATGCAGCAGTGGGAGGTCGGCCCAGTCCCGGCGTACCTCTACAGCTCGGGCGGGGGCTCCACCAGCCACCAAAATGGCAGAAAGTGAGTACCACCACGCCTGCTTTGTACCATCCCCTATCGGGGACCCCGCGTGTGCGTGGGACAGTGCCAGCATCTGCTAGAGGCCGTCCAACCCAGGCCAGCCCAGGCCGTGCAGGCCGCCCACCACCTGCCGTCTGGTCTCTGGCCTGTACCTCCCCGCCGCTACCTCCACATCTACCTCACTCTACCTCCCTCGCCCGCAACTTCTTCCCTCCCACACTCTATTTGTACCCTATGTACTCCAATTCACCCTGAGCATCCCATCCCGTTCCCCTTGTCCCCGGCGACGCCCTCTTCACGAACAGTGGAGTTCCACCAAACCGACGGGCGCGCGACAGACAGACGAGTCGGGAGAGCACGACCCCAAGGAACAAAGGATAAAAAAAGGGAAAAAGAAAAAAGAAAAACAAAAAAGCAGCAAAAGCACATTGAGCGACTGCCACCCCGACTCGCGCACGCGCCCCGCCGTCGTGGTCGCCGTCGGTGTGCGCGCGGCAACGCAGAACACCAGGAGACATCTCTGACGCGCGCCGCCCGCCATCCCGCCTTTGGTCACTTGTTCATTTCGTGTTCTCGTTTGTCCCCTCGGTTGTTTCGCGCGCGCGCACGCGTTTGCAACTGGGCCGGTGCTAGCAATCCGACCTCGTCCCGACGCCGCGACCAAGCTCCAGAGTACCCTCCTAGCACACGCCTACCTAGCTCCCTCGTCAAATTTCCCTGCTATTCCTCGTCGTTGCCTCCTTGTCACCTGTCATCGCCCGCCGCCGTTTCGCCTGCGACCCCGTTGCGACTTCGTCTGCGGCGTTCCGTCCACCTCTCCACCTCCATTCGCCCCGACCCTCCCCGTGTTGCCGGAACACCCTCCCCGCTTTTCAATGAAGAAGAAGGCGAGAGTCGATGTTGTGCAGCAGCAGCAGCAGCCGCCATCATGGCCGCCGCAACCTCAACAACAGCCGATGCCGCCGATGCCATCGACGATCCAGCCAATGCAGGCACACAACCAGTCTCCCTTCACTAACACCCCGTGGTATAGCCCGCAAACTACGTATGGTCAGCCGGACCTGTCGCGTCGCGACGACACCATGGGCTACCGCTACACTCCCCAGCAGCCACCGCAGCCGCACCATGCCGCGCCCGTCCAGCAGCCGGCTCTGAACGTCGCCCAGCAGCAGCATGTCCAGCAGGCGCAGCACCAAGGGCAGCACGCGGCCCAGCAGCACGCGCAAATCCACCAGCAACATCAGCACCAGCAACAACAACAACAGCAGCAGCAGCATCCGCACCAGCCGGCCGCACATGGACAGCAGCACAATGCTGCTCAGGCGGCGCAACCGCAGCAGGGGCAGCAGCCACAGTCCCAGCAAACCCCCCAGCAGCAGGCCACGCCGGTCCCGGCCCCTGCGCCGACCCCGCGGCAGCGCAAACGCCCGGCCCCCTCCTCAACACCACAATCGGCCCCGGCCGCGCCCCCTTCGGCGCCTGCCGCCGTCATGCCTGCGGCCGGCGCCGCGACTCCATCCGCGCCCACGGCGGCCTCCGCAGGAGCTGCCGCCCCGGCCCCTCCAACGCCAGTGTCGGCGCCCGCCAAGATTGAGCCAAACGACGACGCAAACTCGACCACTCAGCCGCCCCCGGCCAAGAAGGGCCGCACAAACACTCCATGGACGGCTCAAGAGGAGTTGCGCCTAAAACAGATGCGTGACGCTGGGAACAGCTGGGCCGAGATCGCCAAGGTTCGTACATTTGCCTGAAGAGGGAAACCCAAGGGACGCCTGGAAACTCGTGGGCATGCCACAATTTATAATGCTGGCGTCACGCGCATGGTTTGGCCTTGGTCGAGTCGGTCGCTATGCACGGATGGACCCCACTGACGTATTTCGTTCTGTTTGCGCAGACCTTCCCGACCCGAACAGAAGGTAGCGTGAAAAAACACTGGTACAAGGTTCGTTCCCTGTCCAAACGTGCGCCTGTAGCCTTGCAAGGCTTCGGCAGGCTGACTCGGATCAAACTCCTTCCAGGACATGCACTATGCCGAATTCGCAGAGAACGAGGTACTATCGCCCACCATCCATCCCATCAGCTTCATCCAGGAACCCCTCCTTCCCGCCGTCATCCCGAGGCGACATTGGAACGCGCAGATGCCGTCCCACAACCACCTATTGCGGCTAACACAGTCTTTTCCGGTACAGAGTCAGGAGCTTCTGCACGCCATCAAAGAATACGAAGCTAGCAAATGGAAGGTTATTGGTAATAAGGTTGGGAAGCCTGCGAAGGTCAGTCATCACCCATGTCGGCTCGTCATTGGGCCCTTCCGTCTTCCCGTGCTCCCAGCTTGTCACAGAAGCCAGCAACTGACAAGAGTGTTTGCAACAGGCTTGCGAACAATATGCCAAGGAGAACTTCCCCGGTATGACCCTTGTCTCTCGTCGGCTCCCTTGGCCTCTGGCCTCTGCTGCACCAGCCTCCATGCTGTGAATCTTAGCTCAACTTTCGATATTCTGACTTGCTCCCCTTTCTATCATGCCTAGACCTGTTCCAAACCAGCTCCAAGGCGAGATAGACTTGGCGACATCCCCACTACGGAAAGGACGGATAATGTCCCTACTAGATACGACTCGACGTATATCTCGCGATATGACATTCCTTTTTTTTTTCTTGGGCATCATTCCTTTGGTCTTTGCCTCACTATGGTTCTTTTTGTTTCCTCTCATGTTGGCACTTTATTCCCCAACGCTTGACTGGTTTCGTTTACTCCGTCAAGTGTACGCGTTTGCTCCTTGTCTTACTCCTCTTGTTGGCACGGCGTCGGTTCGATTCCCCTCTCGAGCGAATTTCTGGTTCCCCTGGTGGCAGAAATCGTGGGTTATGATATGGCGGCCTTGTTGGTCTTGGGTGGAAAAAAAGGAGTGAAAAATCCGTGACTCGCAATAACAGCAAAACTCTTCATGCGACTAGGTTGTTTCTTCCTGCATGTCGCCATGGACTTTGGCTGAGGCATCCTTCTAGCCTCAGCTCTTAATAGCCATGGTTTCGTTTTGTCATGAATCTGATTTTTTTTTTGTTCTGTTTTTTTTTTTCCCCTCTTTATCCACTTACCTCAATTCCTCCCTTTGGTTTACAGCTTGACGGCTACAGGCTTTTGGTTTCTTTCTTGGAGTCTACGAGCTGGTTGGATGCAAGGTTGGCGGCGGTGCGGTTTTTGGGGGTTTCTTTGGCCTCATGATTGATTGGAGGAGGGTGGGTTTGCCAGTGGTCGCTGATGGAGAGCCTCGCGATTTTCAATCATGTGGATGGGTAGGATAGCAAGGCCCGAATTGGTGGGTGGGCGAAATGTTGGATTCCATTATTGTTTTTCAGCAATTAGAAACCATGGGCGGGACGGGACGTCTTTGTCTTTGCCTTCAACGTCAGCCTCCCCAGGTACTGTAGATGTGTATGGCCAAAAGTCCATCCTCCATCCTTTGCTGCTCATGTCTAACTCCACGCATGTATGACGTTAGCGGCTCCCGGACGATTGCGGAAGGAGGCTCATTTTCGACATTTGTTGGATGTTCGTCTCGCACAGTGGGATGGATACCTGGGCGCGTAGGAGTCACGTCATGTCATGAGTGACTTCTTGTCTCGTGTTCTCGTATTCACAATGTCTGCGTCGGCTGTGAGTGGCGCCAACAGACAAGATGGAACCCTAAGAAGGATCTTCCGTTCCGTGTCCCATGGCTGCAAGCCACGAACGCTCAAGAACCAGACAGGGAAAGTGGGCCATCTACGTGCGTCTTGTTCGCGACCTCACGTGCCATTGGGGACAGCGGCTGGTCACGCCAGGCAAGGAAGCAAAATAAATACTGTGCAATGACTCGAGAGCCGCCCAGCACCCCCGCACGTTACGCAACAAAAGGAAGCGGACCTCCAACACAAAATCGACAATGCGCCATTGGTCCGTGGTTTTATTTGGTCAAACGCGCCCGACTTTGCCACTTTGCCAGCCATGGAACAAGCGTAATCTCGTATTGGCTTACCCCACAAACGGTCGCTCGCTTGACGATTTTCGCAGGGCCTTATTGGCTGTGGCATCTTTTCTTTTGTGGTCGCTGGCGCCGCGGGAGGTGGGCTGGCCGATCATCTCGGATGCCGGATGAAGAGGCAAAAAGACGGAAAAGGACCACTCTGTCTGCCAGCTCCGGTTCCAGCTATGCAGATATCGAGATCATATCGACCTGCCCCCGCTGTGTATTTGCGATCAGGTTTCACGGCGTGGAATGGCTGGGCGGTAGGGGGCGTCGTTCCAAGGCTCCTGGCCTGTCTGGCGGGACGAATTGACAGATTATTCATGTCTTTTTTTTTTTTTTTTTTTTTTGTGCAGCCTCAGCCTTGCTGGGCGCCGTGGCATTTCGCTGACGCCCAGAAAAGCGTTGACAGACAGTGAAGAAAAAAAGAAGAAAAAAAAAAGAAGACGAGGAGGAAACGAAACAAAACCACGAGTCTGCAAAGGGAGCAAAATCTTGGGTGGGCTTGCATATCGGAAAATAAAATTCCATTCTGCAGGCTCAACGGGGACCAAGCGAGCAAAAGGGCGCCACCACAATTACGAATGCCCATTTGCTCTAACCCCATCCTTCTTGGTGCTGCTGCCGGCGGGCGGCCGAGCCAGACCCTCCTTAACCGACCCCCTGCACCCACACCTCACCCTCAATGCGGTGGTGCGTGTTTTCCGTGAAGGGAATGGGCCGGTGGAGGGCAGAGCCGGATTTGCCTGCCTGCTGCTCCTCTCCCTGCCGAGATCCCGTTCCAGTCTTCTTCCTCTTCTGTCGTCCATGGATGATCCATCCCCCTCTTTCTCTTCCCATCGCACGCTCGCTCGTGAGGCTCGAGGAGGCCAACCGACTGGAGACACATTAATGATCTAATTAATACTCGGAAAACTTCTCTCAACCCTTACACTCGCTCAACCCACACTCGCTTTTGCACAAAACTCCTCTCTGTCTCACGCTTTTTGTGTTCCCGCGATCCGTCGACGAGGAACCATTGCCCACACTCGCTCGACGAGAGACTTGAGAACCATCGTCGAGATCCCTCCCCTCACGAGACGACCACCGAAGCCTTCACTGGCCTTTGGAGAGAGTGTTGTTTTCAACCCGATCGCTTTTAATTTTGCCTCATCGCGGATCCATCGAACCCAGCACGACCCGACGTGTTTCCATTGTTTCTTGGTCGTTGTTTTGCCTCGGGTATTACACGGATTCTGCTTCCCGGCTTTCGTCTTCGCCTTTAATCCTACTCGCCTCTCCCGTTTTCAAAGGGAGCAAAGTCGGGCAAACAATAGGGACGATCGATTCGCATCGTGACGCCGCCGACGACACAAACACACGCAGACACCTGTTTGCTCGACATCAAAATCGACAGCACAGCTTAAAAATCCCGCCTCATAATCTTCACCATGAAATCCACACTTTTTTCGCTGGGCGCTGCCCTGGTGTGCGCGTCGACTGCGCTCGGCGCGGATCTGAAATGCTCGCTGGACAAGAAGTGCCCGAAGGAGGCCCCTTGCTGTGGACGTGAGTCGCTCCCCTACCGCCGAACCGAAAGTCAATCTTGCTCCCCAGACCTTCCCACAAGCCTTGATTTTTTTTATTGTTTCCACAGTGGCCGCCGCGGGGCCTGTCCATGGTGACGATTCAACGGGACGAATTAACGTTAAGAACTTTATTTTATTTTATTTTATTTTTTTCTTTTTTCTTTTTCGTCCCCTTGGCTTTGGAAGAAGAGGTGGCAACGGGAAAATATAAAATAAAAAGGAGGGAAAATAAAAAGGCGCCACATTCTGCATGTCGGCAAGCCGCCCAGCAAGTGCTGGTCGCACCGCATCGTTGTGTCGCTGCAGGCACAACGTCGGTGCATTGCAGGACGCACGCAAGACGCAGCCAAAGAGACCAGACGGCACGGGATGTGAAGGCTGACAGGCGATGGAACCAACACAACAGTCTACGGCGACTGCGGCACGGGGGCCTTCTGCCTCGGCGGCTGCGATCCGCGCATGTCCTTCTCGCTCGACTCTTGCATGCCGGCGCCGACGTGCAAGAGCCAAAAGTACTCGTTCGACAACCTCGACAAGGTCACCGACATCTCAAAGTACCTGGGCGACCCCAGCAAGTCGGACTGGGTCGCCCAGGGCGAGCCGCTGGTGTCCAACGGCGCCATGCTGCTGACCATGCCGCCGCGCTCCGTCGGCACCGTGGTGTCGTCCACGGCTTACATGTGGTACGGCAGCGTCAAGGCCAAGATCAGGACGTCGCGCGGCGCCGGCGTGGTCACGGGCTTCATCCTGTTCAGCGACGTCAAGGACGAGATCGACTACGAGTGGGTGGGCACCGAGCTGCAGATTGCCCAGACCAACTTCTACTTCCAGGGCATTCCCAACTGTGAGTGGTGCCTGTTGGTGCTGGGTGCTCGTGGGGGGTTGAATGCTCCAAGAGACTGGCTGCTGACAGAACGACCGCCCCAGATGAAAACTCCAAAAACATCTCCCTGTCCAACACGTTCGACAACTGGCACACGTACGAGATCCAGTGGACGCCCGACGAGATCACCTGGCTGGTCGACGGCCAAAAGGGCCGCACCAAGAAGCGGTCCGAGACGTGGAACGCAACGGCCAACCAGTGGAACTACCCTCAGACCCCGGCGCGCGTGCAGCTGTCTCTGTGGCCGGGCGGCGCCGACACGAACCCCAAGGGCACCGTCGACTGGGCCGGCGGCCGCATCGACTGGAACAACCACGAGGACATCAAGAATCACGGCTTCTACTACGCCATGGTCGAGTCCGTCGAGGTCAGCTGCATGAACGCGCCCAGCGGACCCGGCGCCGCCAAGGGCTCGGCCTACTGGTACGCTGACGCGAGGGGCACCAACGACACGGTCCGCAACACCGACAAGCGCACCACGCTCAAGTCGCTCTCCGGCTCCGGCATCGACCAGGACGCCGGCGGCTCCTCGGACGCTTCTTCTTCGTCCTCCTCGGGCTCGAAGCCCGCCCAGACCGGCGCCGCCGCCCCGCCGCCCCAGGTCCCCGGCGGCAGCGTCGTCGGACCCGGCGCCGGCGGCTCGGCCAACGGTGGTGGTGGTGGTGGCGGCGGCAGCGGTGGCAACGGTGGCACCCCTCCCCCGCCCGCCGAGGACTGCACCTCCAAGACGTTTGTGCAGTCGTGCGGCCAGAAGAGCAACAACGCCGGCCGCACCATGTCGACCCCGTCGTCGTCCTTGGGCGCGAGCGCCCTGGCCGTCGTGATTGCTTTTGCCGCCGTTGTTACGCTATGAAGACGTCGTGTGGTGATGTGCTCTTCTGATCCCTGTTTTCTTCTATATAAAATAAATGTTTCTTTTCTCTTTTCTATCTTCGGCTCTTCTGATTTCGCTGCTTTGCTTCGAATATCTAATCACGGCTGGCGTGTATGGCGCTTGGTGAGGAGAGCCTTCTCGACGAACATTTACACGGTTTCTTGTACCCTTGGCTTCGTACGCATGGCCCATGCATGGCCTTTATGCTAATGCTTGAGATTTGTTGACGCTTATTCCATTGCGATTGGATGCCTAATATCGTGGGATGCTTGCTTTTTCGTTTCCTGATATTACACTTTAATGGTGGTTTCCTGCCTTGGAGAATGGGAATTGGAGAAAACGGAGTCACCTGCTTGCATGGCTTTGATCCTGTCCGTTGCTCATCGCCGATACCATGGACAAGGCGCGACGGGCGCGCGTGCGACGATTGGGGTTGCTCTCACGATAAGACAGTGCCACACGTGCCTTTCAGGGGCTTCGTTTGCTTACACGACTTATACAGCCGCGGGCAGGAGTCACAGCCAACTTCCTATTCGCTGCGATTGGGCAAAAATGCTGTGCTGTCTTGGTTGGTGGGGGCTCATGCATGCTGCGCAGAAGATCGATACTTCCTATCACGGCGGATGACTGGGCGCTACCCTTAGAAGGGTGTAGCTGGGATTTCGGCCTGTGGTGAACGCAGCTTAATCTTAACCGGTGTGTGTGCCTAGATGGAACCACAAACCCGTTAATCCAGACCATCTCGTCTATCGTCCAATATCCTCTTCTCGTCTCATCAATGGTGGAATCCATAACCTCAGACTTAAAGGTGCAAACGGAGGACTAACAGCGAGGCACACCGATAGCATGCAAAACAAGAGCAACCCGCCGCCTTAGAAAGTATGAGTTCCTCAGACTCAACCATCAAATCCCCCAACAGACTATCGCCAGCATGCCTGGGCGTCACAAGAACCGCCGCGAGCAACAGGCCGCGCAGGACCACCCCCACTCAGAGCTTGCACGAACGAGAAAGGGTACTTGAACATTTGGCAGCAGTACAGCATCCAAGTTGTCATTAGGTGCGTGGTCGTCAGGTACCGTTTCGGGGGAGAAAAAAAAAACGCCGCGATGGATGTCGTGAAGCCGTTGAGGGGAAATTGCAAATTCCGAGAAGCCAAGGCTTTCATCACGGTGACCAACGTCCAGCTCTGGCTGCCCCCTGGACAGCGAGGTTTTCCCCTGGCGCTGGCACCCACATTAGAGACAGAACGGGCAAAAGCAGCAGGGAAGAAATACCATTGCACGGGCGTTGGTTGAGCATCTATACCTCGGAACTGACTCCCCTCAAAGGAGAACAGAGAGAGCAGGAAACCCCAACCGAGACATGGAGGCTTTTTTTTTAGTTTGTTCGGAGCGAGGAGGTCTGGCTTGGCCAGTCGCCCAGCCTATGCACCGCGCCCCGCAAAACCGGGCCCAATAACGCTATATCGAGCCGCGGCGTGGTCTGGCTTGAGCGAAACCAGTTAAGTAGTGGCATGGTCTGCGTGTTGGCGCCGTTGCGAGATGGCGTGCGTTCCCGGGCCGCCTACATGGCGAGACAGAAAGTTTCGTTTCATGCTCGTTTCCCCCGCGCCCATTTCCATACCTGCTGATACCAGAGTCAGTCCCCGAAGCACAGCGGCAACACTTGCTGGCATTTCGGGATATTCCGGCCTGCCTGCCTGCCTGCCTGCCTGCCTATAAATGCCCTCAAAGATCCCGGGGATGATACCATTACTGCTCAAGGACAGGCAACCCCGTGCATGTCGTGTCCGCATATCGTGGGGGTATGTCTTCACGAATGGAGTGTTGTCACTTTATCTCCCTGGTACTGTCTGGCGGCTCTGTAGGTATCTGTGGAGAAAGCCATGGCGAGGAGCCTTACCTATCGTCAACCGCGGCATGGGATGTTTAGCAAACCCTTGCGCCGTAGATGCCGCCTTGCGTCCAGCTTCACGTCCCACCTGGTCTTCGCCCTTGAGTCTTGGGCGAAGTGCGGAACGAGCTGATCCAGACGCAATGCGCCCCGAGACAGCAGGCAACTGTCGCAGCGTCTTGAGATGTTGTGGTGATTCGTGATGGAATCCCGACGTCCGGGCCCTCCGAGGCAGGCGTACCGTGCTGATGGCAACCCCGCTCGCTCTCCTGGGGTAAAAGGACGGCTGAGCATGTGCAAGAGCGGTGGGGCGCACGGCTGTAGCAGCACGGAGCGCTGACGCCTACACGGAGATTATGCTTGAAGCCCCTGCTCAAAGTAGCGAGATTGTGGTCTTGAATAACGGCCCGATCTAGCCTCAAGAAGATGGCGTATAGCAGCCGCGATTTATAGGAGCAGCTTCTGGGAAAAGTTGGGTGGGTAGCTAGTGCATATGGGGTAGATAATATATGAATGAATTAAAGGTTTGCCAAGGCGGGAGGTGAAATGCAGGTCTGCATTTGACCAGCACAGGTGTGGTCGAGCTTCACGGGGCTCTAATCTGGGGCACCTGGTACAGAGCTCCGGGGCTCGGTTGGAAACAGAACGATAGGCTTGTGGGCGGAAAAAAAAAAAAAAATGGAGAGTGCTTGCGGTCTCTGGGGGCGCCATGCCGGTGAATGACGGCCCGGGCGAGGCTGGAGCCTAATCCAGGCTGGCAGTCCCCTGCTTCGAGGACCAACCCGGCACTCAACCGTCGAGGCTTGGGTACACTTTGCGTGTCGGAGGAATGTGGATGGGAAACCGTCGTGTAGGTAAAGGTATCCGCTTGCCAGCATAAGAAAGGGCGAAGAGAGCCGCAGCAGAAAGAGAAAATTGCGTATTAAAATCTATGCTATATACTACAACCGAAAACCTGGTACATCGGCGTCATGAAACGACGACCCGAGACACTCGCCGGCCCGGCTCGTTCCCGGGCTGGGTGGAAGTTGATGGCCGGGGAAAAGAAGAGCACTCAAGCGAGCCCCAGCCTCTCCTGCTCGGCCTTCTGCCCCATGGCGTAGACGACGACGCGCTCCTTGATCCAGTCGGGCAGCAGCCCCGCTGCGGCGTCCTGGACGGCGTGCCAAAAGTAGGGCACCACGGCGGCCTTGCCGCAGCCGACGCGCGCGAGGATCGAGCGGGCGACGACCCCCGCGTCCGGCTCGAACAGCGACGACCGGCGAAGCTGGTGGGATGTGCCGGTCGAGTCGCCGACGCGGACGCACATGACCTCGACGTCTCCCCGCGCGCCGCCCTCGAAGAGCCCGTCGAGCGCCAGGCAGCGCGACATGCAGTTCAGGAACGCCTTGGACGGCGAGTACGACGGCAGCCGCGGCATCGACTGGTCCGACATGCTGCCGACGTTGATGACCAGGGCCGGCGACGCGGCCTTGAGGCGAGGCATCAGCTGCGACGTCAGGATGAGCGGGAACAGGGCGTTGGCCGACACGTTCTCGGCCAGGGACCGGGCGCTGTAGGCCTCGACGCCGCAAAAGGGGCCCGGGTCGTACAGGGGCCCGCCGGCGTTGTTGATCAACACGGTCAGGTGCAGGTCCGCCAGCTGGGCGAGGATGGCGTCGAAGTCGACGGCGGCCGGGGCCGGGGCAGGTGCTGCTTGGGCGTGCCCCTGGTTGCTACCGTCGTCCTCTGCCGTAGCCGAGGCCGGCTTGAAGCAGCTGGAGCACGGCACGCGGCTGACGTCGGCGACGAGGACGCGGAACTTGCGGGACGGGAAGCGGGCTATAAGGGCTTCCTGGACCTTGGCTAGCTTCTCTTGGTTCCGGCCATGCAGGACAACGTTGAAGCCAAAGTCGGCGAGCTCCGCAGCTAGGTGCTTGCCAATGCCGTCGGACGCGCCCGTCACCAAGGCCCAGGGTTGCCGCTGCTGCTGTTGCTGCTGCTGCTGCTGCCTGCCGTCATTGCCGCTGCCGCCGCGGCCGCTACCCGACCCCGAGACCTGGCCGGCCTGGTGCAGGTAGCGGCCCAGGCGCGAAGGGCGCGCAAAGGTGTAAGCGAACGAGGCGCCGCGGCTGGCCCAGTACAGGGTCGTGAGCAGACCGACGGCGGCAAATGGCAGCGTTGGGCCCAGGATGGGGCCCAGGCCCGTGCTGGCTGCTCGGTCTGACATTGACGTCTTGAGGGTCCTCCAGCCGGTGAAGGGGGAGCCAGGGGCGCCGCCGGGGAGGTCAGCTTCACGTTGGTCGTGCAACGGTGTGCAAAGACTGGGTGGACCTGTCGATCGGCCGACGATTCAGGAAGGAGGGCGGCCAAGAAACAAAAAAAAAAACAATAATATGGAATAATAATAATAGTAAAACCGTTGATTCTCTTTCTCGCGTCTTCCTTCCCTGTCCTCGCGTCTGCTGGACAGGCCGGCGGCGGCTCGAATTGAAACAGGACGGAGTCAAAAGCCGCAGTGGCAGCGACGTGAGGGTGTTTCGGGGTGCTGTGGTGCTCTGGCTAGCAGGTCGCTAGCCTCGCTTTCACCTAGGTGTCTGTCCGTACCTGCTGCAGCATGTCGGGTTGTGGTTTCCGGAAGAAAAAGAGACGGTTGAAAAAATAGACCACGCGCGTGGTTGGCAGCACAGCGCGGTGGCTAGGTAGGTACCTACCACCTGCCTACCTACCTACCTACCTGCCTACCCAACCCCTCACGTTGATCGCCGGTTCGATGGATGTCAACGTTACTGAGAAAGGTTGTGTGCAAGGTGGGGAGCAGAAGGTCGCGCGGCGAGTCATCATCCATAGAGGCCGTTCCGCAAAAGCACCATTTCACTGGCCACACTGGGCCGGACCCTGACTCCCCGCACCTCATCTGGCTGGGAATACCCTTTCTTCTGGCTGCTTCGTTCTGTTTCGAGAAGCGTGCGTGCTGGGTCGTAGTCGTTTCGCCGGGTGAGATTTGAGCAGGTCAAAAGGCCCAAGGGATTTTGTGTCACTCGAGATAGAGGAAATTGCCGGCCGAGGGCCTGGGCCTGTCTGTTGGTCTGGCGGGTGGAAGAGAGAGACGCAAGAGCAACCTCATGTCATGAGGGTGCGTTGCGGTGAGGAGGTCAAGAGGGCCTAGGTGGCACCTACCTACCTTACCGTACCTCTCTGCACTTGATTAAATGGAAGGACTGGAGCAGTTCGGTTCGGCGAGCTGTCGAGTCGGGGGCGGTGCAAGGGAAGGCACAAACCCGTCGGATAGCGGTAGCAGTGGGGCTCTCCTGCCTTTCTTTCTTGCGAGCTGCGCTGCGAGAGAATTGAAGCTGTCGGCAAATTCAGCGCAAGCATCCTTGGCGCCACACATGGGAGCAGTGGGGCTCGTTTTGGCGGCCCATGTTGCTGGGTTGCATTGGCCCCAATCTCAGGCCTGATGTCTGATGTCTGATTCGGCACGTGGTGGGGCTGCCAGCGACGCAGGTGTGCGGTTAGGCGCTTCGAAGGCGCCGCCGAACATTCCATTGCTGCCAGTGCGGGACCAAATGGCGGCACCGGTCTGCGTCACGGACATGGGCCAGCAGTGCTTGACGTCGCGTCGCGCCTTTGCTGCGAGTGCCATTTGCACTTGGCTTGGTGTAACTGTGGGCGACACGCGACACCGATTGCGTGAATGGCGTCGGGGTGCTAGTACCACCTGGTTTAGACTTGCGATTTCTAGATGCCAAAACAAACGCCAGGGAGCAGCGCCCTCACCCTCGCCCTCTCCCGCCAAGCCACAGCCCGGGCCAGGTGCAAAAGAGCCGATGTCGCCGTCGTCATCTGGACGCCGTCGGCAAGCAAGCCACAACGGTCGCACCAACGTTAGGCCCCTGCAGGCGCCCGCCCGGGGGGTTCCGTCACAATTGGCCGGGTGCTTCATGCAACCCCACCGCCCTGGCCTTTCTCCCTCCATCCACTCTTATCCACTTCCCTCCGTCTCCCATCGATCCGCTTGCCCATCAAATCCCGGCCGTCGCCTGCCATTTTTTGCCCGTGTTCCAGGTTCCTGTTGCCCATCCCACGGGTCATGACACGACCTTCGACACGACCACGACTGCGCGCATCCGACCCCGGACCCTGGTCGGCAGACACGACACTGCCGAGACGTCCCATATTCTGCTCTGGTCTTTTTTTGCCCGCCCCGCCCCTGGCCCCTCTCTTCCCACATCGCAACCGGGGGACGTTTTTCTGGGTCCGTCGCATTTCGGATCAGATCGAAACGCGTGCGCAGCACCTGACCGTCCGTGAGGGCGTCCACACCCCCGACACCGAGGCCAGCCAAGATCAGGGAACAGCCCTCGATGCCCTGCCTCGTGCCGACGACACCGCCTTGACGCCACGCCGCGCCAGGCCGAAGAAGGACGGGCGGCATATGCGGGCCTGTTCGGATGCGGCAAGGCCTCCCCTTCCGCTCTTGTCAGGCGCACGGCCTTGACACGCCGCTCCATTTCGCTTGTATCCTTATCGTGCTATGGGTCTGAGCGCCCCTCCCCAGCCGCCTGGGACCGGCCGCCTGGCCCGATCGAGCCCGGCACAGAGGCGAGACGGCCACGGGCCAAGCATTTCAAGCCTCTCCCATGTCGATTGACATCGCAGACCGCAAAGCATTTTGGAGAGGCGCCCTATGTTCCGCGTCGCGGCAACCTGACACTTACGCACTTGCCTACCGAGTCTCACCAGATGTCAGCCGGCCAAGGTACCGGCCAACCGGAGGAGAGGGAGGCGCGCCCCAAGAGAAAAAGAAAAGAGAGGCAAGGGATGAGAAGTCCTGGTGGGGCTCGTCTGGTCGAGGCTAGTCGCTAGGCTATTCCAAAAGACAAGGCCAAAGGGAGAAACAAGGGCACAGAGAAAAAAAAAAGACGAGGGGAAAAGAAAAGAGGAAAATGACAGATCCCACAAGAAAAAATTAGGAAATAAGCAGTGGGGGTTGACAATGCCGCCACCAGGGTATTCTAAAGGGCTAGACCTAGTCAAAGGCATCCGTCCTCTCAAAGATGTGGTGTTGTTTTTCCTCATTGTGGATATTTTACCCGCGGATTTTTTTTTTCTTTGCACTGCTCTCCGTTACCCCATCGATACACGAGGGGGCTGATTTTCACTGGTCCCAAAAGGCTCCCCGATATACTGTGTCCACGACAGCAAGGATGGGGCTGCCACAAGCTTGGGGGGTGCTCAAAAGCGACCAGGTACCCTACTGGACGAATGGAGGACCGAGCGCATGGCGATATTAGGGCGACTAGGGCTCGGAAGCAACCCGGAAAGTAGTTAGGGATGAGAAAAAAAAAAAGACATCATAAGACATTATAGTGATCGACGCAAGGTCGCTACACAAACTACGCGGTGCCATGGCGCACTGCCTGTTTGCATGACGAGCTAGCAGGCGCCTCCCATTAAAGTGCAATTTTGACCCTAGGGAAGGGAGTATGTAAGAGTAATGAAAAAGGAACGGAGAATAAACAAGATGAGGTGGGCAGAGAGAGAGAAAGAGAGGGGTGGGCGGTGACGAACAACCACACAATGGATGACCCGCCCCGCTCTCTTGTGCAGCGGCCTTTTTTTCCGGTCTGAATAATATTGTCCTCTTTGTTTTATCTCTACCTAGGTTTCCGTCCGTTCTCCTTTAACGTCACCTCTCTTATGTGCCTGCCCTTTTTTTCTCTGGACCCTTGTCCCTGCCACATATGCCACCCGCCCGAGACCTTGCAGGACGATGGCCGGCTGTTGGTGTTGGTAAGTCACCTCCCTCCTCGACCGACACGGGCTCGCTGACTCGTCCGGGATCATGGCTCCACGGGATAGCTTCCATTCTTTCCTTTCCCTATTTTTTGCTTCTTCTGTCCCTTTGGGGGTGGGGATAGGGATGGAGGAGGACAGGGGATCTCTTTTGTGTTAAATTTTTTTTTTTGTATCAATATTATCGTTATTATTTCCCCTTCCAGCTCGGCGCCTACCTACCCAATTCTTACAACGCCAAGTGCGCCACCCAACACATACGAGCTCGGTGGGCAGCAGCCATGCATCCCATTTTTACTTAGTGTGCTCGTCAGGGAGAGAGGAGGGCGGTTTGGTCAGACCTGGCAGGCAACAAAAAGGCGTGTGTGCGGCATGCAGCCACGACAGCTCCCAGCTGTCCAACAGCAGCAGCACCAACCAACCCCCTCGCCCTCGCCGGCGTTTCTGTCATACCCCTACACCCTTCCTATAATCAACCTGACGTCGCACTGCGTGCGATTTGAGCAGTTGCCCGCCGGGCCCTCCCGCCGTCAAAACAAGTCTGTGGAACCGCTCGTCCGCAGGCCGGCCCAGACACAAACACGGACACAGACACAGGCACAAGAAACATACCCACTCCATATCGTCCGCCCGGGGGCCTAACACTCCCTCCTCCTCGTCACTGGAGGGAGTCCCACTGGCGCCCGACGGCTGGTGGCCCCGGTATCGTATCGCCCACGGACTTGAAAATTTTTTTTTGTTTCGTTTCAGTCGGTGTGGTTTTCTTGTATATCTTCTCCTCTATCCTCTTCCTCCCCTTCCTTCCCACGAAGAAAGGGGAGCCAGGCAACACGCTCTCTTCCACCTTCGTTCTTGGTACCCGTCCTCTTCGTCTTCGTCTTCGTCTTCGTCTTCATCTTTGCCTTCCTCTTCCTCTCTTCTTCGACCTCGAAGCCATCACGGGGCTTACCACGCCGCCGAACCCCAGGCAGCAGGGAACAACACCGAGCAAAAGGGGAAGTAAATAAAACACAAGCAAGGATGGTCCTCCTCCGGGCAATGGCGTGGTCGTGCACGCCGACCTCGCCCATGGGCTCCTCGTCCAGCGCGCTGGCCCTTGTCGTGAGCTTCGGCCTGCTGGGCCTGGCCATGGTGCTGGCCAAGCTGCTGCCGGAGCCGCTGCGGCCCGCCGCGCTCACCCAGAACCGTCAGCTCCGGCGCCTTCGCGCCAAGCGGCTTCCGCTCCCGCCCGGGCCTCCCGGCGAGTTCCTGCTGGGACACTCGCGTGTGGTCCCTTTCGAGGCGCCGTTCAAGAAGTATGCCGAGTGGGGCGCGGAGTATGGTGAGTTATTTCTCTATAAATAAGCTTCCGAGCTGGGATTTCTTCGATTTATTTCGATAAACGACAGCCAGCCGGCCCGGCCATCCATGGTTGCTGACACGATGCATGTCGTACAGGCTCCGATGTTCTCTACTTCTCCGCCTTTGGCCAAAAGTGGATCGTGCTCAACAGCCGCGAGGCTGCCGTGGAGCTGCTCGACAGGCGTGGCTCCAACTACGGCGACCGTCCGCGATTCGTCCTGTGGGAAATGTTAGTATAATATAGCAGCGTCGGGGGAGGGGAGTGCGTTGACGGGCGAACGACGCGACAGACAATATACGCGAGGCCGTGATGAGCTAACCGACCTTTTACGCTTTCTTCCCCCTGAGCAGGATGGGCTGGGCACCGACGCTGACGTGGCTCCCCTGGGGCCCCAAGATGATTCAACACCGGCGGGCGCTGCAGCCCGCCTTCTCGCGGACGCGGGCGCACGAGTACCGCGACGGGCAGCGGCGCGAGGCCGTCCGGGCCGTGGCGTCGATGGCGCGGCGGCCGGAGAGCTGGGGCCTGATCACGCGCCGCTTCGCCGTGGGCGTGGTCATGGATTGCGCGTACGGCATCGAGATCGCGGGCGACGAGGACCGCTTCGTCGGCCTCTCAGACCAGGCTGCCGAGGCCATCGGGAACGCCGGCCCGCCGGCGGGGAGCATCGTCGACATGTTTCCGATGAGTAAGTGTGGTTTCCCCATTTCCCCTCACCAGGCGAGACCTTGTCGTCATGACCCCTCCACGTCCTGAAAGACGCACGTGTCACTGACCTGGACCGACTTGGGAAACTCTGCAGCCAGATTTCTGCCGTCCTGGCTGCCGTTCATGGAACGAGTCAGGTATGCGCAGAAGTGGAAGCCGGCGATTGAGAACGTGACCAACGAGCCCTTCGAGGCCGCCCTGAGCGACGCGGTAAGCGCCCTACGTTTCGTTACATCTAAAGCCTGCCGCACCCCGAAAAAAAAAAGCGTTCCGTGAAGGTTCGAGAAGGCGGGGACGGGCGGGTGATGCGGAGAAGCCGAATATGATCGCTGACGTTTTGTGGCTCCTTCCACCCCTGGCAACAGAAGAACAAGACGATGAAGAAGTGCTTCATCCGCGAGCGGCTCGATATATACCACGAGAACGCCGAGAATGGGCTGCCCAACAGCTTCGCCATGGACGACATCAAGGGAGCGGCCGCCACGGTGCTCATTGCCGGAAGTGAAACGGTAAGTAACGCACGCTAGTAGGACCTCTCTCTACCCACCTAGCTCGGCGGGCACTAGACTGACTCGGGGCCAACCCGCCGCTTTTTGGGGAATAAAGACAGCAACCACGGTGAAGTTCTTCATCATGTACCTGATGCAGAACCCGCGGGTGCAAAGGCGGGCACAGGAGGAGATGGACCGCGTGCTGAGGCAGAGGCCGGGGACGACGGCGGCAGCGACAGAAAACGAGAGCCAGGAGGAGCAGCAGCAGCAGCAGCCGCCACGACTCCCGACGTGGGACGACCTGCCGCAGCTGCACTACCTCAAGCTGGTGCTGCAAGAGGTGTACCGCAGCAGCCCGCTGTCGCCGCTGGGGATCCCGCACGCGTCGCTCGAGGACGACGAGTACCGCGGCATGTTCATCCCGCGCGGCACCGTCGTGTACCAGAACGTGTGGGCCATGACGCACGACCCGAACGTCTACTCGGACCCGGACGCGTTCCTGCCCGAGCGGTACCTGCCCAAGGGAAGTGGTGGTGGTTTCAGCAGCAGCAGCAGCAGCGACGACACGGTGCTCGGCCGGGGGGAGCCGTTGCCGACGGGCAACTTTGGCTTCGGGCGCAGGGTGTGCGTGGGCAGGCACCTGGCCGAGAGCAGTCTGCTCATCGTCTTCGCCACCATCTTGGCCACGCTCGACGTCGGTCCGCCCAGGGGTCCGGACGGCCAGCCGCGCGACGTGGACGTGAAACTGTCGTTCAGGGGTCAAGTGTGAGTCCCTCCTCCTTCCTCCTTTCTCCTCCTCGAGGATCAGCCGCTAACGGAGGAACCTTCTCCACACAAACAGGTACCCTTTTCCCTTCGAGTGCTCGCTGACGCCGAGGTCCGAGGCGGCGATGCGGCTCCTCGACGAAGCGGCGGCGGCGCAATAGCAGATTTGACAGGAGTTTCTTCTTTGATGGCTTGATCTTGTGCGCTATGGATTCGTTTATGGGGGGGGGGCATCGCATCGCAGGGCACGGGGCATGGGACATGGGCATGGGCATGGGCATGGGGCATGGGGCATGGGGCATGGACAGAGAGTTTGGGATTAGACTTTTATCAGGGGCATCATGATGGCTGGGACCGGTCATTTTCAGGACTGGGCCTAGATTCATCAACGGGGCGTTCGCTGGATTTGGCATGGAGGATTATCAATACCCACAGAGGGAGGGAGGCGTGTGATACCCAGGGCATTTCGAGGGCGCGGTACGGACCTTTATCAAATACAGAAGTGTTTATCGAACAAAAGAAACGTGGCTTCCCGATCTCTAATATCCATGAAGGACGTGCCTTCCTCGTCTTGTCCTTCGACCGGAATCGTCGGCCTTCCGGGAAAGACCAGGCCGAAGGCCCCGCCCGCCGAAATCGGGAAAAAGAAATTAATGACAGGGCCCCACCTTTAGCTCGCTCGTATTAACTTCGCCCGCCTCTGTAATCCCAGTTGTTAATTGTTCCACCTATGCAAATCCATTTCAATTTGATTCATAACGTCAGCCTTTTCAACGTCAGTGGGGGATACCTACCTGGGTGACCACCCACAGATACCTCTCTCTACGTCCATGTCGCACAATGCAACGAGCAGGCGGTCGAGCGACCCTGTGGCCTGTTGACCTCCTCCCCACCGTCCACGACTTGGTACCACCCTCACTCACCTATTGACGCCATCCACGCGTCCGCGATTCGTACCCCGCGCGCAAAAACGGGTCTGCCGTGGGACGGTCTGTGTCATGCGAAACTCGTCGTCTGTGCTGTGCGTGGGGGACACATACCACACACCACCACCGCACACAACGCCGCGTCTGCTCCGGTCTCGATGGCCTGGTCTGGGCCCGGCTTCATTGCGTCGAGGGGTTCATCGGCCGGCTGCCCGATGCGTATTGCTGAGTGTCGTCATGGCTTTGATTGCCCCTCGTGCTCCATTGAGCCCTCTCTCCGGAGCCACAAAACGTGCCCAAAAAATCAATACAACAAGCCTCGTCACGACCCCACAGCCAGGATAGGATGCCTCGACTTGAAGTTCCGCGGAAACACCAGTGGACCTTGACCCCCCGCATTTCTCTCCGTCGTGGAAAAGCCCGGTCCAATGCCAGTCTCGGTATTCATCAGCCACCGTGGACTCTCGCTGGGTACCCTGTGAGAGAGTCTGTGATGTGATTTAGGGTCCTTGGAAGCTTGCAGCCTCCACGGGTCTTTCTGCCGCTAGCTCCTCATCGTCTGTATTAGCCTGCTCCACAGGGTGCTCGGCCCATCACCCCTCTCAGCAAGAGCTCCGACCCCGGGCCTTCGGCACTCGGGACACTGGTTTCCCTGCCCAACTTAATACTTGGAGTAATCTGCGTTGCTAGCCGAACTTGTGTTCGTGATAATCACCGTGTCTAGCTGTCGCTGTTCATGTTTTGCTGCTGTAGCATACGCCGAGCAGCTCGATCACCAGAGTCCGAGACACGGCGCCTTTCCGTCCTTTCCACTCAGCCTTGGAGGGCATCAGCGTGACTCACAGCATCGTCGATTACCTAGTCTGTGGAACACTGTTGCAGGGGAGAGGACAAAAAGTACATTCCTCAGGACTCACAACACACAGCCGCAATGACCGAGCAGCAGGAACACAGCCGCGAGACCAAGCCCGGGGACTATCTCGACTGGGAGCGTCTTCCCCCCGGCGGACCTCTCAACAGATACTCGGCCAAGATCACAAGGGGTCATGACTTCCCCGGCGCCCAGGTCTGTCCAGCGTCTTGTGCCTTGCGGGATGTGATGAGACGCTGACAGCCCTCTTCCATGGTCCCCAGGCCATGCTCTATGCATCCGGCGTGCCAAACAAGGAGATGATGAAGAATGCTCCGCAGGTTGGCATCGCCACCGTATGGTGGGAGGGAAACCCATGCAAGTACGATATGCCATCGCTTGAGGGCGAAACGTCTCCGAGCCGCTTGAAGAGACTGCAACTAACGTGGAAAATGGATGGCTACCAGCACTCACTGTAAGCAAGCGCACTCAGCCCGGCACCGTGCAACAAGCGCCCGTCTTGCGTGGCACTCTTGGGACACGACGACTAATAGACGGCAGTGCTCGACCTGGGGAAGATTGTGAAGAAGGCAGTGCTGAAGCAGGACATGCTGGCATGGCAGTACAACACCGTGGGCGTGTCTGATGCCATCACCATGGGAGGAGAAGGTAAGATGGCCACGGCTCTTTCCAACCCCTCGAGTGATAGGCATCTCGCCGGAGCAGATGAGGCTGACGAAACTTGGGTATCCCATGACGACACTGTCAAAAGGGATGCGGTTTTCACTGCAGACGCGTGAGATCATCGCTGACAGCATCGAGACGGTAACGTGCGCACAACACCACGACGCCAACATCTCCATCCCGGGCTGCGACAAGAACATGCCCGGCGTGGTCATGGCGGCCGCGCGCCACAACCGGCCGTTTCTGATGATCTACGGCGGCACCATCAACAAGGGCCACTCGGAGCTGCTCGGCCGACCCATCAACATCTCGACGTGCTACGAGGCGTCGGGCGCCTACATCTACGGCAAGCTCAAGCCGTGTGCCAACGCGCCCAAGGTCAACGGCGCAGACCCCACCCCGTCCGACGTCATGGACGACATCGAGCGCCACGCGTGTCCCGGCGCGGGCGCGTGCGGAGGCATGTACACGGCCAACACCATGTCGACGGCCATCGAGGCCATGGGCCTGTGTCTGCCCGGCAGCTCCTCGTACCCGGCGACGTCGCCCGAGAAGGCGCGCGAGTGCGAGCGCGCGGCCGAGGCCATCAAGCTCATCATGGAAAAGGACATTCGGCCGCGCGACCTGCTGACGCGCGCCGCGTTCGAGAACGCGCTCGTGCTCACCATGGTGCTCGGCGGCTCCACCAACGGCGTGCTGCACTTCCTGGCCATGGCCAACTCGGCCGACGTGCCGCTGACCATCGACGACATCGACCGCACCAGCGGCCGCGTGCCCTTCCTGGCCGACCTGGCCCCGTCGGGCCAGTTCTACATGGAGGACCTGTACCGCGTCGGCGGCACGCCGTCGGTGCTCAAGATGCTCATCGCCGCCGGCCTCATCGACGGCACCGTCCCCACCGTGACGGGCAGGACGCTGGCCGAGAACTGCGCCGACTGGCCGTCGCTGGACCCGGGCCAGAAGATCATCCGGCCGCTGAGCGACCCCATCAAGAAGACGGGCCACATCCGCGTGCTCCGCGGCAACCTCGCCCCGGGCGGCGCCGTGGCCAAGATCACGGGCAAGGAGGGGCTGTCCTTCACGGGCCGCGCGCGCGTCTACGACAAGGAGCACGAGCTCGACACGGCCCTGGCCAACAGCGAGATCAAGGCCACCGACGGCAACCTCGTCCTCATCGTGCGCTACGAGGGGCCCAAGGGCGGGCCCGGCATGCCCGAGCAGCTGCGCGCGTCGGCCGCCATCATGGGCGCCGGCCTCTCCAACGTCGCCCTCGTCACCGACGGCCGCTACAGCGGCGCCAGCCACGGCTTCATCGTAGGCCACGTCGTGCCCGAGGCCGCCAGCGGCGGGCCTATCGCGCTGGTGAGGGACGGCGACGTTGTGCGCATCGACGCCGTCGCCAACAGGCTCGAGATCATCGCCATCGACGGCGTCACCACCGACGCGGAGGGGGTCGACAACGAGCCCGCCATCCTGGCCGAGCTGGCCCGCAGGCGCGAGGCCTGGACCCCGCCCAAGACCAAGCCGCTCCGTGGCGTGCTGGCAAAGTATGCCCGCCTCGTCTGCGACGCCAGCCACGGCGCCGTGACCGACCTGGCGGAGCCTAGCTGGTAGGGAGAGGGCGGGTAGTTGAGATTTATGAGCTGGCTGGCTCTGTGATGTTCTATATAAAAATTAAGGAAGACGTGCTTAGGTACGATACAGAAAATGCATGGGGATATTTTATCATGGCCACGACTTCCCCTAACCAAGCCCCCAGCCGTTGTGGTGCAATGATTGGAATTTGCTCGATGATGATGCTCCTCGGGTTCTCCAGCGGCTCGTGGTAGTTTCCGCCTTAGGGCTGCGTCAGATTCTGAGGTGAGCGCGTATCTGTCGAAATTTTGAATGCAACAGGGGTTCTGCGAGGCCAACGAGACGTGCACCACAACCCCGGGCAATCCCAACACCCATTGAGCGATGCGCCCGGGCCAAGGGGTGCCCACGTGGTGTCTCTCCGAGCCGAGAATCCGAGGAAGGATGTGCCCATGAATTGCAGGCACGGCAGCATCCATCCTCCCGCTCATCTCACCGGGCGACGCAGGAAATGCAAGCTGCACGCTGCATGATTGCCAAGTGCTCAAGTCCGAGGCGGGTGGTGGAACTCTTGGCATGCCGGTCCAGCCAATGGCGGCAGTTTTCAGGGGAATCCTGACCGGGAACCCTTTTTCCTTTTTCTCTTCCTTTCCCTCCCGCCAGACACGTTCAGCTCGACGGGGCTTTTGGAGATTCAGACGGATTCCTCCCAGATTTTAAGCAGCCGTCGTTGCTTTCGAGGTGGGAACGCGAAAAGGGGCTCGCAGTAGGGCAAATGACGTCGCAGGGGCATATTTTTAGGTAGGTTGCAACCAAGCCCAATCGCCAGCCCAGATCTTGGAGAACCCGAAAAACCAGGCGGGAGAGGGTTAAAATAGGGGGCCAGTGCGGGCCGTTTGTTCAAGGGGTTTGTTTTGTTCTGTGCAAGTCTCCAGCACAACGGGCAGTCCTGCAGCAGTCAGTCAATTGCCAGCTGGCAGACAAGCCACAGACACGCCGCAAAGGACAGACGCTAGCTCCTCTCTGTCATGTTGATTGGCGGACGGCCCTGACGCGACCCCACATGCTCCTGGAGTAGGCGTTCTAGCCACGGTTGGCTCGTAATCTCTCAATGAAAAAATTGACCCGCAATGGAAGTCCCAATCTCGCACGCCTTCTCTTATCAGACATGACCCGAAAAGAGACCTGGCCAGAGCATCCTCGAGGGACATCGCACTTTTGGCTTGAAAGTCTCCTTCACCAGAAGGCCACATCGCAACACCTTGACGACCGCAGCGGCCGCGTCTGACCGGCCCCGATGTCTGCCTCAGCTGTCCCCCCTTTACAGCAGCAATAATCTTGTTCTGTTCTGTTCTGCTCGCACTGCCGAGAACAGGCGAGTCGCTCCCATAAGCAAGCCCAGCCCTTTTGGGGGTTTTGAGGGCACCCCTTGTTGACCGTCTGGTCGATTTTTTTTTTTTTAGTCCATTGCTCATTCTCGGAACGCGTCTCCATCACCAGGCTGCTTCCTCCGTCAATCACCATCGCCCAACCTCCTTCCACTCGCGACTTCAGTTCAACGGGACTCGTCCCTGCCGCTCGTTACTCGCATTGGCCAAGTGCGGCGCACACCCGGCTCGGTCTGCGGTGGTCGCCGATTGCTTTACACAACCGTGCCCATATCGCTCGTCGTCGCCCTGTCCCCGATGCTCCTGGCAGCGTCCAGAGCTTCGCCGCGCTCTTGATAGCCCAGGTCCTTCCAACGCCACCATTCGAGACGAAACGACAGGCAGTCCTTCCGGCATTGTTACGTTTCTAGAAGCATTAGACTTTTCTTCCCCTCGCCTTGTCTCGACTTAATCAACATCATCTGGCACCACCGCCAAACAAGAAACATACCCACCTCTCCATCCAAGACACACCTCGCGGATAGGAAAAGGTCTACACACGAACACGGTCACCCATGACCATGGATCTCTTTAGACGAGCCAGACGGCTCGTCCCCCGACCCTCGCCGCCGCTCCCGTCGGCTGGCGAGAAGGACAAGCCGCAGAGGCCGAGCAAAATCTGGTCGCGCCTCGCCTTCTTCCGGAGACCTCTCCGGCTGCGAGGAAACTCGAGCGTGTCGGTGCCGCTGGGGGTGGTGATCTTGTTCCCGTGCATCGTCGTCATTCTGATCCTCGTCATGTTTGTGAGGCATCCGAACTCGAATGGCAGCATCTTGATCCCGGCCGGGGCGCCCCCGGCGATCCGGTACGTTTGCTCCGTTGCCATCTCCCCAGCGGCACCCGTCTTCAAGGCCCTTTCGAGCTTCCTCCGTGAGAGGCTGATCGCTAATCCATGGCAACCATTCAGAAAAATAAGCGAGGCCCACGACAAGGTCTTCGTCACCGGCTGTCTCGACCCCAAGACGGAAGCCGCCAAGGCCCCGCGCGCTAATGCCGCCTTCGTCGTCCTGGCGCGCAACAAGGAGCTGGATGGTGTCATCCAGTCCATCAAGTCCATTGAGCGTCACTTCAACCGCTGGTTCCACTACCCTTACGTCTTCCTCAACAACGGCGAATTCAACGAGACCTTCAAGGAGGTTGTCCGGAATCACACCTCGGCTCCTGTCGAATTCGGCTTCGTTGGCCCCGACATGTGGGGTTACCCTGACTGGATCGACGAGAAGGTCGCCAAGGAGGGCATCGCCAAGCAGGGCGACGCTGCCGTCATGTACGGAGGTCTGGAGAGCTACCATTCCATGTGCCGATTCTACTCGGGGTATGTCTTGACGCCGATACGAAAACACTTGTCGACTTCGCAATGGATGTGCTGACAGCCAATACACCACAGATTCTTCTACAAGCACCCTCTCCTGGCCAAATACGAGTGGTACTGGCGCCTGGAGCCCGAAATCAAGTACTTCTGCGACATTACCTAGTACGAACATGCCATCCCCCGAGACCAGACCCCATCTTTGCGACAAGGGCAGATGCTGATGCCATTTTCCTTTTTCTTTCCCATAGTGACCCCTTCCTCAAGATGATCGAGGCCAACAAGACGTACGGTTTCACCATCGCTGTCAAGGAGCTTCGTGAGACGGTGCCCAACATCTTCCGTTACGCGTCGGCCTACAAGCGGCTCAAGGGCCTCAAGTCCAAGGGTCTGTGGGAAATGTTCATTGAGCCGATGCCCGACAAAGAGCCTGAAGAAGACAAGTCGGGACTGCCCGAGGAGGTCCTGCGGAGCGACCCCAACCGCAACAAGCCCAAGGACATTGACCCGGAGGCCATGGAGGGCGAGAAGTACAACATGTGCCACTACTGGTCCAACTTTGAGATTGCCCGGCTCAGCTGGTTCCGCAGCCAGGAGTACGAGGACTTTTTTGAGATGATGGACCGCAGTGGAGGCTTCTGGATGGAACGGGTAAGTGCTTTTCCCTCATTCTTTGTTCCCTTGGCCGCTCTGCTGTGATTCATTGTTCAAAGCCGGCCGCTAACCCGTCTTCCACAGTGGGGTGATGCGCCCATCCATTCGCTTGCTGCTGGTGCCCTCCTGGCGCCGCGCGACATCCACTACTTCCGCGATTTCGGCTACCGTCACACCACGATCCAGCACTGCCCGGCGAACGCTCCTGCGCGCCAGACAGAGCGCGAGCCTTTCCTGGAGAAGACGACTCTGGATGAACGCAAGCGGCAGGAAGAGGATCAGTACTGGGATCAGTTCGATGCTCCCAAGGAGAACGGTGTCGGCTGCCGCTGCCGCTGCGACACCGATATTGTCGACGTCGAGGGCAAGGAAGGCAGTTGTCTTGCCGAGTGGGTCGATGTTGCCGGCGGCTGGGCTAGCCCATAAAGTCCATGCTGGCAACTGTCGACAGTCGTTTCGAAGCACAAGATTGTGACGAGAAACTCGAGGGATGACAGACACAGCGTGGCAAAGGTTTATGTTGCGTCAGGTTGTCGGTCAGGTAAACCGTCATCGGCGCAGGTCCTCTGTCCAGTATAATGAGCCATGTCCCTCCACGCTCCTGTGCTTTCTACCTTGAGAAGCTTGAAGCGTTTATCCGTTGGTTAGAGTATACCAAATGTCTCGGTCGGGTCACGGCCGTCTGTTTGAAGAAAGGAAGTACTCATACACGTTGCGTCGGTTACGTCTGGTCGTTTGGGTGTCTAGCAAACGGTCGACCAAACTACTTTTATATATGGCAATGCCACGTCTTGTTTTTAGTATTTATGTATCTTTTGTGCAACTGCTTGTGGAGATACCAGTTCGATGCATTCAGACGGTTGATGTTGCAGTCATGCTACACCGCTCTGCGACGTGCCCAACGCCTGGTTCTGGCTTCTGGTGTGGATGAAGGTAGAATGAAGCATGCTTACCGAGATACCTACCTAGGCACATAGGTATTCTAAGCCGAGGCACATAGATGCACATTGATAGCACAGCACAGCCCGGCTGGTTTGTGGCCCAAGCTCACCTGCCGGCTTTATGTTGAGGTCGAAAAGGGGATCCGAACATACATCCAACCAAACTTGTTCGGTTGACTTGCATGTGACGATAAAAGGGTGATATATACCAGTCCGTCAGTTTTTCTTTATGTACATGCTACGCCGGAGGCTCACCGGCCGCTCATCCGCCATCCCACAGCACCATTCCATGGAAGATGCTCTCCGTCTTGGGGGATTTTTTTTTTCCCTCTCTCCTTTTTTTTTTTTTTTTTACGCAGCGTCGAGGAGCTTCTTGATAAACTCGAGGGCCTGACGACCGTACTTGTTGACGTACTGTTGGTGCGAGTTGGCGTCGTTGCCGTTGCAGCAGTACCTGTACAGGTTTTGCCGGTAAGGGTTAGGTATGTTTGTTTCCTCGAGGCAGCAGATAAAGATATTGATAGACGGGATCTGGGGATCACTCACGGGTCTGTCGAGTCGCAGTACGACTGGATGATGGACGGGTTGGCGGGCTTGCACTGGAAGCCCCTGGGGCGGGCGGCGAACTGCAGTGAAGCGGGTTAGTGGTGCTCTGTGGCATATAACTCTGGGACTGGTAGAGGCAGTGAGTGGCAATAGACTTACCCCTTGCGCCCTGCAGGTCCCGACGTTGTAGGGCAGGCCGGCGACGTTGTGCGGGTCGCCCATGAAGATGGCGGCCTTGACGGACGCGAGGGCGTTGCCGCTGAGGGTGGCACCTGAGCCGCCGCAGAGGGCGTTGTCCATGATTTGGCCGCCCTTGCGAGTGGAAGACTGGTTAGCCAGTTGCCTGCATGTTTCGCTTTGCTTACGTATCCATCCATGTCGCTCAGATGAGATGACAGAATGGAAGAAAGAGACAAGAGGGGCCCGGACGTACCTGCGAGTACCCGATGAGCACGATCTTGGTGCTGGGGCAGCGCGTGTTCATCTCGGTGACGGCGCGCACGACGGCCTGGGTGCCCTGGGCGGCCGAGTTGTCGTAGCTGACGCCGCCGCACGAGCCCTGGCCGCCGCAGGCCGGGTACACGATGGCGGCCGACGTGCTGCCCGGGTACGCCTGCAGCACCATGTTGACGAGCCCCTGCGACGTGCCGTAGCCCTGGGGCACCGTCGTCTCGCGCGCGCCGAACACGTGCACCTTGGGGCACGCCTGCTGGCGCCCGGCCAGGACCGGCTCGTCACTGCCGGCCAGGGGGCTGGCGACGGCGATGCCGGCCAGGAGAGGGATGGCGGAGGAGGGCCTCATGGTGGGTGATGACGGGAGATTCTGGGCTTGTTTTCGTCTCTGTTTTCTTTGTTTCGAGTGGCTGGCTGGGCCGGGCTGGGCTATGGAGCTTCCTCTTTTCTTGTGTTGTTCCCGGACCGAGAGATGAGGTGATGGGCGTCGGGACGCGATATATAGCCGTATATGAACCTTGTAGGGAATCCGGGAATAATAGCGACACGACTGCCTACCTGCCCGTTTATCCAGCCGGCAAAGAAGCCATGACGGTAATGGCGTCGTCGGCAGCCAAGCACCGCGTATATTGAACACCCTCTAGCTGGCTGGCTCGTCCCTTTTTTCCCCTATTCGGCAGCAGGACGCGGTTCCCTTCCGCCGAGGATCAGACTTTTCGAATCTTGCACCTCTCCCCACACCAGGATGCGAGCCGCGTCCCTTCTACCCTTCTCAGCTATATGAGGACGCGTCTTATTACTTGCGGAGATGTCGACCGAGGACCTTGTCTGTCTACATCGGGCCTTGGCGGAAGGTCATTTTAGCTTGTTTAAGCTCCCCTCCTGGACCCGGTAGCTGACACGCCTCCACCAATGGTGGTCGAGGAGAAAAACGTGGGGAAAGACCTGCAGCGGCGCGGAGAAATTAACGGTGTCGTAGTAATCAACCTCACTCAACTTCCCCGGGCTGGCTAAATAGCTGCCGGCGCTGTGTGCGTGTCACGCAGATCAGCCGGACGGAAAGCATGCACCCCACAATATGCGGAATCCGACGTCCCGTTTGCCACGTCTACGGGGACGGGATGCAAGGTTTAAAGCACCCAGGGGCCGTGCTTTGGACGTGCATATCCTTTCGTCCGGATGGCAAGTCTATGGGCGCAAGCACCGCGGAGTTGTGGCGTGGGGGAGGTCGGCAGCTTCGTCGGGGCGAGACGCGGTGCTTCGTTTGAGCACCTGGCTTTGTATGTTGCGTGTGGGCGTGTTGAGAGGATTAGTGGTGAAAATAGATACACCCATATGAGATAGAAGAACAAAAATACAGAGCAAGGTCCGATGTCGGCAAGGCTATCGGCGGAAGATATTCTGGGACGCAAAATGGAACTTTTTGGTCTTCCTGGTGTTTACAGGGCTGCCGCATCCGGGTGCTCATGACCTGGGTGTGGCGGGCTGTCGGTCTTAAGAGGAAAACAAACCTGTCGACTGCGCCTAGCTACCAGGGTACATCTGTTCTTTTCCACGTATATACTGTAGTCGCCTTGGAATTCTTTGGGCATGATAGGCAAAAAGGTGCGCCCAGGTACGTGATGGCCACCTTTACGTCCAGGTAAACTTTACGAACGTGACATGGTCTCACCAACGTGATACTTGTCTTGCTCACATCAACCCGTCCGTTCTTCCATCACGGGATGATATGGGTACCTACCATCGCATATCATCGTCCGTTCATTAAAGGGATGACATGGATTCACGTCTACCCGTAAGGTTAGGCCTGTCAACTTGGTGGCCAACCCAAGGTGTCCCGCGGTTGCCGATCCCCCAAAAAAAGAGCCTCTCCCGTCGTCTCAACCGTGATGCGGCAAAAACAGCCCATGATCGAAGCTTGCCCCAGACGCTATGGAGCCTGGGGGCTTGGCTCGACTGGGTGCCCCTACTTAAGCGACCCAGCGCCAAAGCGAGTCATTCCACGGCGCACTCTGGCGGGCTCGCGGGGGCCGTTTCAGCAACGATCGACTGCCACTGCCAAGACCCCTGTGCGCTTCAGGGCAGATCTCCTCCCATCGGTGGGTGGCCCCGAAAAGGGCAACTGTCAGAAAATGTTGTCAGCGGTTGAGACGACATCTGACGGGCTGGACCGAGGCGGCGGTGGGCGATCTTCCTCCCATGTCCATCTCCACGCTCCCCTTTTCCGGCCCAGATCCATGGACGGGAATGAAAAGGGTCTTGCTCTTGCTCTCGCTCCCGCGGGCCCCGCAGGGATCTCCTGGGGCAAGGGCGACGGCGGCGGCGAGATGCCGACCGGCCTCGGGCCTGCCCAAAAGAAGTGGTATAAAGCATGCCGAGGATCTGGTCGCTTTATGATGTTGTCTAGCTCTCTTCATCCACCACCCGCTGCCAACCCGCCAACCTCCCATTCCTTCTTTCTCCTTCCGCTGGCCGGTCTCTTCTCTTCTCTTCCCTTCTGTACCCAAGGCCAACGTCCGGAACAGCTAGTCTTGTTTTGATTATCACATNTTTTTTTTTTTTTTTTTTTTTTTTCAAAAAAAAAAAAAAAAAAAAAAAAAAAAAAAAAAAAAAAAAAAAAACCTTTTAATCCCCATCCATTCCACACCGTCCCACGGTTATAAAACATGCAGTTCTCCATCTCCACCGTCCTCGTCGCCCTAGCGGCCGTCAGCTCGGCCGCCATCATCGACAACGAGGGCGTCCGAAACGTGCCCCGGGAGCTGATCGAGGTCACGGCCGAGGACCTGGTGCCCGACCCGGCGGCGCTGGCGGTCCGCGCCGCGCCCGCCGTCTTTACTGACAACAACGGCCGCACAATCGCCAACGGCGGATGCTGCAACCACGGCGTCAACCTGAGGCAGGATATCTGCAACAACGGCGGCCCGTCCCGGTGCATTCCGGCGGCAAGCACCCGAGAGGGCTGTGAGTGGTGTTTTTTTTCTGTGTCTCTCTTCTTTCCGGCGGACGATTATAAATATAGACTAGAGATGCTAACATGAATGTATTCACAGGCGTCGGTCTGACCTGCGTCCTCAACACCAAGCTCACCTGCGACCCGAACCAGAAGGATCGGGGTCGTGACAAGTGCGTGCTGAAGCCGGGCCAGTAGAGCTGCGGCTCAAACTCGAACAAACGATGGGGGAGGATGTAGGATTAAGAAGAGAATGCTCGGGATCAAAGCGGGGAGTTATGCGGTTTGGCAGATATCTGGCTATTCAGCGTAATACAACTTATCCTGGCTTAGCCGGGTGGGGGTGAGGTCACCTTTTATTTGGACGTATCTTGTGATTGTCACGATGCAGGTGATCAAGAGCACATGTACCGGATAACGACCAAGCTCTAGTCTTTTTGGCTAAGCATAGCGTCCAACCTCTCTATCCCTCGCCACCGCATGAGCGGCCGGCCCGGGGTTGGACCGCCAGCCAGGCGTGCCGCGTCCGTAAGGCAGGACGTAGGGCGCCTGCTGGAACGGCACGTGCGGCCGCCGCTGCGCCCCGTCATCCCCACGCGGCCTGTCGACGGGGTCGTACGCTCCGTACAGCGACTCCCAGTGGCTCGGGTCGTGGCCCTGCTCCTGCTGCTGCCCTCCCTCTTCGCGGCGGCGGCGCCTCCGCAGCAAGTGGGCGGGCACGGGGGTGAACGCGGCGGGCTGGGGCGCCGCGGCGCCGCGGTCGGGGATCAGGAGCTCGCCGCGGTCGACCATGTCGGCGATCATCTGGCGGGCGAGGGCGCGGGCGGGCTTGACGCGGTTGCGGTGCGCGCAGTCGACGCAGGCCCACACGAACAGGGCGAAGTGGCCGGCCAGCAGCAGCGCCTCGGCGACGCAGAGGGTGACGTCGACGGCCAGCCGGGTGGGCTTCTGGCGCCAGATGCCGTTGACGAAGGCGTCCTGGGCCGCGCAGTCGGCGAAGCCGTAGTCCCAGACGCCGCGGCAGGTACGCTGGAACTTGTAGCCCGGAATGGCACTGGGCGCGTACCACTCGCCCGAGGTGGCGTTCCACTCCATGAACCCTTTGTCCGGGAATATCCTGTGTATGCGGTACTCCCACGTGTCGGTCGTCCGGTTCAGCGAGTAGTTCCCGTCGTACAGCCAGTGGGTGACGGGATCGCGCATGTACTCGGGGTTGCTGCCGAACTTGGCCACGGTCCTGGCCGCCGGGATCGAGAAGCAGAGTAGGCAGACGAGGATTATGGAAATGACGAGGTCCACGCCGACAATGGCGCCAGGGTGCATCGGCCGAAGCGAGTGGCGGCTGAAGCGGACGAGTATATCGGCCGTTCCCCACACGACGGACACGGCGAACTTTTGTCGCCAAGGTTTTGTTTTTGTCAGTTTCGTGCTTTACCGAAAAAGGGGGAACGTCGGGAGGTATTTGGCCATCTTACCGCCACCAGGCCGACAAACGCGGGTACCCAGTCGTACACATATGCCCCGGTCCAGCCATCGGCCTTCATGGGGATGGCCCTACCCATGATCCACACGGCGCACCCGACCCCGACCGCCGCCACGACGCAGACTGATGCACGGATGCCGACCTTCCAGGCCCAGTGCCCGTCAGCCGCAGCCAGCCGCTCCGCCAGCGTCGGGTTCGCGACTTCGACGACGAGAGCGTCGTCGAGGCTCGCGAGGCTCGCGGACCTCGCGTAGGTGAGGTTGGGGGGACTGGCAGGAGCCTGGCCGGCGTCGGCCGCAGCAGGTCCATGATCGGCTATCTGATCGAGGCTGGGACCTTGCGCCCCAGCTGTTGCTGTCATTGTTTGCGGCAGCTGTGGCGACGGGGTCCGCGACGGCGTCCTGACGGCGGGGCTCAGCGGCGACGGTGGCGTCCCCGGCCTGCTCTTTTCGTCTTCTGCTGTTCGCGCTTGGCCTGACGGCGGCGCGGCAGGGGTCATAGGTAGGGCTGGTGGCGTTCCCAACCCCGGCGCCGGCGTTGACGGCATCTTTTTAGTGTCCGCCATGGAGCATGCAGTTTACCGGTCGATATCCCAGGCAAGTCGGCGGAAACGTGAAGCTTGACAATGGAATTAAGAAAGGCCACCACCACCATCTCGCGCCGACTTGACACGGGCACATTCTTGGGGGCAGTTTTGGGCAACCGCTCCTTCTGCAAGGCCACTAGCCCCTATTTTTTGCCGAGATTGGGCGAAGGAACTAACACTCATTTTGTGGACAGTAACCAAAATTGGACGTAGCTGCCTGCATGTGGCATCTCAGCCCAGGCACCAGGATACCGTCTCGCTTAGGTGATTCGTCAAACAGCATATTGGTGTAGTCAGGACATCCAGTGTTGCCAAATGGCAGAGGAAGGCGCCGGTAACCAGGGATTCGATTCGTTCCTTCCACGCAGACCTCAGGTGCGGGGCGGGGGCCTGTAGACCTACGGGGAACATGAGACCCAGGCGGAAAAAATTTAAAAATAAAAAAACGCCGCCAGCAATGCCAAAAGCAGAAGAACCAACAGAGAAACCAAGCGAACAGAAAAAGAAGAAGAAAAAAGACAAAAAAAAAAAAAAAAACTGCAGATACAACGCCCGCTTCCTCCAAAACAATCAGACTACTTTGAAAAAGCTAGGCGAGCTAGAAAAAAAGTGTGGGCAGCGGCCAAGCCCGACTGCCTTGGCGAAGTAACGGCAAAACAAGTCGGCCTCTAACAGCTCGTGTCCAGGGACATACTCGGGGATCAACGGCAGAAACCTCTCGGGCTTGCGCCAGGGCTCGCGCTTCTCGATCTCGGCAGCCTGCCCGTTAATTGGTATACCTGACCTTGCACTCGCCCGGTTTGCATTTGGCGGGGAGGTTGGCAGGCGTGCGCCTTTGGACCCCGGCAGCCTGCTCGTCGCCAACGTCGCGCCGTTTGTGGGCGTGGATCGTTACGTCGAAGTTTCCACCCGTAATCTGGTACGGCCTTCTTCTCGGCTACGATTCGGGGATGTGCAGCGTTCCTCCGTGCCCGCGCTTTTCGACCTCGACGGCCTGCTCGCTGCTAACGTCGCGCACTTCGAGCGCGTTCTCGCTGCGCTCGGTAATCTTACTTATGGGGATCTTTTTTTTAGGCCTGAAGCGATCGAGGGGCCCGTCGCCGCACTCGTACGTCGGGCACCCAGGCTTCCGGCGAGCCGGGATGGGATTGGGGTCGCGGGCCTCGAGGGCGGTAGGGGCGGCCACGGCCAGCCCGACCAGGAAGATGGTGGGCCACAGCTGCATGGTGGCGGTGTTGGCAAAGACGATGTGACAAAAGGAAATAACAAAAGGAAAAAAACAAAAGGAAAAAAAAAAAAAAAAAAACCACGAGGGCAGTGTTGGCTGGTGATTTGATGAAGCTGGAAGAAAAAATAAGTCCACCGAAACAAGCGGGAGACTGTTTATATACACCCATCTCTTCGCACCATTTTTTTCCGAAATAGGCATCTCGAGGTTTCGCGGTGGTGGTGCTGCCGAGCGGCACCCTGGGTTCTGCAGGGGTGTCGAGTTGCTATTCCTGCTGCTGTCGACGCTTTTAGCAGCCCAAGCGCAGGCAAGCGACTCCCGTTCTTCATGCGTCCAAGCGTCTGCCGCGACGTTGATGTCTAGGAAAACAGGGTGGGCCCCGCTCCAGGATGCGAAAATAGCAGTTCCCCGTCACAGCACCGGGAATCAACAGCCACGTGCCGACGGCTTGGCGGGGCGATCGGAGCGGGAAACGAGTCATCAAACACCCGGCTTTATGGCAGGTTGGCTACTAACCGGCGAATGTCGCCCTCTCCAAGACGTTGCATATGCGCCCGAGGAGGACACAGGTCGAGACAGCCAAGAGCAAAGTAGGTACTCCATGGGAGCGTTTCGAAACGAACGACCCGGACGGACTCGGATGCCGCACCCCGGCGTCCGAGCTCGCAGTCTGGGCCGGTTTTGGCCAGATTGAACTTCCGTCGCTTCCATCTACCTCAGCTCGAAAATGGTGTCGCACAGCATCTTGTCCCGGAAAAAGTCCCAGCCGTCCGCCTCGGCCTGCTCCTCCGGCTTCGCCTGGGCCCGCCTGCGCAGCCGCTCGGGCACCTCCTTCGCCCGGCTGCCCTGCTCCTCCGCCCGCTCAGGCGCCTCCTCCGCCCGGCTGCCCGCACACCCCTCCTGCATTTCGTCTATGCTGCCAAAGTGCTGCGCCCAGCGGAGCGGCTCGGGACTCTTCACCCTGCTTCTGGCCGTGTCGCCTCTCGAGTGGCTGCCGCCCTCACCGACCATGACCCCTTCGGCCCCGCCTGGCGTCGAGACTGACGGCGTCGTGGTCCGGCCGCGGGCTGTCAGGCGCGGGTGTGAAAACCCAGCCGTGGCCGAGTTCTCCATGGCCTGCCTCTTCTTTTCGCGCTCTTTCTCCTCCATGGCCTGCCTCTTCTTTCCGCGCTCTTTCTCCTCCATGTACTGCCTCTTCTTTTCGCGCTCTTCCTCCTCCCACTCCCGCTGTCTCTCTTCGCGCTCTTCCCACTCCTGCACCTTGGCCTCGTACATCTCCTTCCGTTTCCGATGGTGCTCGGCGCGCATGCTGATGTAGTCCTGTACCTCTTCTGCCTTTCCTCTGAGCTCCTCTGGTATCCACAACCTACCTGCCCTCCGACCCGTTTCTTCAGGCCCTCCCGCCGATGCCTGTTCCCTTCGCTCGTTACAAATGAGCGTGAACTGGTTCCATTTTTCGGCTTCCTCCTTCTCCGAGCTTGCCTTGCGAGCCACGGCTTCGCCATCCATCATGCCGTGGATGTAGCACTCGCCCAGGAACTCGTAGTAGACGTCGCGTGACGCTCTCAGCGGCCTTGGAGAGTCTTCCGTCTTGTCCATTCTTCTGGCGTCCCTCTGTCCTTTGCTGTGACGATGATCAACACCCTGAGATTTCCGGCGGTTTTGGCCATGGGGCCCTGGCTCGTTCGTTTTCATTTTCTTGTTGTAATCCTCCTGCCACTTCTTCACTTGCCCCTTGGTCCATCTTGGCCTCCCGTCGGTTCCTACCCAGTCTATTTCCCCGGGGCGCTCCTTTCTGAGATTTGGCTTCCAATCCCGATCGTTCCGCGTGGGAATGCCCTCGTATGCCATTTTGCGCCTCCTCTTGTCCTTTATTGTCGCCATGCCGCGCCGCATTATCTTCTCGAAGTCTTGCATCATCTCCTCGTCCCCACTGTCCTCGTCCTGCTCCTCTTGCGGTTTCTGCCTCTCGCGAAGTATGACGGGGACGGTGCAGCCGTAGAGGATGCACACAAGGTCGCCCTGCCTGACACTCTTGGCTGTGATGCCGAGGTTCCCCTGGTCCGTCTTCACCATTGACCGGTTCCAAATGACAGCCTGAACGCGCCGACAGAACTGGGCGACGATGGAGTTGCGCTCGTTGTTGATCAGTTCCGATGTATTCACGGACCCGAGCTGCAGGCCGCCCTTGTATATGGACTCCTTGCACGCCATTTTGTAGTAGTATGGCGCGTTCCTGTTGTCCCGCCCTCTGTTGGCAACAAGAGTGCGCCAGAACTCGTCCGGGGGTCCCTTATCCTTGGCGGGATCGCCGAAGTCCTCGATCTTCCATCCTCCCATATCCAGCCATTCCTGAGGTATGTGTCCGGACTGTGAAGGATGTGCTGTCGACTTGATCTTCTCGAGGATGAAGCCCTTGATGAACATCGAGTGGGTCCCGAAACGGCGGTTCTTGCGGAAACTCAGCGCCTCCACGTCTACATCGATCCCCCGCGCGGCGTCGTAGTTGCGCCGCGAGTTGGGAAAGCCGACCAGGGGGTCCGCGTTCTTGCGCCCCATCTTCATGATGTGCACGCCTGCCTGGTCGTGCATCACGAAGGGCGCGCCCGCTAGTCGGGGTATCCAGGTGGGCAGCTTTGCCGCCTCGCCGTCGTCTTCGGCTCCATGATTGTTCTGCTGGTTCGTCTTGGGAAAGTACTTTTTCCACGGCGGATTGAAGAAATCCTCCTTTGTGCGGGGTATCTTCCCCTCCTTTTTGCGCCTTTTCTCGTATTCATTCCAAGCATTCCGCCGGATTGTCTTGAGGTTCTTGTAATGGTCTTTCCAGTACTCGCCCACACCCGTGCTCTTCTTCGGGACGTTGAACCGTATCGAGGGGCCGGGCTTCGGCTCGGGCGCCCAAGGCCGACATATAACGTCCATTGCCCGTGTCCTGTCCGTCCTCTCGCGTGTCCAGCTCCCATCTCTGACGCTGACGTCGTTGTTCGTCTTCTTGATGCAAAACTCGATAAAGTTCTGGCAAACGTCAGCGTACGAGCAACCGTAGTCGATAGGGAACGCCTTCTGCCTCTGCCGGCCGGCCGGGCTGCCCAGAAACGCGTGCAGCGAGTTCAGCCCGTCGTCCCCTGATCCTTCGGCCGCAGGGTAGCCGTCGTTTGCGATGGCCAGGAGCGCGTAAATCGCGTCGCGGGGCTCGCCGGCCTCGAAGATGGACAGACGCGACACAAGGTACTCGAGACTGAGCAAAGGCCGCCGCTGAGAGATGGGGTTCTCGGGCGGGTCCGGCTTACCCTCGGGCGGGTCCGGCTTACCCTCGGGCGGGTCCGGCATACTCTCGCTCGTCGTGCTGCCTTCTGACTCCTCGTTTTCCGGCTCGGAGGGTATGCCGTGAAAGTCAAACGAGTGGTGAACACTTTCGGCGTCAGAATCCGACTCTTCGGCGGACCAGTTGTGCTGTCTAATCTGGGCGTCGGCATTTGCGGTCTCGTCCATTTTCGGCAGGACCTCCGGGGACGCCTTCGACTTGTGGTAGCGGAAGATCATGCCCGTGGCCTCGACAAGCAGGCTCGCCCCAAGCGCGCCCACATATTCAAAGCACCCAGGCACGTGGTAGAAGTTGGGGTCCTTCTTCATCACCTCGCTCAGCTGGTGCGTCGCCGTTTCGACCTCGACAAACAGCTCGACTGCCACCGAGAAGTCTTTCCAGTCGATCTGGTCCGGGCCGCAATAAATGGTCGCCCGCTTGGCCAGCGTAATCTCCTGGACCACCCATCGGCGGAAGAACCACGGCTTCTGCATCAGTAACAGCAGGCTTTGCCATTTCTGGCAGTTTGCCGGGTCCTGGCAGAGAGCGTCAAACTGCTCGAGCTTGAGGATTTCTGTCTGAATGAACTTGATGGCCATGCGGGTGTTGGGGTCGTCCAGGCCCAGCCAGATGCACACGCTTTCGGCGTAGCTGTAGATCTGGCTCATCATCTGGACCTGGCGATTTTTCTCCTCGATGTTCTTCTGATCGATGCACAACGCGTCGATCCAGAGCACTCGGTCCCTGTCCGGGTAGCGAAGGTATCGGAGGGCCAATACCAGATCTGGCGACGCCTCTTTCTCCAGCCGCTCATCGCCCTTGCGGATCAGCACCCGGTACCTGGGCTCCTGTGTCCCCCAGGACCAGGAGAGCGCCTCATACGAGACAACCTCGTCCAGAACAGCGCCGTACTCCACGCGCAGCACCTGGCCCTGGTTGATCTCGCCCTCGAAGAGCCGGCACTCAACCTCATTGGTCTCCTTAGCCCCAGAGTAGAGAAGGAGCAAACGAATGCGTTTGTGCACGTTGCTCAGCCTGTTGTAGCTGAACTTCCTCCGCCCAGGGTCGCCAAATTTGGCCAGTTGGCTGTATCTGGGATCCATGTCAACTTCAGTGTGAACCCAAATGCATGCTATTTTCTCCTTGGGGTCGTCTTGATAGGTCCTTAGTATTTGATCGGCGGGGGCGGGATAGGAGATGATATGATGGTTTTTTTTCCTCTTTTTCTCAGGGGATGGATGCTTTTACATCAACTAGGGGAGAGGTCTGAGAAGGTACAGAAGATGCTGCGGGGTATTTCGAAATTAGGTAGACACACAAATGTTATTTTAAAGATCTGGTAGCAATGGAGCACTACCAATACGTTGTAGCGTCTTGCTCGTAACGCACCAAGGGGCAAAGGCCGCCTAGGGAGCCAGAAGAGCGGGCCTAGGTAAATACATCTACTTCCATGAACTGGGAGCCGAGCTTGAGCCGCAGTCGTGCCCGATGGCTGCTTCGACACGGTACCCGAATCCGGGTGACTGAAAAAAATGGCACACCCAATGGGATTTCGTCTCTCCTAGCTTGGGGGAAAGTCCGGAAGCGCCGTGGCGTTCGGGGCGCATGTATGTGTGCGACGACTATTGGGCATTACTTGCACCGAGAAGCCACCTCCACCAGCTGAGCCGCAGTTGTTAGCAAGCGGACCCAAAAAAAATGTGATGGTGGGTAGGGTCGGCTGCCGGCATTGGGAAGTTGAAGTATCACTACGGTGCTTGGGGTTCCCTTGGAGGACGTTCGGGCTGGGGGGATATTATTGGACGAGCGCGAATTTAGTGGCATTTGCCTCACGCAGCTGGTTTTCCATCCCAGATGCAGCAAACGCGGACCACAACGCGGCGAATGCAGGTAGTTGCGACCTAAAGCGGTACGATCTTGAAATGGGAGAGGCCTGAAGCTTAATTTTCTTCTTTTCTGTTCTGTTGTGAACCTATAGAGTGATATGTGGAGGCAAGGCTGGACCCAACTCTCCACACGGAGATTGCTCCCCACGGCGTCGACAGTGAGTGGGCTGCAGGCCGCCCCCAATCGATAAGACCCTCAGCGGATCTGGGAAAGCACGGGTTGCATTTATTTCCCCTTCCACACCTCCATGAGGCACCCGTCCGGGTCATCGTACTGGTTCCCGTCGGCAGGGCCCTTGGCGGAGTTTTGGAAGCGCTTCTCAATGTGCTCGTCATTGATGACGGCCGCGGCAAAAAGGCGCTGGTTCTGGAGGTCGGGGTTGGCGTCTGGCCGGGTGCTGCAGCGGTACATCTGGATGAGGACCATCTCGGGGAAGGGCTTGCTCTCGTACTCAAAGACCTCGTCGTCCTCGCGCTCGCTGACAGTCTTGGACTCGGCCTCGTACGCCTCACGACCGAGGACCAAGAAAGGGTACTTCTCGATGAAAGCCTTGATCTCTGGGCGCTTGTCGAGCAACGCTTGGATCTCGGGCTTGGCGAGATACTCTTCGCGGGTGGGGACAGGGTCGGACATGGCGTGGGATGTGACAAGTCGAATTGGAGATGGAGCAAGATGTCGCAAGCGAGGAGCCAGGCAGGCAGACAGGACGATACCCAGGTATGTGTAGGCGAGAACCTGGTCTCTAGGCAAGTGGGAGGAGGATGGAAGGCAGGGAGATTTTGAGTGAGGGGAGGGGCGGGGTTGGTGAAACACGGGAGCCTTCACCCTTTTATTCGCGGGTAGGCTTGCCGCAGCTGCAAGCTGCGCTCGCGTTTCTGTGTGCTGACATTGCGTCGCGCAGCAGCTGTCCAGCCGAGAGCTGCAGTGTTACCTCGATAGACATGCGCGTTGGCGCATAAGGGAAGGCGGCTGTGAAGCCGTGAGACTTGAAGGATTCGATAGGCGAAATTGAAGGCCACCAAAAGGGCAGTGCATACCTACTGCGCAACAGGCACCGGCTAATCTCCCCACTGCCCCAAAGTATCGAATATTGCGAGCCAGGGTAAACAGCACACCGTGGGGCGGATATACGATAATATCGTTGTCTTCACACTCAATTTGCTCTTTTGCGCGCATCCCCGCCTCGCGTTTGCAGCTCGGAAGCCAATCGACCACATTTGCGAATCGAAGAAGGCGGGCGTCGCGTAACCCAGCCCCAAAGCCCAAACATGGGTATCCCAGCAAGGCAAATGCAACCACACAGCTGCGCCTTATCCAGCTGAATACCTTCCCGTTCGAAGCTAGAACGAATGCGTGTATTCAGCCACCACATGAGGGAGTAAGACCTGTGAAAGACCAAGCCTTCCCATGGGCGCGATGCCCAATGATTGGTGACCTGCCTAAGTCAGCATATGCAAAGAACCAGGCTCTTAGTGGTGTCACGATAGTCCTTCGCTCCGTGGCTTACTCCCAAGGCGAGGCGACGATCTCTGGCAATGCCTCGTGAGGCTCACGGACACATGTGCCAAAAATACTTACTATGCTTGCAAACGGACCTTTGCCGTGTAACCCTGCCAGCCATCAATGTTTTTGGTGCAGACCCTCGAGATATAAAGACTTGTGTGTTGTGTCGCCAAACATGTTCAAGCTCACCATTCATCATCATCACCATCATCCATCAACTCACCCATCAGCTCCTCTACTTGAATCCCCAACCTTTCCAGCACCACCAAAAACAAGTACTCTACTTCCCTCTTCCACCCCACTTCCACCACCTTAACAATGAAGACCTCCACCATCCTCTTCGCCGCCGTCGCCACGGCCCTGACTGCCCAGGCGTCCCAGGCCGACGAGCATACCATCCTTTACGGCCGCGACGCGCTCGACAAGGCCCGCGCCCAGGTCCGCGCCGCCGACACCTACAGCGGCTACTTCCAGCCGCGGAGCGACCTCGTCTTCGTGCGCGACTACGACGCCGCCACCGGCGCGCCCCTCTTCACCGCCGCCCTCCACAACGACGCGAGGTCCCTGGCCGAGGCCAAGAACGTGCGCAGGCGCGAGCAGCCCAGGAACGTCGGGCGGAGCGTCAACACCGAGTCGCTCCCCGTCATCTTTGCCCGCGCCTCCCGCTGCGGCCAGTACTGCTCCAACCGCAGGGACTGCACCGTCTCGCCCGGCTGCCCCCGCTGCGTCCACGCCAACCGCGTCAAGCCGTCCGGGAACGACTGGCAGAAGGTCTGCGGACCTTAGGTGCATTCTTTGGTAGCTTGTACTGCTGTGTTTCTGTCGCGCGGCGCATTTGGATGCATCCATGGAGTTCCGGTTCTTTTTGTTTTTGGATTGGCTGTCGGGATGCGGGCGCTGGTGGCTACCTGTTGACTTTATAAACTTGACATCTCAAAGAAATATGGAAAGGTATTTCCAACGCATTCTTCGTATGGTCTCTGAGACATCCTAAACAAGCTATGCAAAGTTTGACTTAAATATGTCTTTTCTCAGCCCGTCTACTTTCTTTCGGAACTTGTGGCACGTTTCAACCTTACGCGGCGGTACGGTTTATACGAGCTGCCGAAAGCTTGAAGATACAGATGCTACTATAAGAAGCAAGGGCTTTATCCGGTGTCCCAGAAGAAATACAACCTTTTCAAATAAGATAAGGATCAACCTCGATTTCCCTTCCACCATGCTGCTTGCCCGGAGAATAGGAAAACACTATGGATGGAGATCGGAATGCTTTTGAGATACATCTCTTCAACCGGTCTTACGAAGAACACATAGCTTTAAGCTGACACAGGCTCTCCTTTGTTACAAAGGCGGCAGATGAACAAAGGAGACTTTTCGCTGCAAGATGACAGCTTTTGTCTATAATCTAAACCGGGCATTGGTGTAAGCGAAAATGCCAAGCGGTTCTCTCCAGTATATCCCACTTATTACTTTGGGGCCTTTTTAGCACCGACGGGCAATTCTGACCAAGTGTGGCACGGGGTGTCGTGGTGTGGCTCACAGGACCTCCCAAAGTCGAAGAAGGACTAAGCATGCTGCACTCGACCTCGCCATCCTTGTTAGGGCATCCCCCGGGACGGCGATCTTTTTAAGACTCGTGCTGCACCCCACGAGGAAAAAAGCTCGACGACTTTTATGCAATGGGGAGCGGCGTGGTATGTATGTGAATTTAAAAGAGATAAGGACTGCCATATTCGGCGACGCTACCGCCGAGATGCGGAAAACTCGAAACCCCTGTCGAAGTTGTCGGCGGCCGTCTGTGCGATGACGTCAATCCGGCCCGAAGCAAATGAAGCCAAGACCTGATCTAATGGGTCATGGAAGCCGACGTGTTGGCGCTCCTTCTGCAATTTGCCTGCAGCGAAGCCGCGGCTGTTCTGATTTTGCCAACATCAAATCCAGGTTAAACTGGAGAAACGGCCATGTTCTCGATCGGACCATCAACGTGCCGATCCCAACACATGTGCGGTCTGCGCCATTTGAAATGGCCCTATGTAAACACTGTCAAGCACGCTGCCCATTGTACTTGTCCTCACGACTTGGTCCGGCACATACGCGGCGAAAAGGAGAAAAAACATCCACCAGCATGTCCAACGAAAGCCCGCTACTTCTCTGCGCCTCTTCCATCCCCCGGCCCTCTAAGATCCGGAAGGAGACAAGATGACAAGTGCACTGAGAGTTAACGAAACCCACCCTTCCGAAGTCAGTGTGCCCCGTCCTTTTCTCGAACGTAGTCCCCCACAGCTCAAACTCACAGCCCTGACATCTCCCTTCCGCCCTCTAGCTCCAGCAAGGCTGGTGGAATCGCGCAGGCCTCTGCCTCCGCCCTCCGCCGGACATGAACAAGACCTGGGCCTGCATCCAGAGGCCCAACCGCGACGTGCTGGCCTACAACCGGACCGCGGGCGGGCGGTACCTGACGGGCAGCCCCGGTGGCGACTACGACGTCTTCCGCGGCTGCTGACCGACCCACGCCCAGCTCGACGTCAGCTGGTTCGTGACGCAGCACACTTGTGACGGGCTGGCCATATGCTTCACCGACGACGAGCAGATCTCCGAGACCTGGAAGAGGTGCGTGCGCGACGCGGCGCAGGGCAGGATCGACGCGATGGGGATCAGGGGCGGCGGGAACGGCACGGGGATGCGTGCTGGCTCGGAGATCAAGGGGGAGGACGCTATCGAGGCCCATTGCGAGGTCGTTGATTACACGATGTTGACGCGGTCGTCGACGGTCAGGACGGTCTCGGGCTCGGGTCGCGGGGGCGGCCGTGGGCGGTGGGTGTCGGTGACTGGGGCGGTGGTGTTTGTTGTTGCGGTGCAGATGCTCTTGTAGCAGCAGATGCGAGTGGTGAGTGGTGGACATCTTTCGTTCAAACTTGGGCGCTTAATCTGCTACACGTTCGGATCTGGTCATCTCGTGGCTAAGGGGTAGAGAATGTCCTAATTGCTTTCCCGCGAAAACATAAACAGAGCTGATAGGATTCGTCATAATGGCAGAAAGAATTCCTGATGATCAGTGAGGACAAGAAAGAAGATGGGGGAGTCTGTTCTGTCGAAAGTCGACACGCGCTTCGGGGAACGCACGCCTCCACGCTCCTCCACGCTTTGCCAGGCGACTAGAATGTCCTCAGTGGCTTCCGCTCTCACTTGTTCGCCGCCCTAGACCGAACCCGTCGCTGGCGCGGTCCACAATGGCGAGGCCTTCTTTATCTCCTCGCGCAGAATAGCCAGGCTTCTGATGAGAGTGTTGGCTTGGTGGACCTCGGGCATAGCTTCGTCGGCCGCGTGCTGATCAGGCGCAAGGAACGGGTTGCACGGATTGAAGTAGTGCTCTAGCGTGGCCTCGTCGGCATCTGCTGCAAGAGCCTGGTTCAGGAACAGGAGCAGCTGGTAGTTTGTGGGATCCCTGGGCTGCAGAGACGAGAAGGCGGCAGCCGCGGCCAGGTAGAACCCGGGCTTGAACAAGGAGACGAGACCGAGCAGCTCGGCGGGCACCGGGCAGTTGAGCCTGGCCAGCTCATCTAGCCACGACAAGGTCCACGTTTGGGCCGGCCATCTACCCCGCTCCTGCTTCACCCAGCCCGTCCACCGGAAGTGCCCGTGGTCTCTGTCTAAGGCCGGAAGCAGCCGGAGAAGGCCGCAGGAAACCAGATCCGTTAGGGAGACGACGCAGGATCTGCCGTCGATGGGGAGGGCTCCCTGCGAGAGGAATTCGCCAAAGTAATACCCTTTGCGCATATTCAACAACGAAGTAAGGGTCTGAGGATCCCCGCCGAGAGAAAAGGACTGTGCGGCTGCTGGAAGGTCGTGCTGGTACTTCTCTATCAAGTACAGGTCGCGGACAAAGACGCCCTTCGGGAATAGCTTGGTGTTGACCATGCAGAGTTTGATATCCTCGAGCGGGATCCCGTTGCGGGACTGGTGGTAGAAGGCGAGCCTGAGCGCGAAGAGGAGGGAGGTGGTCCATGAGACGAGATTGCTGTGCCCAGGTTCCGTGGGGATTTTCCAGAGATGCCGGTTGAGGGCATCCGCCGCCTCCGCCGGTGGGCGGGAACCCAACGCTAGTCGGCTGCTGTTCCAGGTCTCAAGGATGGCGGCGTCTCGTGATAGAATCCAGCCGTTGTGTAATTGGCTGAAGGAGCGCGGGCTAGAAACTCGAAAGAGAAAAGGAGGCAGGTCGCCATCGGCCCTGTCCCGGTAAGATGCACATGCAAATGGGTTCGAGAAAAAGGAAACCGGTGTCCAGACGGTTTGATTCATTGCACGGTCGTCAGGGGAGTATCGCTGAGTGTAGTTTTTTCAGGGTGGAGAGGAAGCTGTGGGGTGATGTCTCTCCTAGGGTTGTGTACGAGAAGCATCAGAAACCTCGGCGAAAATGTGAAAGATGGGACGAGGGGGAAAAGGCGAGCTACGCGAAATAGATAGAAGTGATGTGGCGGGGTTGCGCCTGGCCGTAGTCCATCCAGCCACGGCACCGTTGGTCGGATTTGGTCGGCCTCCCGCATGACATATGTGCCCGAAAGGTCGAGTTCGGCCCATGCAGCAGCTGCCCATAGGGTTGGGCTCAGGTGGCAGCCAGTGACACCCACAGCCGGTCCGGCCACAAAAATGGCCGCCGCACACAAGTACCATAGGGCTACAGTGGCCTCTTATTGGGCATTTTCGAGCTTCAAGGGGCCTTTTGCGAACATTCACTGAGACGGCAAGAAATTGGCAAACTTTTCTTTGATCAGCCCTACAGCTGAGCTACTTTGTAATCTAAGCGATTAGAGTCCTCTTGCGGCGGCACTTGACAGGGCCGCTTGTCTCGAGCACGGCGATGCTGAGCTCGGGCAGGTTGAACTTGAAGACGCCGCCGTCCCCGGCCGTCAGCGGGATGGTGGTGCTGTTGACGACGTTGACGCCCGTATGGGGGTCGTTCCAGCGCATCGGGTCGTCGGGGCCTGTGAGCACGCGCAGGGTGGCCTGCGTGCCCGCGGACACGCCCTCGAAGTCGATCGAGATGGGGACCTCGGCAGAGTTGGTGGTGTTATAGACAGCACCCTTCCAGATGCGCGAGCCGGCAGGCCCGGCGCCGGCGACGTAGTATACCGGGCCGATGTCCTGGGTCGCGGGGAGGGTCTCGGCAATGGGGTGCGCCGCCATCAGCTCCCACGCGTACCAGCTGGTCGAGCGTGTGGTCATGGCTGGGTCGGCAGCGTGCTGGAGGAGAGTGACGGCCCAGGACCAGCTGTTCATGTTGCGCATCACGGGGGCCTATGCGATAACGCGTGTAAGTGCTCTCGTCTCTTGAGAAAGCAGCGGGATTGCTGTTTTTTTTTCCTGGGAGGCAGGCGGGGGTTGAGCTCACGTAGAAAGTGCCGGGAATGCGATCGGCGTTGCGCTCGTAGCTGATCAGGGCGATGGCTTCGCCGACAGTGCCGATCCACCATGGGAAGTAGTTGAGGTTGCCGTCCCAGCCGATGCCACCGTTTACATGAGTGGCCGCGACCTCGCCTGCAAAGAAGAGTGGGCTCGATTAGATTTTGGGCGCCAAGCGTGTTTAAAAATCCATGAACGAATGCATTGGGTGCATACCGACGATGTGTGGGATGGGGTCGTTGTCGAACTTGTTAAACTCGTCGACGACGAGCACATCGGGCTTCCGGTACGGGTGGTAATCCCCCATGGAGCGATGGCGGCCAGTGCCGGGAGGGATGTTGAAGTAGCCTTCGGTGCCGTCCGAGGTGGCGCCGGACGAGATGACGGTGATGTCGGGGTACCGGTCATTGATGGCCTTGAGGAACATGGGGAAGCGGTACTGGAGGTACGACCGCCATCCCGCACTGCCGCCCGCCAGCCAGTCCTCGTTTCCGATCTCGACGTACAAAAGCTCAAACGGCTCCGGGTGACCCAGTTCGGCCCGACGCTTGCCCCATTTGGAGTCGATGGGGCCTCGGATGAACTCGATCTGGTCCAGAGCGTCGTCGATGAAGGGCTGGAGTTTGTCGCGCGGGGTGAGGCCGCCGTCCAGTGCAAGGCCAGCGAAGACACCGAGCACTGTGCCGGGATTTCCATGTTAGCCCTGGGCTCTGCTGACGCGGGGTACCGATCGGAGAGGCGGAATGATGGATGGATGCCTACCTATCTTCATCTTCATGTCCTTTGCCCATTCGAGATACTCGACGAGGCCGAGGCCCATGGTGGTCTCGTAGCCCCAAGGGCCGGGATGTCCCTTGCGGTACCGGAGCGGGCCGAGCGTATCCTTCCAATCCCACCATGAGTCGTTCCTAGGCCCCTCGAGCATGTTGCCGCCTGGGAAGCGGAAGAAGCTCTGTGCGCACACAACGCAAATACAGCGATATAGTCAGTCGTCGGGTCGTTGAGGGTTTGAAAGGATGGACGATCGGTAGGTGGGGGACGTCGAACGCACCGGGTGCAGCTGCTCGAGCGCCTCAGCAAGGTCGATGCGCAGCCCATTCTTGCGCCCCTTGTAGGTGGGCGGGAACATGCTGATCAGATTGAAGTCGAGCGAATCGCCCTTGAGCCCGGCACGGTCAAAGGTGATGGCAAAGGTGTTGTTGCTGCTCGGGGCGTCCTTCTCGGGGACCAGGACGACCTCGTGCTCGACCCATTCGTCATCCTTGGCTTTGGACTCGATCTCGACGGAGCCGAAGACGTCGTCGGTAAGAGCAGACTGGAAAGAAGCGACGAACTTGCCCTCGTAGCCACCCTTCACCCAGAAAGAACCCGTGTACTTCTGTCTCTTGACGTTCATCCCCCAGAAGCCCTCGTTGAGGAAACCGCTGCGTGCAGGGCCGCCCTGGGTGGGCGGGGTGACGCGCATGGACGTGGGTAGGGCATCGGAAAGCGGCACGCTGAGGTTCCGTAGCGAGATGACGGCGTTGATGGGCTTCCACGCCTTGAGGGTGCGAGGATGGAGCCAGCTACCCTGGAAGGCACGGTTGCGGATCAACTCGGCGTAGATGCCTCCGTCGCCCGAGTAGTTGATGTCCTCGTGCAGGAAGCCGTACTGGTGCATGCTGGTCTTGTTGCCGCCCGAGGCCTTGACCGCAACCTCGAGCGCGGTGGCCGAGGAGGCGGCGAGTACGGCGGCGAGCAGGCCGGCCACGGAGAATGCCACCATGGTTGCTGCTGCGTGAAAGGTAGCTGCGGGTGGGCTGGGGATGCTGAAGACGTGGTCAACCGCATCTGCGGGTCTGACCTCCCCGTCCAGCGCCAGCGAGCTGCCATCTGGGCCCAGCTCATTTTATACTGCCGCGAGCCGGTCGGGCTGCGGCGGCTTCCCTTGGGCCATTACCCCAAGGAACCCCATTATTTCCGACAAGCCTCCAAGGCAAGGACGCATGCCGGCTAAAGTGCATTCTCCATATTTTCCATGGCTGACTGAGGGGGAGATGGGGGATCGCGGATCGCGGTACCGAGGCTGGGGGAAGAAGCATGGCCAGTTGGACACGGCGATGCAAGGCACGGCGGGTGGTGAGTGGCCCTGGTGGCGGTCCGATATTGCGAGTGCCGGATTGGCGAATGGCGTGGCGGGCCATGGCCGAGCTGGACAGGAGGGTTGGAGTCGCATCGTGCCTGGTGGCACGGCGGATGGCCTCGCTTGCGGTGCTGCAGTCAAGATGGGGCGACCACCAAGCCCTCGTGGCTCGTCCCATTGGAGCGGCTGTTTGCGAGTGGCGCAACGAGGGAGAGGAGGCTAATCGTGATTGACGGAGCCCGACCAACTCCTCCGGCTTCTCCAGATCGTGGTGCGGGGAGAGCCAAGCATGCCAGGTCCAAGCCAAGTCGCCCCCTCATAAACGTCGCATTTGCTGGGCATCTGCGGTTCCCCGCATCTAGGTTCTGAGGAGGGAGAAGGAGCTAGAGCATCACGAGGAAAGCCTGCGGATTCTCCAGCGGTCGTCCAGCGGGTTGATGATTCGATCAAGATGCCGTGAGTTCCGACCTTGCAGCGTCGGAATGGAGAGGATTGCTGGCTTTCTTTTCTTCTTTCTTTATTTATTTATTTCTTATTTTTCTTCTTTTTTTTTCCTCAGCCGGGTCGAGTTTAAACGGATCCTTCCACCCTTCGTGTTCTTGCTTTTCTGGCTCATTAGGCCTGTCTTGTGTAACCCTAACCCGCGGAGCCGGTTCAGGTGAATGAGGCGGTTGAATTTTGTTGATTTTCTTGGAGAGCTGCCAACCCCGCCTCGCGAATAAGTCACGTTATCATTGGATACTTTCCTCTCTCCGCTGTGCTTGTAAGTATCGATACCCTCTTCAAGTCACATCAGATGACCCCGGCCACGGTTTGCCGAGTTCTGGGCACCCGTTTTCCGGAATCCCTGCGACGTTGTTCCACTGCCGTTGTAGGCACGTGATCTCGGAGATGAGACCGGCAGTGTCACTGGATTCCCCCCTCCCATTTTTCTCTGGCCTGGCCTGGCCTCTGGCCAACCAACAGAGAGGCACACCATCCGGCATTGCAACGACACAGCCACGCCGCATTACCACAGACCTGATGCCTATGCTAACACCAACAGCACTAACTAGAGCGCCGTAGTGTCCTTACTCCAGTAGCGGCTCACGCTCGATAACTCGGCCCGTAAGCCTTGATTCAGACCGCCAGGGTAAGAAGCGGGGCTTGCATCCACCGATGTCCCCGGCACAACACAAGCAGCACCTTCGGGAGCACTTTTCGGCTGTTTTTGACAGCGCGACGAAATCTCAATCCTCCCGGGCATCCTCCATTTATTATTCGTGTCCTGTCTCCATGTTCGCGAAGAAATCGTCTTTACCGTCCGGTAAGTGTAAGGTCGTCAGCTTTCGTGGTCTTTTATCTTTCTTTCTCTCATTTAAATGCAACCTCCCATGCCTCTCCTTTCCCTCCATGGTGCGAATCGGATAACGAGTAAATACCTAGGCAGATTATAAGCACATGATGATGGCACGATTGCGTGGGGCTCGGAGAGCCTCATCAAGCTGACATGGATCCCACGATTCAACGATCACTGGCGGGTACGCCTCCACGTGGGGGGCAAGCGCCAGCCCGGCATAGGCTACGTACCTACGTACTTATCTATGAGGATCATGATCTGCACGTAGAATTCTTATGCCCACAAACGGTAGGTAGACATCACATGGTGTTGTCGAATAAGGGGAAGCATAGAACCAGGTATCTGACATCGCGGTTCCTGCCAGGGCTCCAGAGGTCAAGCCGACATGGCCGGAATCCTATTGGCAACGCTGCAGAGAAGCTCTCTTATTTTGGGAACCCACCGGCAAGCATCTACAGGAACGGAGTCATGTCCATCGTGGGTCAGATGCCCAGCGCGCGGGCCGGATGTGACATGCCAACTCTTCGGCGACCTGGCAGCACCAAGCCGCAAATGTCCTCGTCTGCTCCAGGCTAGCCAGTGGCGACCTAAAGCCGCGGTCAGCCAAGCGGCTAGCCCTGTGTAGCAGATTATAGAGTTTTCCTTTCGGCTTATGGCAGCCGTTTGGTGGTCTCGCCAAGACGCCGAATCCCAATTCTGCATGGCGGAGGACGCGTGGAATGGTGATCAGTCGCGGAGAGGGGGCGACTGAAAGTGCAGCCACACGCGTGAAGCGCTGGCCGAGATGGCCTCCCTGAGCATATTCTCGAGGGAAAGTCTCTCCAGATGAGAAACAGAAATCGTGGCCCCAAGGACCCCCCCTGCGCGGAGCGTCCAGACAGGGATCTTGGTGGATACGGTGCCTGGATGTTGTCGTTGTGCACCCCCAACTCTCCCAACGCAACGAGTAACGCCAAGGTATTTGGACTTCTCAAGCTTTCTAACCCCGTCAAGTCGCCGGTCAGAACCAACCAACTAAGCTGAATGGCAAGACCTTTCCTGCTAGGGCAAACCGGTGGAGAGCGCCATCCGATCTTTGCATTCCTACCAGCCTCGAAACCAACGGGTCTGCCCACCCACCACAAGCGGGACTTCCCATGCTATAGCTGCCGCTCTCCGCCAGAGAGACGGGGCATCAGCTCGTCCTGTTTTCGTCTCATCCCGCACCACCAACTGCGCGCCTCGCCGGGCTCGCTCTTGCGTATCATCCAGCAGCAAAATGCTGCAAGGAATCGTTCCGTTCCCGGTCTGGGTCTTGGTGACCGTCCTGGTCAGCGCCCATCTCGCTTATCGCTGGATCTCCTCCAGGAGGCGTCCGGGCGGTCGCTCTAAGCTTCCTCTCCCGCCCGGCCCGAAGCCAGCTCCGCTCCTAGGAAACCTCAACGACGTCCCCAAGCCAGGCGTGGTCGAGTACACGCACTGGCTGCCTCACAAGGATAAGTACGGGCCGATCAGTTCCGTCACCATCATGGGCAACACCCTCGTCCTCATCCACGGCCTGGAGGCGGCATTGGACCTGCTCGAGCACAAGGGCTACGCCTCCAAGACGGCGGGCCGTCCGATCATGCCGTTTGCCCAGGAGCTGGTCGGCTACGAAAACTCTCTCGTCTTTGGCAGCTACAACACCGCCTTCCGGCGAAAACGCGCGCTGCTACATGGCGCCATCGGCACCGCGGCGTCCGCAACGCACTACCGCAAGGACCAGGAGATTGAGTCCGTCCGCCAGCTCGAGCGGATCCTCGACGATCCCAAGAATTTGCTGAAGCACTTCAAAAGGTGAGTTGGGAATGGAACGGGAGGTGGGAAAAGAAAAAGAAAAAGAAAAAAAGGCGACGCCGCAGAATGACTGACATCCCTGCTTCCAGAGCGTCTTCGGTCAACATACTGAAAACAACATATGGCTACACCGTCAACCCCTCGGGGCCGGATCCAGTTCTTAACAACGCCCTGCAGGCGATGGCCGAGTTCCCCGACGTCGCGAAGCCCTTCTCCTGGGCCGTGGACTTCATGCCATTCCTGAAGCACATACCCGACTGGTTCCCCGGCGCGTCCTTCAAGAGGAAGGCCAAGGCGTACAGGCGCACGCTGGCCAACATGGCCCACCTGCCGTACCGGTTCGTCCGGCACCAGCTCGCGTCCGGCGTCGACAGCGACTGCACCTTGTCGCGCATCATCCAAAAGGCCGAGGCGGAGCGCCCGGACGGCAGGGTGGCGCCCGAGGACGAGACGATCATAGTGTGGGCCGCGGGCAGCCTGTTCGGCGCCGCGGTCGACACGACCTCGATCACGCTGTCGGCCTTCACGCTGGCCATGCTCAAGTACCCGGACGTGCAGCGCAAGGCGCAGGCCGAGATCGACCGCGTTGTCGGGCGCGGGCGGCTGCCGACGTCGGCAGACCGCGACGCCCTGCCCTACGTCGACGCTATGGTCAAGGAGACGCTGCGCTGGTGGAACGTGATCCCCATGGGCATCCCGCACCGCGTCGACGAGGAGATCGAGTACCGCGGCTACCGCATCCCCGAGGGTTCCAGCATCATGCCCGCCGTCTGGTGGTTCATGCACGATCCGGACGTCTACCCGGACCCCGACCGCTTCGACCCGGAAAGGTTCGCCGACCCGGCCCGCGGCGAGCCAGACCCCGCAAAGGGCGGCGTGTATGGGTTCGGACGCAGGATATGCCCTGGCCGATTGTTTGCGGACCACCTCCTCTTCCTCAACTTTGCCCAAATGCTGGCGACTTTCAACATTGCGCGACTGCCCGAGGGAGAAGGGCGGGAGTCGGATGGTATCGATGGCCTGCATCCGATACCAGGCGCTCTCATGTGAGTACTGCTTTTGAACCCTTTGCTCCTTTGGGATGAGTAGCCGCTGCCATTCCGCGGCTCCTTGTTCTCGGTTGCTCCTCAACTGGACAGGGCTGACCCGAACACAATCCAGGCATATAGAGGAGTTCAAGTTTCATATCTCGCCGAGGAGCCCAGAGCACGAGGATCTCATAAGGAGGGTGGCGAGTGAGCACCGGGCGCGGCCTGGGGGTGATTCCGCCATCATTGCTAGCATGGCGTAGATGGATTCTTATCGGATCCAGACCAGCGCGATGAGAACTGTCCAATCTTCCCCGCCAACGCTTGGATTTTGTTGTCGACTATGGTACGGTCTACAGAGACGCCTACGATTTGTCTTCTCTCGCATAGAAACATGAGAAGAAAAAAAGGCTATCACGGCTGAAACGGTCTCTTTTCACACGAGCAGAGATGGCGGAGGGCTAGCCATAGAAGCTGCCGGTATTATTGGGAGAAGGCAGAGATATAGAAGCTCGAAATACAAACCACCAGCCACCTTGCTTCCGCAAAACCGAAACTCCGACCTTCGTACGGCCATTCGATGTCAGCCGTCAGTCACTAATAAGCAAGCATCAGCGGCCAAAACGGCCAACGATGACCGCATCAAAATGGATACTCTTACTCTTGACGCCATTGTCAGCCAGGAGGTGAAAATCAATATCCTCCAGTGCCAGCTCACGAAGGTTCCTGGACCAGTCCCTGGGTGCAGGAACGCAGACGCCGCTGGACGCGGAAAGCAAGGAATATATCAGATACGGTGCCACGTAGTTGATCCCCGACGGCCGAAGCTCGGTTACGCCACCGCAAAAGGGCAATTTTAGACAGACGTGGTTCGGCGGCACGGCCCTAGCTATCATCGTCCGGCACGCGGCCAAGGCCCGCCTCGAGGTCGGGGCCGCCAAGTACAGCTTCGCTCCCGGGCAGGCAGAGACTCTAGTCGCTTGTCTGCACGGATGGGACTTTTACGGCTACCCCAGCGGGCGTCTATGGGACATCTTTTACCACAAGTAGCACGCGCCGCCCAGCGACAAAACGACCTGCCACCTAGGGAAAGCACGCCCTCGCCGCCGTGGCTGACATGGTCGAGACCATGGTTCACGAGCACTTGAAGTGGATATTCAATTGGGACGTGCCGACCGGCGCCCGCGACATGCTGACTTCCCTGATTCTATAATATCTATTGCCTAAGTTCCCCCTTCTCTCTCTGCTCAAGTATGAACCTGCTGACGTATCACATATGATAACTCACCGGCCGGTCGGAGTCAGGCCGGCTTCAACCTACGCATGGAGGTGTACAGTGCATTGGAGACAGTAGACCGTGAAGCTCATGTTTTTCTCCCAAATTTGAATCAGCAGCCTCGTGCACAGGATGGGAGATTCCTTCAGACTACAAATGAATCTCGCCACTGGATGGTGGGCTATATAAAGACACATCGAAAACCCCTGGTACCTACCGACCGAGACGAGGAGACAGCTAACTGAACCTTGTGTTCATTGATGCCCCAGGTAGCTCCACCGCGTACCGTTTGGTACCAGATGGGATTCAGGCCAGGGAGCCTAACCAGGGAATCAGCGTTTGGTAGCTGGGGGTCAAAAAAAAGTAGGGTGCCCGTAAAAAAACAAAAAAAATGAACACCCAGCGCCTCATCCGCGCAACGGCGCAGTACATCTACGCCGCCGTGCGCATCATCCTCGAGCAGGCCCTGCGGCAGCACCGGCGCTGCATGGCGGCCGACGTCTACGTGCGCATCCTAACCAGCGACCCGCTGCTGGACCTGCCGGCGGTCATCGAGGAGCACATCTGCGCCGCGGTCGGCGACGCGACCCTCCCCGCGCCGCCGGCGCCGCTCGACTCCCGCATCGACCTGATCCGCGCCAGGGTGTGTTTTTTGCTGCGCAACTCCATCCACACCGCCGTGGCGGGCGCGATGTTGGAGCTGGGCGGCAGCAAGGGCGGTTCGGAGAGGCGGCACGCGCTGGCGTGCGATGTCAGCGCGAGGACGGTCGGACATGTTACGCAGCTGATACAGGATACTGCCGAGTGCATGCTGGGGGAGATTGAGCATCGTTGTAGGACTGAGTGAGTTGGGGGATGGCCGTAATGGCTGATGTCGACGCGCAGGATGTTGGTACGTGGAGATCAAATTGCGTGGGGATTTCAATGCATGGCTTTTGGTGAGTCGGTAAGACCTTTGGAGGGTTTTACTCCCTGGAGTGGTTTTCAACGGTGACTGAGTGCCCCATTGACGTGCCTCCAGTCGGTTAACACGATTCAATGGCGCACTGTTATGTAGCCTCGCTCCTCGCTGAGCAATGAACACATCAGCTGAGGCCTAAAAGCTTCGTCGCACACATCACTTTTGATCAGAACTCGGTACGGCCGTTAATCTAGCCATAGTCTCTTATCGCATGCGCCTTTACTGCTTTTAGGTGCCTACCTACCTGGCCAGCCACGCCGTGATATCTTCCGGGCTCGAAATAGGGCACAACGCTCCGCGAGAGGTGCTGCGTCCAAATTTCGATGATGGATGCCTCCACCCCCGCGGCGCTGCCCGACATCAGCGCCCTCCCCGCCCTGGACGACGCCGCCCTCTTTGGCGCGCTGGACCTGCTCTTCGAGAAGTCGGCCGACCTGCACGCCCTGGCCGGTCCGGTGGCGCGCTCGGGGCAGTTCGCCTCGTACCCCGCCTTGGTTGACGCCGTGCGCGCGGTCCTGCTCGCGCTGCAGGAGCAGCAGACCCAGGCCGCCGACGGCACGGCGCGCGCCCGCCTGCTCGGCATTCTGGGCGCCCACCCGCGCCTGGGCGAGAAGAAGGTCGACAGCGCCCAGAGCCGCGCCGAGCAGGCCAACCTGCAAAAGGGCGCCGGCGCCGCCGAGGCCGAGAGGCTGGCTGCGCTCAACGCCGAGTACGAGGCCCGGTTCCCGGGCCTGCGCTACGTCGTATTTGTCAACGGCCGCGGCAGGGACGTCATCATGGCGAACATGCGGGAGCGTATTGATAGGGGCGACGCGCAGGCCGAGGAGAAGGAGGCAATCGAGGTACGTGCAAGCCTTGTCCCCGGGGATGGTATCGGTCGAACCAGTCCGGCCGCCGAGGCGACTAACAAGAAATCATGAATTGGTCTAGGCCATGGCCAGTATCGCCAAGGACAGGGCAGCCAAACTGCTGGGTGCTCCGGGCACAGCGTGAGAGACCTCTTGGCACAGGTCGTGCTCCTAGTAGTCAGAATGCTGAGACCGTTACTGTCCGCGACTGTCACGACCGAGTTTATCTCTTGCTGCGAGCCAGCTGTCTTACTCAATTGACAATCAGTTGCTCCGTCGTCGAGCCAGAGGTAGCCGTGCACCGCTGTTGTTGTTTTTTCCTGTCTGTGATTGACAGCTGCCTCTGTGGCGACATGTGCTGAGAGCTATATTCACTATGTTCACAATGTGGCCGCAGGCAAGTAGAGGGAACCAGAGGCACCTTGACTCGCTTGATGCGAAGTCTTGCGCTGCTGTAAGGACTGTAGAATACGTGGCGGTGTTGTATAAATGTGAAAAAGGGTTCTGGTGGACTCGAAAACAAGATTGCGATGTCCAAGGGCACAGCGGGGCTCTTGATTTAAAGACGTTGCATCTTTCTGCCAGCCAGGCTGTTTGGAAAGTGATAGCTTTCAGTACCTTCTTGGTGCTGATCACCCAGCTTCGTAAAGGTGTATGCCGAGCAGTCGAATCAATCGTCCATCTCTTTTTGGCGTTACCGGAAAGGCGGCTTCTTCCCATCCCGATAAAGCCGACACCGGCAGCGGCAGAAGCTTTCGTATCGTGCCGTCTAGTTTCAGAAAAGCCGCAATCGTAAACGCTGGGGATGAGTAAGGGATATACCGCCAGCAGGTTCGGAACCCGAAGCCCCTGGACTGGTGCTCGCGCTCGGCAAATCTGAGCCGGGCTGTCGTATCTGTCAAGAGAGGCACAGGCACAGCCGCACCCTCCACATGGGCAGCAGTCGGCTTCATTAAAAAAGGGCCTGGAGCGTTATCGTACTCGCTGTCTGGATATTTACTTTGTTATTTCCCTTTATCGGTTAGGATCCCGCTTGTAGAAGGAACATTCATAGCCCTTTCGCACTTTCAGTACATTCGCAGGCTACACCCAATTACGGCTACCTCAGCTCTCTTGCTCAAAATATCTCTTCACGCGCAATGTTAACTGACACAAGCGAGCATTTTAGGGCTATGCGGCGATTGTATTTGCTCTCGTCATCTGGCAGCCTCTTGTATTGTCCCTGTCGATATAAAGCGAACAGGCGGATCGTCTCCCACGGACAGTCGACAGTCGCAAAGATTTACTGGCGATATTTCAACGCGGTCGTCACGACATCTGGCCTCGCGTGGAGCCTTGGGCGGGCTTTGTGGACAACTACATTCTTCCTTCTATTTGTTAATTGGAGCGGGTGGCCGCTTAAAAGAGCTCACCCCTGGAGTTATGTCCATCGAGAAAAATCGTCCTACGGCTGGAATCATCTGTTGCCTTGCGATACCGAGCGGGAGCCAGATTCTCAAGCGCTGTGTAGCTACATATTCCAAGTGGCGGCAGCCTTTGCCGTGTTGAAAATGAGGTGGAGGGAAAAGTAGACTTGATCGCTACACCTACTTTTGCTCTATTCAACGAGGGGGATGTTTCCTGTTATCCTAAACGGCCGCCTTCCCTGCCGCCTTGTTCGTGCCGCAGAACGCTTGGCGCCGCAAGGGTCCTTTGCACCCCTTTCAGCATGCCGCTCGGCCACTCCAGCCAATGACCGGAGCCCGTTACCTCCAGAGCTTCCTTTGCCTTATGGCTCCAGGCAGCAGGTGTGGGGTTTGGATGGTGCTTACAACATTATACATGCAGGAGCGCGAATACGGCCCAGCACGTGTGCGGCCAACTGCAGCAAAAGCGCCAGACGCACATCTTCATTCGTCCGCCAGAGGCTGCGGTCGACATCGGCAGGAATACTCGCAGCAAAGTGCAGAAACCACTCGCCCAATAACTGATATGCCTGCACTATCCTGGACTGCTGCCTGATGCCTTCTGTCCGAGCCTTTCCTCCTGGGACTATGTCTCCCCGCTCAGGCAGGTGGCGACCTAATGGCGCTACAGCGTCTATAAAGGATAGTCAGATCCGGGTTCCTTCGCGTTCCCGAAGGGAGATACTATCGCCGTCGAGAGTCTTTCGCTAAGAGACCACCCATCCCCAGCGCAAGTTGCCTACCATCATCAATTTACTCTCTCGTAACCCATTCCCAAGCGCCATCATGGTTGGCCACTCGTGGGGAGCGGCCGCGCCGCCGCCCGCCACCGGCCACGAAAAGGTGTTCAGCACCTGGCGGGAGCTCAAAGGCATGCCCATTTCGGACCCCGTCTTTTGCCTGGAGCAGGCCGTCCGTGACGCGCACCCCAGGCACCACCTTACGCGCCTTACCAACTCTGGCTTGGAGCTGCTCGAGTACGCCAGCGCCGGCCACGCCGTTGCCGAGCGCCTCACCGAGGGTGGCGTCCAGGACGAGGTTTCGCGCGAGTACTGCCCTCCATCCTCGCGCCTCGACACCAAGGCATCGACGCTCGGCGAAGAAATGATACTGGCGCGCTGGCGCTACACCTGGGACGATACCGAGTTTCTCATCTACCAGGCGAGATGTAGGGTTGATGGCTGCCCGACGTCCTTGTTTCTCATCCTGGCTCCGCTGCCGTCCAACCCGGCCCTCGTGTCCGAGGTGGTCGTGGAAGGCCACCACCGCAAGACGGACGCCCTGATCCTCGCCGTGGGCGACTACTCGCGCGAGCTGCACGACGAGGTCCACGTCTTCGACTCCATGAGGTGGACCAAGTCCAAGTCCCTCTGGCGCAGCGTCCAGTCGGCCTCGTGGGACGACGTGATCCTCGACCCGGCCATGAAGTCGAGCATCATCGCCGACGTCGAGGGCTTCTTTGGCAGCCGGGCCATGTACGCCAGGCTCAAGGTGCCGTGGAAGCGCGGCGTGATCCTGCACGGCGTGCCGGGCAACGGCAAGACCATGACCATCAAGGCGCTCATCAACTCGCTCGCCCGCCGCACCGAGATGCCGGTGCAGGCCCTGTACGTCAAGTCGCTGGACAGCAGGCGCGGGGCCAAGAGCTCCATCAGGCTGATATTCGACATGGCGCGCCTCGTCGCCCCTTGCCTCCTCATCTTCGAGGACCTCGACAGCCTGGTGGCGGACGAGTCGAAGGCCTACTTCCTGAACGAGGTCGACGGCCTCGAAGCCAACGACGGCATCCTCATGATCGGGTCCACGAACCACATCGACCGCCTCGACCCGGCCGTCACCAAGCGGCCCAGCCGGTTCGACCGCAAGTACCACTACGGCTTGCCGGCGTACGCCCAGCGCGCCGAGTATGCGCGCTACTGGCGCACCAAGTTTGACGGCTCCGGAGATGTCGACTTCCCGGACGAGGCCTGCGACCTCATCGCCCAGATCACGGAGGGGTACAGCTTCGCCTACATGAAGGAGCTGTTCATCACCAGCCTGCTGGACCTGGCCCGCGGCGGGACCGGCGAGGACACGGAGAGCACCGTGACTGCCGAGCAGGCGGCCGCTGCTAAAACCGCCGAGATGCCATACGCCGTCCCCACCGCCGAGCAAGGGGTCACGGTGGCCACCGCCAACAGGAGCATCCGGGAGATCACGGTGCCCGAGTCCCTCCGCGACAACAAGTTCCTGAAAATTGTGAGGAAGCAAGCTGAGCTTCTGCGCTCCGAGATCGACAACGCGTCGATGGAGACGGCCCAAAAGGTGGTCGTGGGCGAATCCCGTGGGAAAAGACTCGTGCCTAGAGTGACCATGGTGCCAGCGCCCTAAGATTTTGTCCGTAGGCTTCTTGCCGCACGAGAGTTCGCTAGCTGTCGGATAAATTACAATCTCTGGTCTATTCATTTTTGTCCCTGGAACGTCTTAAGATGAGTCGTGGCTACTCATCATGCTCCACAAGATCACCAAAACATAGTGGTGAGCAGACAATGGTTGGCGAGAATCCCGATCAGGGATGAATACATGCCGAGATCCAAACACAGCGGCATATGGCAGCAATCCGGAACCGGGGCTGCCAGGGTGGTATCGATATGCATACAATCTCTGCGCGCACTCAAGACTGGCGGGTCAGGTGCAACAGTCCTTGCGCGTGGTGATACGCCGTGCCACGGATCGTCTTCCCCCATAACTCTATTTCGGCAGTTGATACAGCTCGCCCCGGGCTGCGGGTACAGATTAAATGCAATCTAACCCCAGTCTTGGCGAGTTTATGTCCCGAGCCGCTTACACGTCCAGATCCCGCATGACACACGATAGAAAGCAGGTATAAGAGGGCTGATTTTACGGCATGATGCTTGTTAACAGGGCTCTGAGCTGCTTTTGTTCTGCTGTTCTCCGGTTCTTCGTTAGCCAGTCTCAGCACAACGTGGAAACTGCTCTCTTCCTACCCTAACCGCCCAAGATGCAGTTCCTCGCGGGTCTTTTGCTGGCAACAGCAGCCGTCAAAGCACATTGTAAGAGGTCGACTTTTTTTCAGCCGACTTAAAGGGCAGTTGTGGAAAAGGGCACAACCAAAACTCCCAAGGGCAGAACGGGAACTAGGAAACTGAAGACTCTCTCAGACACCTTCCCCCGCCTCGTCATCAACGGCCAGCCCGAGGCCAGCGACTGGTCCGTGACGCGGCAGACCAAGAACGCGCAGTCGAAGCAGGGCATCGAGAACCCGACCGTGGCCGACATCCGCTGCTACCAGTCGCGCAACGCGGGCGGCGTCGCCACCGTACCCGCGGGGGCCAAGGTTTACTACGTCTCGACGCAGCAGATCAACCACCCGGGCCCGACGCAGTACTACCTCGCAAAGGTCCCCGCCGGGCAGAGCGCCAAGACGTGGGACGGCTCCGGGGCCGTCTGGTTCCGCTTCTTCACCAGCGCCACGCCGACGGTGGACAAGAACAAGCAGCTGTTTTGGCCGGGGCAGAGCATGTTTTTTTTTAACTGTCATCTAGGCATTGGTCGACGTTGAGGAGCTGGGCGAAAAGAAAAGAAGCTGACAGATTCTCGATGGCAAACACAGACGAATACAAGACCGTCGAGGCGACCATCCCACCCACCACGCCAAGCGGCGAATACCTGCTCCGGGTGGAGCACATCGCCCTGCACATGGCGTCCCAGGCCAACAAGGCGCAGTTCTACCTGGCGTGCTCGCAGATCAACATCACGGGCGGAGGCAGCGGCAAGCCGGCGCCCCTGGTCTCGTTCCCGGGAGCTTACAAGAGCCAGGACCCGGGCATCTTGGTGAACCTCAACAACATCGTCAATCAGCCCAGTGCGTACGTCGCTCCTGGGCCTGCCGTCTGGAGATCCTGAACGAAACGGACGTGAGGAGGCGCACCGGCAAGGGAGGCGAAGGAAGAATTCGAGGAAATTTAAATACGCAGCCGTGAGTTTCCCCGCGGATTGCGAGGCAGCTAGTAAGGTTATATGACAAGAATACAAGCTGTATATGCAGCAAATGAAGGGTTGGATGTCTCCTGCCTCCTCTCCTGGACCAGGCACGCGGTTAAATCTGTCTACTTGAAATCTATCATCAAATTCTGGCCACCTTTAAACTCGAGGGGATCTACTTCGGAGATGGCCGCGGCGAAGGGCCTTGAGGACTGCTACCGGTTCAGTCTATTTACTCCTCGGCCCCGGCGTCCTGGCTCATGGCGCCGCGAGGGGTACGGCGGCCTGTCGATGCGTTTTTTGTGTTAGTTTTGTAGCTCCAAGCACGCGCACGACGATCCTGGTGGAAGAGAGGAAGGGCGAGACGTACGGAGGTTCTGAACAGCAGGGCCGGGAATCGTGTAGCTGCTGAACTGCTGGTAGAGGCTGAAGATGACTGTTGTGTTTTTAAACAGCCGAATTAGTTTTTGGGCTTTATTCCCGCCAGCCACGGGGTAATTAGTCAGTGCTGTCCATGCTTACTGCCAGGGTCGGTCGGGCTGTACAGGCTGCGACCGGGGGTGCCGCCGGTGAGCTGCCTGGAGCCGCCGCTGCGGATCTTGAGGTTGAGGCACTGCGGGTAGGCCTGGGCGCCGTTCTGCTGGCCGGCGGCGTGCAGGGCGATGATCTCGTGGCGCAGCACGTAGTTGCCCGCGGCCAGGTTGCGCGGGATGGTCAGGTCCGACGAGAAGTTGTTGCGGATTAGCGTGTCCGTCACCCAGTTGCCCGGGTTGCTGCCCGAGATCAGGCCGCCCTCGGAGACTTTGGTGAAGGACAGGCTGCCGGCCGAGGCGGACGTGCACTCGCCTAGTGGAGACGGGTCCCGTCAGCTAGATGCCTACCTATGTTTGACTGCTCCAGAGCGTCGTGAAGGAGCTTACCGTTGCAAGGAGCCAGGTAGTTGAGGATAGGGCCGTGATGTGAATCGGGCCAGGTGTCCCAGTATATCTGTACGGGAGCGAGACGGCATTCGTGTTAGAGCTGTGATAGGGTAGACAAACAGTGTGCAAACGAGAATTCCATACCGTCAAACGATCGCCCGCGTTGGCCTCGATGTAGGTCTGGCCCGGGGTGGCGCTCTTGTGGCAGGCGATGTCGCTGGTGCCAAAGTTCTTGGGCTCGACGAAGCCGTTGTCCTGGTTCAAGGCCCTCCAGCCTGGAGTGTTCTTCCGCTGGTCGGCGGGAAGATAATACCAGTTAGGGTTGGCGGTCTCGATTCGGCTGCCGCCGTTGACGGCCACGCTCGACACGTGGCCGTGCGCCGATGCGAGCCGCACCAGGGGCAGGGCGAAAACCGCCGCAAGCGAGAGCGAGGAGTGCATGGCTCTTGATGCGCGTGGGGCTTTTGATCTTGACAAGGAGGTCGGGGCGAGCGGATAAGGAGAGGATGGTGGCCTGAGGGGTGAAGAACAAGTCCAGGCGGTAGAGCGAGGAGAACCATCTCAAGCTCTCCTTATATATCTCGCTTTTTCCCTTTCCCATTCCTTCACCGTTCTCTTTTCGTCATGTCTCGGCCTTTTTCTCAACCATATCCCTGAGCTCAGAGCCATATCAGCGGACTCCTTGGCTCCATCGCCCACCGGGCCTCGAGGCCGGAGGTATCGTGTAACGGGTGGTGGGGTGGATGGCGGGCGCGAGTTGATTGCAATGCCGCTGGCTCAAATGCCGCATGGCTGCAGGTCGCGTGGGGTGATGACCATGCGTTCATGTGCTGGTCAGCTTGGCGTCTGGTCCATGGCCGGGCCGCTTGAGCGGCGTCCTGGCAGAGCAGTGTGGTCGTTGGCGGAGAAAAAACGCGAGAGGCGGGTTGACGGGTGGCCTGTGGCGTTAGAGGATTCCATTCCTTTGCCGGCAGTCTTGGTCCGCATTGCCCAAAGCGGAAGGCCCAGGGTCGTGGTTGGTGGCCACAGTCCGGGGATGCGGGGGCGATGGCTTGGCAGGGCGCAGGGGAGACGGCTTACAAGAAGTAACTTTGCGGCATCACACCCGCCGCAATTTCTGCAGTCGTGTGACGATCGGCAGTGGTGTGGCCGGGAGCCGGATTGGCTGGAGTCTGGGCAGCTGGCCTCGATCCGAGGGCAGGAAGGCTAGGCACACGCTTCGACGAGGCCCAGCGTAATGCACCGCTCCCGCAGGACCGGCGCCCACATGAGAGCAATGAAGCCCAAACAAGCTAGACGTCACCACCCGAAAACTGCGGGTCAAGGCGGTAAGCGGCGCGTTTCAAGCCAGCATGGCCAGGATCTCGAGGTTGGATAAGCCGACAACACAAGAGCAGAAGACGGACAGCAGGCCACCGTACCGACTTCGGTCTTGTGGGGCCTGTCTCCGGGCCTTCCAGAACCGATCAATCATGTCGATGCGATGTAATCGTTCATGCGTGATGTTGCCAAGAAGCCCCCATGGCCTTGTTGTCTACCCCATAAAGAAACGGAAGGCTCCCCAGCTTTTCTGACGTAGATTTCTGGCTCTCGCCGTCTTAAGCAGAATGCAGTTAAGAAGACCAAGATGGCTATACTTGGAAAGGACTGAGATACTTGCGGGGCCTTCTCGGACGAGAATTTCCAAAATAATGTCAAGCAGAAAATTCCAGCAAGTAGGCCCGCGGTCCGCGGAAACAAACAATCATTCTGACGGTCGTTGGTTTTAGGCCACTAAAATCCGGTGCGCAAAGCAGCAGGCGTAGCGGGTATGCCCTAAGCGGAGGCGCCACCGGGGGCCTTGTGCCTGCCGAAAACAGCCTGGGAACAGAGAGGGGGAAAGCGGATGGTCTTTGTAGGCACCTCCGGCGCTCGCCGGCGCTCGCCTACAGGCGGCGGGGCACGCCGGCCCAAGCGCCGTCCACAACACGCCAAAGGCGAGGCCAAGCGAGTTCGTGTACACATTCGCCAAAAATAAAAACACGGCCATACCGATGCACTCCTGAACACTATCGAGTTCTCGCCGACCGATGAGTACGTCCGCGACAGTGTCTGGCCGTCACAGCGAGTCCGGAATTATCTGGACAACGGCCCGTTCGGCAAACGGAGGGCGTACATGATCACGGGGCGCAAGATTGCAACGGGCTTCAGGATCGACACTTCCAACAAGGTCGGGGTCGGGGACGATAATGACACCAGCAGCGAAGAAGAAGAGGGGCAGGGGATGCCTTCGGTCATCAAGCCCCTACGGATTTTCTAGAGACGGCCGAGGTTGGAATTCGCGGAGGAAGTTTCGTACAAAATGAGTAGGTACCTGCACACGCAAGGAGGCCCCGCTAACAAAACGAAATCATCTCCTCTTTCGAATCGAGCGCCTCACCTTTCATCAGTCCATCTATAAAGCAGCACCCAACCAATTTGTAGTAGCCGCTTTCCTGCCACCGCACGACGACCGGCATGTCGCAAGCGAACAAGACGGCAATCCTGTCGCCGATCCGGGTCTCGTCCGGCGCCATACCCACCCGGCCCGCCGTTGTCGTGCACAGCCGTCCGCCGACGGCTGCACGACTGAGAACGCTGCCGGTATTGCGGTCCGTCTTGAAAACGCCGGCCGGCGAGCTGAAATAAGCGCGAAGCGGGACGCCGTGGATGTGGAAATCGGCATTCGCGTGCAATATGGCGCGGAAACTGGGCAGCGACGCCAACGCCAAACCTCGTTCGACGTCGTTGTCAATTGTATCGCGCAGCTGCTGCCAGGTCGGCCCGTCGGGCGGCCGGTCCCCTTCCAAGCCCCAGGGCAGGTCGAGAAGACAGCCCCGGGCTGGGTACTGGTAGTCGCTGTCCTTGTGGAGCACTCGCGCCAGGGCCGATTTGAAGCTCCCATCCACCGGTGGGAGAGGCTGGACCTTTGTCGTAGCGACGGGGCCGGTGGGAAGCAGCTCTGTCTGCGTCGGCCTAAAGTAAAAGTCGCAAGCCGTCTTCACTCTCGACTCTGCGGTTGTTTTGGCAAGGCTTTGAATCGAGTCGACAAACACGCCGGGACAAGACATGATCCGGCCGTCGTTGGAGAAGGTAGGCGTGCCGTGTCTTGTACCGTTCGCCTTGAAGGACATGGAATATATCTGTATCGTCGCCCACTGCGAAAAGTCATCTTCGCTCTCCCTGGGTTTTTCATAAAGGTCCAACGCCCAGCTGGGTAGGCGAGGATCGCCAAGGGTTGTCATGGTAACCTGGCCGTGCCAGATCCGTAAATCTCCTGTATCTAGGATATAGGCCCTGGTAAAGTCTGCACAGGCGTCCCAAAAGGTGCGGGTGTACAGCGTTTGGATCCTCGCCCTGATGGAGTCCGGGACGAGAGCCAGCATCCCATAGACCCTATCCCGAACATCAGTCGCCTCGGCGACTCTCGCCACGTTGACGATGTTCCGGACGACCGTTTCCTTGGGCCCGGCCCAATCAAGAAGGCCCAATCTGAGCAACACCTTATAGCAGCGAAACATATCGGCCAAGGGCGACGCGGCCGTAGGTTTGTAGGCGAAAACGTAGGCCAACTGTGCCACCTCGCCGGGAGTGAAATGGGTATCTCCGTACCAGAAAATAATGGACGCGGCGAGCGCGATCTCCTGTACGATCCAGGCTCGGTCCCAGTATGGATGGGCGAGCAGCGCCGACGCAACGGTTGACACCGGGTGTTCGGCAAGATCAGGAAATGCGTCCGCACCAGGATCAAGCGCCAGGACCTCGTCCAGATGATGTCTGACGACGAGGCATTCGCGGGAAAATGAATCTGTCGGTGGGGGCTCGAGCCACGCCCGGACGGCCATCGCCTTGCTGTATATCAAGCTCATCTTCCGAATCTCGACCGCCTTTTCGTCTTGGTCGTTTTGGTTGATGCACACGGCGTCGATCCATATTTTCAGGCCCAGCGTCCGGACCTCAAACGACGAGGCGAGTCTCCGGAGCATGGAACACAGGTTCGGGCCGACAGCGAACTCTTGGTCGTTCACCCGGATAAGGCTCTTGGGTGTAGGGTTTCCCTTTACAATCCCGGGTTAATAAACTTTCTGTTAGGGGCGTGAGTAGTTTTGGGCCTTCGTCGGGGTGGCGCAGGGGCGGACCAACGCCGCACGGCGATCCAACCGGCGATAAGCAAAGCACAGGAATATACAACTCCGAGTACTCACCCATGTGTAGCTCATGGCGATGTAGTCGCCCCACCGAAATCGTGGCCGTACGTTTTCGGCCTCTTGCAGGTTCACGTCCTGCTCTCCGGCTATGCCGGCAGCCGCGTCTTCGACCTCGTGCCCCTCCGAGGGCCAGAGCAAGTTCCTCACTTTGGGCAAGTGCCATGCTGGGGTCTTGTTGAGTCGGCGAGAACCAGGGGCCTCGTCGGGCGCGGGAGACGATTTACGGTACCACGGCTCCTCGTCGCTGAGGTCCACCGTCTCGAGCTTCCATCCAGGTAGTCCCCGACCCGGACCGCTCTCGTCTGGCGACTGTTGGATCGAGAGCACCCGGATCTGCTTGCTCCCGCGTTCCAAAGGCGTGTAGAGCGGCGTCGACTTTTCCCCCACCCCGTCTCCGCCGGGGACATCCCCACCAGGTGGTATTGGGGTGTCCTCCGCTCTAGCTTGAGGTGGTGGGATTTGAGCCTCGCCATTCGGCTGGGCGGCGGTGGGCGGTCCTTGTAGTTCCGGGGGGGCCTCATCACAGCGCCCTGCCGGAGGAGGGGGAGGTGGTGGTGGTGGAAAAGGGGCCCGTGGCTGTTCGCCTTGATCAGCAGCGTCCATCCTGGCAATTGCAGACGGATCGTTCTCTCTTGCGAATGCCCAGATCTTCGACAAGGCGCGGCTCGTAACGGTGGGCGAGGTTCGTTGCAGCGCCCTCTCGAAATGCGCCCGTCCTATGATCCGGCCATGTTGGCCCTTGGGATCGGCATCCCTGCAGGTAAGGGCTGCTTGGCAACACAGCGTCTGGATGTCGGCCCCGGAGTAGCCCTTGGTCCTGCGGGCCAAGTCGTCCCTGTCGACGTCGTCCGACGTGGGGTTGTCGCGCAGGCAAATGTCGAGGATCGTCCGCCTTGCTGCCTCCTGCGGGAGGCCCACGTACAGCTTAAAGGGCACGCGACGGAGGACGGCAAAGTCTAGGGTTTGCGGACAATTGGTGGCCAATAGGACTAGGGGACGGTCGGCCATGTTAACGAGACCGTCCATCTCGGCGAGAAACTGATTGGTTTGGCTGCGTTCCCAGCTGCGGTCGCCATCTCTCCGGTCCCTGAACAGGGTGTCGGCCTCGTCAATGAATATGACGCTGGGGTAGAGCATGCGGCCGAGGCTGAATAGCCCCTTGATTGCCTTTTCGCTGTTGCCCGCCCACTGGTTTATGATGTCGGCTGGCGTCACCGAGATCATGGTTGCTTTGTGCTCATGCGCAACCACCCTTGCCAAGTGCGTCTTGCCGGTGCCCGGGGGTCCGTACAGCAGTGCTCCGCCGAGTCTCGCCTTGGAGAGGATCCCGGCATTGGGCCAGCCCGCGCTGTCGGCCTGGCTGATCCATTGGAGGATGGTATCTTTAACGTCTGCATCCAGTTGAATGTCATCCCACCCGTGCGTGACAGTATCTGCAAATCGTCAGCCAGGGCCCGGAGCAGGGGAGTGCCGTCGTCGTGGTGTACATACCGGGGTCGACTAAAAGCCCCAACAGCGCCGCCTCCTGACTACACTTTTCGTCGCCAGCGATCTCGAGGATCTTGGAACGCACTTGAGGCGGGAACCCCGACCACCCTTTATTGTCGTTGGTGTCGCTCCAGCTCGATAGTAGGTCTCGCCGGCGGGCCGCTTCGGTCAGTACCCGGTTGATGTGGTCCGGGTTGGGCGTGTGGCCGATCCTGTCGGCGAGGTCCGCTATTTCCTTGTCGCCGAGTACGTCCATGCTTAAGCACTCTGACGCCTCGCGGACGAGAAAAAGCTCCCAGTTTGCATACGGCTGGACGGTTGGGTCCGAGAAGTTTCCCGTTTTCTGCCTAATCCTGCTTTGGAGTGATCTGACATTGGCCCGTAGACGGAAACCGGCTTCCGGTGGCCCGACTTCGAGGAGTTTGATCTGGGTTTGGGACTGGACAGGCGCAAGCTTGACATTTGCTGTGGGGCCGAGCAGCCCGGCAGTAAAGCTCCCTAGCTTGGATACGTCCCCGATCTCGTGGCTCGAGAGCACCAGCAGGGTCCCGCCCCCATGCACCCCCTTTCGGGAGATCCCACTGCTGATGGCATTTAGGGTGTCGTTTAGCGTAATCCTCTTTGGGAAAATCGCGCCGTCAATGACACCAAGGATTTTGTTTCGCAAAGACCACTTGGTGGTGTCGGCTCGGAGTCTTTTCAGCAGTTCAGACATGGTGCCAGGGTCCGGATGGGCAAACCGGTGTGCTTCGGGCACGTGAATGATCAATGGCCGCCGACAGGGTGTGGGAGCTGCCTGGCTGTTCCCGGATGTTTTGTGCTCGTGTGCTTGCTGCAGCACCTCCTTGATAGAGAGTGTGTGATCTCCTCGGAGACGGCCTCTAAGCCAGGCTTCCAAGTTTTCGGTGGGAGACCCAACAGGCTGCCTAGCCGCCGAGACAGAGTATTGTGCCAAGTCTTCGATGTCATCCTTGGCCAAGGTAACCAGGCCGGCTTCCCGTCTTTGGAAAACCTCTCGACAATGCTTTGGAAGAAGACCGGGCAACCTCGTCCATCGCGCGCGGTAGTGGTCGTTAGGAAGAGGCTCTCCATTTCGAAAAAGGGGACATCCCGGTCTGCCGGCTCCCGAGCCCGTGCCGTCGGGTCGAGCAAGACGACCCCCAAGTCCTCATAGAACGAAGAGTCGATCTCGAACGTGGAACCGTCGGTCGAGGGCTGCTCGCCGTGAGACTTTATGGCTAGGGCGCTAGGGGCACCCGCGAGATCATCCGCGGTCTTGACGCAATGATCCAGGAACCAAGCAGGAATCGCATGGGTCACCATCCCGCCATCGGCCACCCGCGGGGACTCGGGTGCGGCTCTGTTATCTGTAGCCCCGCCGTATCTCGTGCGGAGGGCGGCGATTGGTTGGGGGGGCATGTTATACGAATCGCACTTGTTGAGCGTGGTGACACTTGAGGGCGGCGTGAGAAAGAAGAGTAGGGGGAAGAAGTGCACGTGGATTAACCACTTGCGAGGAGTGAAAACTCGAAATTTGAGTCTGCTATGGGCTGTGATGAATGCGACGAAACGGCGCACGACCGAACGGCGGTCTTGGGCATCATTTAAACTCCCCCAAGACAGCATCAGCCAACCTAGGGTTTCCGGGGAGGTTGGCAGAGACAATCGAGGCATGAGTTCAACCCAATAGAAAGAGATACATACGACCTCGATGAGCCTCAAAACGGGTTCAGTATATGATAGGCCTCCACGGACGGAGACACTGGAAAAACTAACAGAACCCTCCGTCGGCCTCATAATTTTCTGGCTGGGCAGCCAGCCAACACATCCAAAAGTGGTTAGCGCTCAGCATGGCGTTCCGGGCGTATCCGGACACCAGATGCCGTGAGCGCGCTAACAAGAAGCCCCGACAGCCTGACGTGCGCCGATAGGGTCCCGGCGAGGGGCCTCCGCGGTCGGAGTTCCCGAGCTAAGCCATGCTCGGCCTTGGCTTTTTGGTTTAAAAACCGGTGGCGCCGGACAGCCGCTCTGCTCTTGAGCGCTTGGTCCAGCGGGAGCCCTTCCTGCTTCATTAAACCACTGGGGAACTTATAATTTGTGGTACGTGTTCACACCACAACAATGAAGCAGGTTCTCCGAATCAGCTTAGCAAACTTAAGCCCACGTATACGCGCCTCTTCCGTTTGGAGGAGGACCTTTCCGTGAAGAGGGGTTAAGAGCGGACGTGATTCGTGTTTCGAAACGCTTTAGATGAGAATTTTTATTCGCACTTGTCGCCGCCCGACTCTAGGAACACGAAGCTCGCTCGATCGTTTCTAGCCAACCCCTTTGCTTCGGCTTCGGCCTGCCCGGGCCGAGTGGGAGTTGCTCGCTTACTGGCCAACTTCGGCCGGCCCAGGTATGCCACGATGAGTGATAAGGTGCCAACACACAGGATCAGCAGCCCACGCTGTGACATCGATATACCCTAACTGCTGGCACCGGTCACTGGGTGTGCCTAGCCGATTCACAGGGAAGGACAAAGGCAGAGAGGGGTATGTGTAAGCGCGCGGGAAGACAAAGGAATCAGATCAAGTGTAGTTGCAACTCCGTGGGAGCCCGTTGTGCCGGAGCATGCCTCCCAATGGTGATAGAATCCGCTTGCGGTCTTACAACATCCTGGGGTGACTAGCCCTTGCCCCAAACTCCGGTCGGCGATATGGAAAGCCCTGTCGGTATCGTGGACGGCCTCGCCGACGCCGTGGCCACATGGTGACCGAGTGCCACAAGGAAGCTGCTACGCTCACGCCTATGGGCGGTCGCCTGACGATGCCCGACGTCTCGGAGGCCGCACCACGAAGCTGCCAGGCTGACCCCTATTGGCGGTTGCCTGGCGATGCCCGACGTCTCGGAGGCCGCACCGCGAAGCTGCCAGAAGGGCTATGGTTAACGGATATCATTGGTGCACTAAACACGCGAGCGCAAGCCGTAAGTGCCCAGCACATGTTGGGTGCCTACAGAACGCGCGAGGCGCACGAGGCTTCCCATGCCCTTACGAAGATGGCGCCGCGAGCCACGGCTTACGGGCATAAAAGGAGGGCGGTTGTCGGCACTCCTAAGCAAGCAGCTCAGGTCCTTCAAGCATCGCCTCGAGGCCGAAGAGTCACCATACAAAACCAAAGCTATTCCCATTTTTAAAACCTTCACTTAAGCCCTTGTTACAAACGCGCCTTCGGCCACCCGCGCCACGCCCTAACTCCATCAAGTCACTGCCGAGCCCGCGGCCGTCAGAAAACCGAGAACGCCCACCTCGAGCACGATGTGTTCCAAAGAAGTGTTCGTGGAGAAGTTGCTCGGCATCATCGCTCCCACGGGCCCAACGGCTCCGAATTCGCTTCGAGCAAAGGTGTACAAAGCCCTTCGCATAGTCACTCCCACGGACCCAGCAGCTGCGCATCTGCGTAGGGCCAGGGCTGCCTAGTGTCCGCGCCCTCACATCGGCAGCCCCTCGCCCCTTACAGTTCCAGCATTTTGCGTATTTAAACAGTCGCAGCGGAGCTCCCATCCTATAATCGGTAAGCAACCCCATCAAGTTTCCGAGTTTTCGGGCAGGATATTGGAGCCGTTTAAACCTAACTTATGATAAAGTTTTAAACGCATCGCCCGTGCCGGGTCGACTTTTCCGGTAATTTTTACCAGGAACGAGGGAAGGTTGAACCGGTTTCTCTTTGGGGTATAAAAATATCAATGCTGTTGTTTCGGAAGGCAGGTTGTAGTATGCGCCGCGCTGGCGTGTGTCGTAAAGGAGCGGGCGCTTCCGGGAAACCTACAGACCGGGTCGAGTATTAGGACCCGGCGCCGACGGGTGCTCGATATACTTACAGCGCACCCGTGTATATAAAGCCAGAGGATTTCCCACTTTAACAGCCTCTTCTACCAATTGTTTAAAGATAAAAATCAAGCCAGTCGGTTTACTGCATGCACTTTTGCATTTGTTTTGAAATAATACGTACGACCCTCGTCGGCGTTACAAGTGCTTTGCGGGACCGAACCGGCGACCCTCGGGCATATCTTGACTGGAGTTGCCGCCTCAGTCTGACGCTCTCCCAACCAAGCTATGTGCCCTGGTCGCCCCCGTCATGACGGCGACGAGACCGCCCGTGTTTTGCCCCACGGCGAGTGAGTCATAAAGTTGCGTGCTGGTCTCCATAGGACGGGCAGGTGCTGTGTATGTGCATAATGGGTGTATGTAATCGTTAGCCAAGAGCCAGGTCTGATCCCTTGGCCAAGCTGCGGCGGGGCAGATTCTGTCTCTTTGGCCATCCTGCGGGCGGGACTGCCTCGCGTTCTCTGCGTCCACGACACCACTCCAGCTTACACGAACAAACAACCCACCGCACATCGTCCCTGAAGCCGCCGCCCGCCCGTCCGCAATGGCTACAGAAGTCAGCAAGCCCCGCATCGAGCCGGTCCAGACCGAAGACGACGTCACGCGGTGCCACCACTGCGCCGTCGAGGCCTTTGCGCGCCAGACCAACGACGGATTCTGGTGCGCCTTCAACCCGGACTGGGCCACGCCCGAGGGAGAGGCGCGCGGCGCCCGCCGCCTCGTGGCCCGCTGGCGCGCCAGCCTGGCCGACGGCCCCGGCACCCGGGACGCGCAGGGCCGGCCGCACACCATTATCCTAAAAGCCGTACTGCCCGAGGAGGGGGGGCGGCCTGAGACCGTGGCGGGCGTCGCTATCTGGACGCAGGTCTCGTTCGTGGCCGGGCACGGCGTCGTGCCCGCCGAGGACCTGGGCGCCACCCTCGACCTCGAGGCGCTGTACCCGGGGAACCCGGCCGAGCAGCGGTACCTGCGCCAGCTGGACGCGGCGCTGCACCGGCCCCGCGTCGAGGCCGTGCGTGAAAAGGCGGCGGCGGCGGCGGCGGCGGGCGGCAAAGAGAAGGGCCCGCCCGCCACGGCCGCCTTCGTGCTGGACATGTGCGCCGTCGACCCGGCCTACCAGCGCAGGGGTCTCGCGCGCGCGCTGGTCCAGTGGGGGCTGGACGAGGCGCGGAGGAGAGGGGGCATCGAGTGCATCACCGAGGGGTCGGTCATGGGGAGGAAGGTCTATCTGCAGATGGGGTTCAGGCAGGAGGGCGGCGAGATGGTGTTTCCTGTCGACGACGAGTTCAAGGACCGCAAACTGCCGTCCAATGTGTTTTTGAGGACGGGTCCTCCAGGCCAGTAATATCAATCCATGCAGAATCCTCCGGCGGTTCGAGGAGCGGCGTTTCCCCTTTTGGCCAGATACCCGCCGAATCGTCACACATTTGTGCAGGATCGATGGCGCGCTGTGTTTAAATCCAGGCTTGCGCAGCCTATAGCACTCCCTGGGTTTCATCCATTTCGATCGCACCAGCTTCCCAAGCACCTTTCAATATCATGATGGAGGACTTCTTCAGACGCTTGGCACGTCGCCTCCCCGACTTCAATGGGTCGCGCGCCGCACGTGATGAGGCCGAAGACGCAGCTGTCGCCGACCTCTCCAAAGTCCAACTGACCATCGCCCCGGCCACGCTCGAAGACGTCCTCCCCGCTCTCGACATGGCGAGCGAGGCCAGCGAGCGCAGCCTGTTTGATTGGGCCACGTACAGTGGCGAATCCGCACGTCATATCTCCGCCACCGCCGCGACATGCTCCACCACTTCATCCTGAACTGTGTCGACCTGGACCTGTACTACTTTTACGTCGCCAAACACCCCACCACCGGCGACGCCGTAGGCTTCGTCATCTTCGCCGACGTCGACGCCAAAAACGCTCCCGACAGGTACACACCGAAGTCCGGCGAGAAGTTCCTGGTGTATAACCTGATGGACAAGTTCTGCGATGTCACGAGACAGCGCCACTCTGCCGTCTTTCCCCCGATGCGCGAGCTGATGTACAAGCAGACGGGTGGTGAAGAGTACCTCGGTAAGCCTAACGCACGCTCTTTTTCGTTATCGTTTTTCGTCTCCCTTTAACGCCTCCCCCGGAGATTTGACTCCGCTTGTGGCCAAGAAGCTGCCAGCTCTGCCCACTTTTTGCCCAGTTTTACTGAAGAACCATATTTTTTTTTAGCATGCTCCCTCCTCGAAGTCCTGCCGCAGCACCGGGGCCAAGGGATAGAGGGTCGGCTCTTGCAATATGCCCTGGCGCAGCTGTCCCCCGGCCCGGCCGGCAAGTTGCGGCCGATCTTGGTGTCGCCGTCCTTGGTGGAGCTCGACGGCAAACAGGATGTATTCACTCGCCAAGGGTGGCGCGAAGTCGACCATTTCGACGTGGACCTGGCCGAATGGATGGGACTGTACCGCGGCTATGGCGTCTATCGCTTCCCTTTGCTCCGGAGGGAGTTTACAAGTACCGAAGTTTGAGTGGCTCAGGCCGAATTACTAGATAATTGCATTTGCTGGTGTTTGGTCCCGCGATGAACATCACCTAATTACTGTTTCCCATACTTCCGGCCCCATGGGCCGCCCATCGACTGAGTACCTAGTAGTTGTATAAAGGCTTGAACAGGCCTTTGTTGTCTGCTGCCTCTAGATATCCGAATTATCATCACCACTCAGGTCATCAACACACAGAAACATTCCTAGCGTTTGCGCCATCATACAGACAGCAAAACAAAAACACCGCCACATACCTACCTCTAGTCCTCAAGACAAACAACCTTTACTCACTCACCACCATCACCAAAACCCGTCCCATATTACAAACCATGCATTTCACCAAGGCCTCGTCATCTTCGCCACCGCCTTTGCCACCCTCGGCGCCGGCATCCCGGTCAAACCCAATGCTCAAAAGGCGGTATCGCCCGGTAGCACTAAACCAAACGCAGGAGCGCCCACTAACAACAAACCCCAGACCGGCATCAAGTCTAAATGCCGCCGGGGCGAGGTGGAGGCTCGCGGCGGGTGCATTTCCTCACAGACCTACGCGCTCTCCTGCAACCCGACCACGGCCTACATCGACAACGGGCTGGGCTCCATGGTCCCGGAGAACTGCCCCAACCGCGTCAAGTGCGACGACTCCGGCCGGTCGTCAGACTGTCCGCCGTCGTGATGGCCATTGTGGTCGAGGCTTGCAGCGGTGCCTGCCGTTGCAATTAGCCGTGAGATGGCATATTGTCACTAAATGCTGGGGAGTTGGCTATCGTATCTCATAGCGTAAGGGGCGCCGGGCGTTAAATTTTGTGTTGGGTCTGGCATTGGGCTTGCCATCTCTCTATTCGCCGAACGCAGTTGCCGCTGCCTTTAACATGGAAGCCTTCAATACTACGCTCGTACGGTTTGTGTTTTTAGGGACCGGCGTGTAAGTTGATCGTTCCCTTATGTGGCGTAATTATTGCAAAGTCTTTTGAGCATCATCAGAAACAAGCAATCATGCTTTCTCATAACGGCCATTATAATAATGCATCCCAGTAAAAACAAAGCAATGCAAACACGCCACCGCATGCGAGCCATCCGACCAAAAGAGCAAGAAATGTAGACGGCAAAGTCCCCACGCAACGTTAAACCAACCCACCGAAACGCATGAAATCCCTAGCATAAATCGTAACGTAGACTACAGCCCCCGTCGAGCGCACCCCATCCCCCACCTCAAAGCTGAGCCTTGTCCGTGCCGGCAGCCAGGCCCGACTTGACCGCCTGCAACGCCATGTGCGTCAGGTGGACGTGCTGGACGGGGGATGGCACGCCGGCCAGCACGCGGCGCGCAAAGTCCTCGAGCTCAGTCCCCGGGTTGCACCCTGTGTGTCTGGCACCGCCGCCGCCGCCTATCGACGAAAAGGAGCCGCCAGTACCACCACCACAACCACCGCCCGACGAGCTGAGCGGGCGGATCATCTGGGCCGCGCTGGCCACCTTGGCCACGAGCGCGTCCAGGCTGACGGTCAGCTGGGCCACCGTGGGCACGGACCAGAGGCCGCAGGCGTCGAGGGCCTTGACCATGGAGCCCAGGAGCGCGTTCTCGCAGTCGAGCCGGCACTCCTGCTTGGTGCTCGCCGAGGGTTCGCAGCAGTGTCGCCCGTTGGCGGTCGCGAGCTTGCGGTGCACTGCAGTGATCTTTTGCAGGATCTGGTCTGCCGCCTCGAGCCGGGTCGCGGCGATGGGTTCTGGGATCGCCGCGTCAGTCTCGGTGGGATTGATGTGACAGGAGAGTAAACGGTAGAGTAGGATGGAGTTGAACTATGAAATAAAAATAATTACCTAGTATGTCCGGCAAGCGCAGATAGTCAAAGGTCTCCAGCGGCATCAAGTTCCCGTTGGTGCATCGGACGAGCAGCTGCCCGTCATTGTTGACCGGGCAGCCCAAGGCGAGCCGACGGGCCTCGGACTCGAACATGGCGTCGTCTCCGAGCACCCACGCGATCCACAGACGGTAAGGGTGGCGGCGCCCGCGCTGTGACGAGCACCAGCCCTCCACCCAGGGCCGCAGCAGGTGCGTCATGTCGTACTTGTCCGTGAGGATGGCAACGTGGAACAGCTCCACCAGCTCGACCGTCTCGGGGACGTGCTCGGCGAAGCCGCTGTGGATGATGCCCATGAGGATCCGAAACGCTCGCGGGTCGTCCTCGGGCAGCTCGACCGTCCACTCGTCGTCCTGCGCCTTCGGCAACGCCAAGGACGCCACCGAGGAGGCGATGGTCGACGGCGGCGGCGGCGGCGGCAGGATCATCGGGCTTGTTGCCGATGTTCCCGGGGATGATGAGGCGGCTGACGGGAGGGATGACGGCGAGGATGAGGGGACCGAACTGCCGGTGTCAAATGATAAGCCGCATTCTGATGCAGCGGCAGCACTATTCGAGCCGCCGCTGGTCGCGCTTGCCTGAGAGTTGGTCCTCCGGGTCCTGCCCCCAGCCCTCGACGATGATGACGATTCGCTGAATGCTCCAAACAGCATGGCTTTGAACACCGGCGAGGCCCGCGCCAGCGCCCGCGAGCAGACGACGAACCGCACAGGGTTCACCTTAGCCGTGCCCACGGCGAGATGTAGGTCTCCGTCAGGGTCCAGGACGATAGGGGACGCCGGCTGTCCTTCCTCCTCGGTGATATCGCCGATCAAGAGCGGGGTCGACTTTGACCGGCTCCCTTTGGTCGGCCGCCCCGACCTGACCGTCTTCACCGAGCTGGTCGACCTTGTTCGGACTGCGGGTGACGCGGCCATGTTGACGACGACAGATCCCTTCGGGGGAACAGATTGGGGAGGAAAGGGGCGGTTGGTGGGTTGGCGTTTGCTCTTTTTTGTTTCCTACGAGACTTATACGGATCATATGGCGGAAAGGGGGGAGATGAGGGAAATATGGCAGCGCCCAGACAGCCCTCCGCCCCCCACACCTTTTTCGATTGGACGACATGTCAACATTGGTTGGCCTTTCACCTTGCCTTGCACCTCAGCTGGCCACTGCCGCAGGATTGTTGCCAGGCGGGAGCTGTGTCCCGTCAGCCCATGAGTCTGCTGCCCTGTTTCTCGGTGGAGGCAGACGGCAGCAAAGGGCCCACAGTATACAGTAAAATGCCCGTGATCCGTCTGGGTCCTGGGTCCGTCCCGATGACGGGCCCACACCCGCATCTTGATTTTGGAAGCATTCCTTCCAAGAAGCTCTGCGGCGCTCCATAATTTCTGGGCCCACTCGGTCCTAGAGGGAGACCGAGTCGTGGGCGTTGGATTGCATGAAGTGAGAGCGACTGCGAGAGAGAGGAGCGGGAACAAAGCACACCCTGCTTGAGTGTGAGAAAGATGACCGGGGTTCGTTGGCGCAGGTCACAGAGGCCACAGGGACGGCAAGGGTTGCGGCAATTACGTCAGCGACAGGGCTCGACGCTGCCCGGATGGCCGCTAAAATCAGGGTCCTCCTGCAGGGTCCTCTCCAAGGAGTGCAAATTTTGGTCTAGCGTAAGCTAGGTTGTCATCCAACACCCCAGCCTGCCCGCTTCAAAGCTCTGCTCGGAGGCTTGACACCCCAGCCGCGCAACACGACTGGTTTCGCAGCTCAAGCTTTTCCACTGTCGCCCGAGTTGTCTCACCAGGGAATTAGCCACCATGATGCTTGTCGGGAGACTCGGGTCCGTCACCCAAGTCTGGCCGAAGCCGTGTCGACCCGTCTCAATCAATGGCTCCCGTCTCGCGGGGAACGGGGAGCAGCATGGCCAGAAAACAAGGATAAACGAGAGTGAAACTCCATTAGCGCCAGGTCTGAACGACAGAATCAGAATGGCATCGATGGCGGGGATTAGGAATAGAGTTGTGCCAATTTATGATGCATGCAATTGGCGGGTTTTCCACAGCACCAGCCGGCAAATCGTAACTTCAAAAAGGTTCCAACCTCCAGGCGGAGAAAGGTTCGACGGCGAAGGATCAGCAAGGTTCAAGGGGCTGAGGCATTCTCTCATCGTCGCCATGCCGTCGTCGAGCAAAATTATCCGCCTGCTGAGAGTGCCTAGTAGAGGTGACGGCACAGGCAGCCCAAGGCAGTTGGCGGCTGAGATTACATACTCAACCTTCTCAAACTGGCCCCGAATGTTTTATCAAGCCAAGCAAGATTCAGTGAGACACTTGCCTATTACATAGATACCAGGTAGGTAATTCGGATATGCCTGGCTTCTCTGGGCCGGGCCTAACTTGAATCGCGAGGACGAAGTGGCTCAAAGAATATGACGAGGATTATTTTTCAGAGCTGTGCATTCCGGAGAGCTTGCGGGCCGCGCCAGGTTGGGGAATCGGTCTGGGTTAGTCCGCTGATGATCGAGGGAGGAAAACATTCTCGCACTCCGTGATCCTTCGCACATCCAAAACGCGTTTGCCAAGCTGCAAATGCTACAAAGTCTTCACACTGGCCGGGTAATCTCGAGGCTGTCGTCGCCGTCGAAATTGACGGCCTCGGAGTTGGTTGAGCAGCCCAAGGGGCAGGATGTACCATGATCCAGCGGCCAGGTGATATGTGTGACCCTGAACTTAGGACACATGTGTGGAGAACCTGGTGGGTGAAATTTCTTGTTTGGTACGACCGAGGAGGATTTGCGCCAAGCTTGAGGACCAGTAGGTACGCGTGCACTGCACAGCGCTGCATCTTATATTCGAGCTTGGCTCTGTGACACTTCGAGCCGCGTGGCAGGTCCATATCAAGATATTGACCGCCGGGTTCCGCCGAGCGGTCCAGAGAAAGGATCATAACGGCCATCCCGCGTCCTCGAGCGCGGGCGGCCGTGTTCTCTACGGAGATAAGGGCCAAAAGAGGTTTTTTTTTTTTCATTTTTTCGAGGCCGTCCCATAACTTGACGGGCTCGTGATCAGCCGCAGGACATGAAGTACCGGGACCGAGCCCGGAATGGGAGCTCATCAGATGACTCCCAGCTTAACAGGTTTGCGCTCACGGGCAAAAGAGATAATGCCCACCTTGAGCGCCCCGTGAAATGGCGAGGGTGTGTGGATGTGCCCTTGACAGGTGTCACTGAAACCCGCGGCAGATCCAATCGTAACCCCACTGGCCTCGGTGTTTGGCTGGCTTGAGGGGCGGACACATATAGATACAAGACCGTCGTGCCAGGGAAGTGGAGGGGTGATGCCAACCAATGGTCAGGATTATATATGGGTAGGAGACAGGTGGGTAAGCGCGTGTGTGTCATAATCGTGCCGTGGAGAGAGAAAGCAATACAAGTGTTTTCGGGGCTGGGGACGGCCAGACTGTCGATGTTACTACTGGCCAGACCGAGGGAAGAGCGCAAGGAGAGGACTTGCAACACAACAAACTTGACAGATCTTCACGACCGAAGGAATAACTGTACTCGAAAACGGCTGGCGGTCCTAGGTACAACTTCGGCCCAGTGGCCGGGCAAAGCGCCGTCAAAAATGGAATTTGGCTTCAACACCAGGTTTTGGGCGGGACTGGTAGATGGCCGAGGAAATGATACGGCTTATCGGCACGTGGGTTCGCCGGTCGCGCGTCGGTGCACGGGCCACACCAAAATTGTCGACAACTCGGTTGACGGCAGCAGGCGCGGTAACGATAGCGATGCGTCGCGACGATCTCATGCCCGAAGCCAGCCAGCATCGCCGCAAAATAGTTGGCGCAACCCCAAAATGCTGTGTGCAAGTAAGTATAAACAGTGCCCAATACACTGGCGGCTTGGAGGAAATATCGCTGACAATTGCGTCTCAAAGTCTCTGGCGAAGCTCCCCAGGAGCCCGTTGTGTCAAAGAAGTCGGGTAAGTCGCGATGCCACACAGCGAGCTTCCCTGTCCGCGCCCAACGAACACGCGACCGCCAGCCCATGTCCTTTCCCTGCGGTGAGCTGCTGGTCCTTTCCAGCTCACAACTCTAACGCGCTTCGGTCCGAGCAGGTCATGTATACGAGAAGCGCCTGATCGAGAAGTACATCGACGAGCACGGCAAGGAGCCCGGAACGGACGAGGACTTGGACAAGGAGGACCTGCTTGATGTACGATCCTCGCGCGTCGTGCGCCCGCGGCCCGCGACCCTGACCTCGATACCAGCACTGCTGGCCACGTTCCAATCCGAGTGGGATTCCCTGGCGCTCGAGACGTACAACCTCCAGCAGCAGCTCTCGCGCACACGCGAGGAGCTCGCCCACGCACTCTACCAGCACGACGCCGCCGTACGGGTCATCGCCCGTCTCACGCAGGAGCGCAATCAGGCACGCGATGCCCTGGCCAGGGTGACCGTCTCGGCGCCCGCGCCCGCCGCCGCCAACGGGGCGGCAGACTCGGCCATGGCCATCGACGCGGAGATGCCAAAGGAGGTTTTGGAGCACATTGACGAGACAGCACAACTGTTAGTTTCTTGCGAACCACCCGGCTAGCAGTCTTGACGTGCCTGGCAACTAACCGTCGCGATCAACAACAGACTCTCAAAGTCGCGGAGAAAGCGCCCAGTGCCTCCAACCTGGGCTTCCCCCGATGACATCGTCGCGCTCAACAAGGTCGCCTCGGACCCGCTCCAGGTGTCGCAGGCCACATCGGTCGGTGTTGGTGGTGGGTACGCGGCTGTCGGCGCCCTCTCGGGTGACCTGGCCGTCTACTCGCTCGAAGGCAAGAAGGTGGAGCGGACGATACCGATCGGCGAGCCCGTCACAGACGTCATCTGGACCGGCTCCAAGGTTGTCCTGGGCACTGCCAAGGGCACCGTCAAGATCATCGACAGCGGAAACGAGGTCGCCTCATTTGCCAGCCACGCGGGTGGCGTCACAGCCGTGGCTCTGCATCCAGGAGGCGATGTTGTTGCCTCGGTCGGCGCCGACAGGGGGATCGTTCTTTACCAGCTCAGCACGCTAAAGAAGATCTTCCAAGCATACACTGATTCCCGTAGGTTGCAGCTGTCTGCCGACCTCAGTCACCACTTCTCTCTGCTAACCTCGTCTCTGCTTTCTCTACAGCCCTCACAACCTCCGCCTTCCACCCCGACGGTGCACTCCTCGCCGCCGGTACCACCTCGGGAGACATCAAGCTCTTCCACACTGGAACCCTCGAGGAGGCCGCCTCCTTCTCCCTCGGCGCGCCCATCGAGGCCATCACCTTCTCCGAGAACGGCTACTGGTTCGCCGCCGTGGCCAAATCGCAAACGACCGTCACGGTCTTCGATCTACGCAAGTCCGGCGACGCCGCCCGCGCCAAGACGCTCGAGGTTGGTGGCACCGTCTCGGCTCTGGCCTGGGACTACACGGGCCGCTTCCTTGCGGCCGCCGGCCCTTCGGGCATCTCAGTCGAGGGCTACAACAAGAGCTCCAAGGCCTGGACGGAGCTGTTACGCAAGGGCGAGGCCGGCGCCGTCGCTTTGGGCTGGGGCCCCGACGCCAAGACCCTCGTGGCCGTCAAGGGCGACGGAGTTGTGGAACTGTTTGGCCTGCCCGCCGCGGAGGCTGCGGAGGATGTGTAGAGCGGTCTGAGTGCGCGAAGCGAAATACCATAGTTGCGAGCGTGACATGCATTCGGAGCTTTAGGTGCGACTGTTTCCCCACCATAGGAGCACACCCGGTTGCGAGAGGAATAAAGTAGGGGATGCGAGAATGCAGAATCAGGGGAGAAGTCGGAGGCGAGGGATTAAAACTAAGAAGAAAGAAAAGACCAGAGTCCTCCGGTTCCTACTTGGGAGAATAAATGGGCATAGGGTTTTCGATTACATGTATAATACGACAAGCGGCTTATCTGAGTTGGAAAATGAATGGTATCTGCAGAAATATCTACTAAGGGAGGATAAGGCTTGGAGAGACTGGTGCCTCACGAATGTTGTGTTTTCCTACGACCCTCGTAGCTGCCTGCTGCATGCCTTGCCTTCCAATCATGCGGATTCTAAAGGGATGGATGCACAGCGACCCCCGACAAGCGACACCTGATCCTTTGGAGCGACTCACATCAGGATTCCATCCAGGTGCTCCCGGACACAATAAATCGGAGTGTCTCCCTCCAGGAGGTCGAATGAAGTGAACTAAACCATCATTAAAACCCGCTGATGCCTTCTCATGCATTCATTCCATGGTCTATAAAAAATGATCCCCAAGGCCAAAGGGGACACGAAATACACACAGATAAAGAGGGAAACCGATGCTTTCTTTCTTCTTCATCATAGTACAGTTGGGCTGGTGCCTTTGCACCAGCCAGGATGCCACCCTCCCCCCCTCCGGATCGGAGAAGATAAATATCTATTCCGTCCGTCGTCTCCCTCAGTCTCTACCAGTCAGCAAGACACCCACCCATAAATGTTCTCTCCAGTTTATATCCATCGTCCCCACTGTCCAGCCCATGCAAACAGACAGACATAGTAACAGCTCCAGAAAGAGAAGGGAAAAAAAAACAGTAACTTCCAGCTATTATCGTGAACCTCGTCAGTTTGTCGCAGCAACCGCCTCCGACGCCGCCATCTCAGAGTCCGCCGCGCCGCCCGTGTTGTTGTTGACCCCTGGCAGCACGTCCTCGACCGGCGCCTCGTCGTCGGTGAACTTCCTGTCGCTCAGGTGCGCGGCGCCATCGGCCGTCCACACCTTGTCCTGGAACGTGCCGCGCTGGCCCTCCTCGTGCTTGAAAGGGCAGAAGCGGTTCGTGCAAGGCCGGAACTTGCACATGGTCTTGACGTGCGTGAACTTGCAGCCCACCACCGAGCAATCGCCGCCGTTACGGCATGGCGGCATGTTCGGGTGCCGGAATGTGCAGTGGGGGTTCGTGCAGTTGGGGTAGAAGCGGCAGTCCTGCTGGCTCTGGTGCGCCGAACGCGTCGACGGCGACGGGTGCGCCCCGACGCACTTGTGGTTTTTGCAAGCCGCCCCGTAGCTGCACCAGTCCGTCACGTCGACCGTCGTTCCTGGCGATGCTGCAGGCGACTGGTGTGCGAACTTGCACTCCCTGTTGGTGCAGCTGAGATTGAACTTGCACACCGTCTCCTTGGGGTTCGGCGCTTCACGCTTGCCCTGCCCGCCCATCTCGGCATCCTCGCCCGCCTCGGCACCCTCTGCGCCGCCGTCCTGCGCGCCATCGGCCGGTTTCCGCTCTCCGCCGTTCTGACCGCTGTGGGGACCTTTGCGGAAGTTGCCGTTGCTGCCGTTGCTCCTGTGTTGATGTTGCACGCGCTCCGAGAGCGGCCGGCCTTGGTTCTGACGGAAGCCGTTGGAGCCCTGTTGCTGTTGCTGTTGCATCATCATCTGTTGGTTCAACTGCTGTTGAAGATGCTGCATCATCTGGTTCTGCTGCTCCAGCATGTGGAAGAGTCCCATCTGGGGGTCCTGGTTCGGGCCGGGCATCCAGGGCCCGCCGTTGTTCATTCCTGGCGGCATGCCTCCGTTCATACCCGGCGGTCCTCCGGGCGGCATCACACCGCCCATGGCCGTTGCCATGCCATGGGCGATGCTCGCGCCCCGGATGTTCATTGGGCCGCCGCGTGCCTGGCGGCCGAGACCGCCTCGCGGACCATTCGGTGGTTGGCGTGCGTGGCTGTTGATTCTGTCATTGCCCCGTGTCCGGTGAAGCACGTTTTCTTGTGTCCTGTCCATCGCGCGGTTGATCTGACCCATCATTCGCCTGTCGCGGGTGTTGCCCCTGTTGTTCGTGTTCCCATTCCTCATCGCCTTCGGGCCGGTAGGTCTGCAGGAAAGCAAATGTGTCCAGGTTAGCGTATGAACCAAGCGCGTCTCGTTGGTAGAGGATAAAACGCACGCGTTTATTTCTCCTGTCGCATCGACAGCCATGCTCATTTCCGTGTCCTGATCACCGCCTTGTGGCGTCGCGGCGGCGGCGGCGGCATCGCCCCCTCCGCTCTGCGCGCTTTGGGCCTTCAGGACGTCGACTTGTTGGAATAGCCACTTTGCGAAATCGAGCGCGCCTGGGTCATCGGGCCCGAGGCCTAGAAGATCGCCGGCGAGCTCGGTGGCGATTTCGGTCTGCGACTTGCCGTTGACCAGCATCAGGATGATGTACTCGGCCAGTGCCGCATCGTCGGCGCCACCGTTGCCCCAGCCCACTTCGAGAAGCTTGGGTGTGATTGCGCTCGTTAGCGCATCGGCCAGCGGCGTGTTGAGCGCGACTTCAGGCATCGCGACTTCTGTCGAGAGAATGCGGCTGTCCGGTTGTCGTGTTTGGCGGATGGCGATGGAAGTCGGCGCGGTGGCTAATCGGCGAGGAAAGAATGCGACTTGTTGTCGAGCAGCCAAGAGGCAAGTCGTTTCCCTGCCGTCGCGGATGTGAAGCTCGGTGGAATGAAGGTGATGGGTGTCGCGCGGCAAGAGTGGCAAAGCGCGAACCTGTCGTGGAAACACGCAAAGAGGTGTTCAGAAAGAAGCCAAGCGAAAGCGGTGGCTCAATTGCGATTACCAAAGACAGCAAAGACAGCCGTCTGTTGATTTGCGCGCGCGTCTTGGTTATCTCCGAATCTGGACTCCGCCCTTTTGGATGTTTAGGTTCGTGAGGTGCACCTGTGCAGTCCAGTCTGGTTGGTTCTGCAGCGGCTGCATCACAACTCAGCTGTCTCCGTCAGTGGCGGCCGCAAAGTTGTCCTCGCGCCTGCATGTCGTGGCTGGGCGTTGTGGCTCAAGGGTCCACCCCGGAATAATTGGGGGCGCAAATCCTTTTGTGTCGTCAGCGACGAGTCGCAGACAGTGCCTCTGATCGCGCGACCACCAATCTGACCAATCACGGCCACCAACCAACGTTTACCTGAAAAGTTTGCAGCCCCACTAGTACCTCCCAGACATTTCGGGCTATTTTGAGCCTCTCCCTCGTGCTTACATAAATATCTCTTTCCCCGATCCGTCCATCGGGCCTCCTCACTCCGCCACCAACGCCTCCCTCCTACTGCGGCTCGTCAAGTCCAGGTACGGCGCCTCTCCCAGGGATGCGACTCTGTCGCCGGCGCGTGCCCCCTCATAATCATAAGTGGCACAGTGCCAGGTGCTCCGGTTGTCCCAGATGGCGAGGTCGTTTTTGCGCCAGCGGAACCGGACCTGGGCGTCGTGGTTCTGCGTTACCAGACTGAAGAGGTATGGGAGGAACAGGTCCGACTCATCGCGCGTGATGCCGTTGATCCGCTTGGTGAAGCCCCTGTTGACATATACCGACTTCCATCCCGTCACGGCTGTTTCCGCAGGCCATGATAAGCATTCATTTTCACGTCCTTTGTGGTCTTGCCAACAACGGAAGACTTACGGTTCGTCCTGATGACAGGGTGCACAGCCTTCAATCCCCTCCCGTGATTGAGCGGGCTACCCCTGATACCCTCCCGCAGCGGGTTCCCTAGCCTCTCCGCCTCGTCGAGGAAGAAGGCCGCATCGTGCGTGGCGGTAAGGCCCTCAAGCATCTTGCGCATCGCTGGGCTGAGGCGGTCGTAGATCTCGTAGCCCGAGGCCCACAAGGTATCGCCCCCTGTGGCCGGCAGTGTGTGGATCTTGAGCATGGCGTAGTCGGAAGGCACAGGCTCGAACGAGATGTCGGTGTGCCAGCCCGCCGACGCAAGACGCGTCACATCCGAGAGCTGGTGCGTGAGGCCGCCTCCCTTTTTCTGCTTCTCGGACGAGATGACGGAGATCTGGTCGCCCAGCTCTGATCCCTCCTCCGTCAGAGGATGAATGTGTAGGCCAGATGATTCAGGCTAGAGACTCGTCAGTCCAGACACAAGTGATTCGCGGCCTCGGGTGAATCACGCACACAACCAGCCAGGGCTGATAGCCTTAGCATGAAATCCTTCATCTGCGCCGGCGTAACATTTTGATTTCGCAGGAAGACAACGCCACGTTGTGAGACTGGAGAGCACGAGTTAGTTACTGGTGTCTAGGTAGGCGTACACAAAGGAACCCTCGCAGGGCCGGCCGCAGGGGGGCTGGCTTACTTGTTACGGCAAGATCTTGGATTACATGATTGTCCGCCTTGATCAAGTCGACCACCTGGAGCCCCTCATACTCTCTCCCGATGACAGGTGTTAGGTCGGATTGCTTGTAGCCATCTAGGGAGCCAGAGTACACGAGAGGCTTAAGGTTTCTTGTCCTGGCCTCAACGTTGCCTCCGAAGATATTTAAATCTAGAACCTTGCTTGGGGGCAAGCTGGCAGATGGCATGACGGAAGCGCTGGATTCACTGGGAAGATTTCGTAGTGGAAGCGGCAAATAGGGGGTTTCTCAATATTGACAAGTCTAGGTGTCGCTTGCTTTACTCCTTTCCGCAAGAAGATACTTGGGGTGCTGGGTGAAGCTATTAAGAGGAGAAGAAGGGCGCCACCATGCCGATGGACGGGCTTGGAAAGGACTAGAGCTAGCATCGAATATCTGGCACCGGAAACCTGGACCTGTCATCTGCATCTGCAGCAAAGATAGGGTTCGAGTTTTCCGCCAAAGCACCTCTTTGACACGAGCTTACAGGCTGGCGCATCCGGACATCGGACCCTGTTGCTAGGACAAGAACCGGCCATATTCTGACAGATACGCCAACCACGCCTCAGCAAGCCGAGGTTTTAATAGCTGATGGTCCACTATCATCGCTTTGACTCGGCCGGGAAGCCTCCAACCCAGCCAATGCCAATCGCGTCAGCGCCCACCACGATGAGACAATCGAGCCAGTCTTTCCCGAATGGCACTTCTGCCCGCACTCTTCCCCGCATCCGTCCCAGATGCTGGCCTCGATGGCCCGCACCAGTACCCACCGGCTGTGCATGAGAGCATCCCGGGAGATTCCCCATGTGTTTCGTTTAGCAGTTGTTCGTTGACATATCCTCGGTCGAATCTGCGTGTATTTTCTACCGGGCACGGTCTAGGCGTTATATGCGATAATTCCAGGGCAGCATAAATACTCGACGTGGTCAGAGGCGGGTGGCTCAACGATGGCCTGGCAACATATACCGCGGCGTCGATAATATAACCAAATATGCCGTCCAGGCAACGAAGTAAGATTTCGCTGCTCTCAATATTACAGGTAGCAACCTACCTTGTGCGCATTCGGCTCTCGGGCGGCTGCCGGGGGGGACGATTCAGTTGCCAACTCCGTCATCCCTTATCCCCTGGCAGCAAGCGCAACCCTCCATGTCGCCAAGCGCAAACTTTAGCTACGGAGCCAAGAAAAGGGACTCTGCGAAGTAGGTAGTAGGCAGCGTTTGGTCATATAAGCAGCCGTTAGATCGTTTTTGCTGTGTACCTACGCCGTTGCTACCTCCCCTAGCACGAGCGACCACGCTGCCACCCTCCAGCGCCGACAACAGGCCGCTCGTCAGCTGCTAGAACCATGTCGACGGAGGAGCTCGGGAAGAATCCCTTCTCGGAGCACGGCGCGCAAGTCGACAACGTCCTCGTCGGCCGCGAGAACCTGGGCGACCTGCTCCCACCACACGACACGTATGAAGGCTGCCACCGCTTCGACCCGACGGCGACATGGACCAGGCAGGAGGAGCGCCGGGTGGTGCGCAAGACGGAACGGCTACCCGAGTTCCTGGACGCTAAAGTGTTGGATCGTATCGAGGAAGTGCTGCGCAGCAAGCCTTACCGCACGGTTTGCACAGCCGTGGGATAATGATCGGGGGGCTGTGGGTGCAATGCCACTCTAGGCACAAGCAATCGCGGCCATCAACCAAGTGGAGACGAGCGGGCAGCTGGTGTTCGGTGCGGTCCAAAAGAAGCCGTGTCCTTCGCTGAGATTCCAATAACGACCGACATTGCCGGTACAGTCACACAACTTTCCGGCCGCCCCACCCCGCCCGCGCCGGGGCGACCGTCCTTCGCCGCGAGGCCGTCGATGTCTCCGTTTACAGCGTCCCCACGCGGTCGAATAGCCAGCCATGAAGCAGTTCCACACGGGGCCTGCGTTCTGAGGTGCCGCTAGGTTCAGCCCGGTGTCGCCGGCGGCCGTGGGCGGCTTCGACCCGGCAGCCGCCCCCGGACCGCCGCATCGTCTAGCCATGCACGTCATGCGCTCCGCTGCCGTGCCCAAAGTAGAGCAGACGTGCCTGTTGTGGGCGCCTCCTCGAACTCGGCCTCGGCCGCCGCCCGCCCACCATCCGGTCCAGTTGCTGTCGTTTCCCGCCGGCTCTCAGAGGGCGGACGCGAGGAGGTCCTCGAAGGTCGTCTTGGGAACCGGATCGCCGGTTGACAGAGTTCCGGGCGATAGGGTGGACGGCTGTTGACCGATGATGGGCACGGGTGCTGACGTCGCCGCTGCGTCCCTCAGGTTAGGGTTTCCTTTAAAGACGACGCAAACGGTACCATGACATTTACTTAGCAGGACGGAAGCGTTAAAAATCTATGCAACCCAATAAAGGCATGCTTTATTGCATTTGTATCGACGACGCCTTGTCCTCGACGGGCCGCCCATCGGACGGCAACAAAAAGGCCGGGGCGGGGTTGGCGCGTATCGGCAAATTCGACGCGTCGGGTAGGCAACCAGTTGGCTGTTTATCGCCCTAGAAGAGCTGTGGCGGGTGCCATTGACGGATGGCAGCAAAGCACCGCCTCTTCCGGCGCAAAGTAGTCCAAAGGTGCCAGTGGCCCAGTCCACTATGATGTATCATGGAATCAGCGATAGGATCTTTTGGTTCTGATTCTGCCATGAAGGGCAACGGTGGCGCGAAACGTCGTGGCCGGGAGCGGTTCTGCGATGCCCAGATTGATCCATCACACCAGGACAGCACAGCGTCTCCGCCCACTTTCCGCTTTTGGCTATGAAGCGGAGCAGGGCGCGCCGCAGCATTGGGTCCATCGGGGCCAATGCATATATCCCCACCGGAACACATTCTCGCCAGCCAGACCGACGACGTCCTCCTTGACGTTATGTGCTCCCGTCTACACCTGCAGTTCGACCTACCTAGGTACCTTTGACAGCAAGCTCAAGATAATGCGCACTGCGTCATAGCGCCAGCCGCTCCACTATATCCCCTATCAAATCACCTCCACCCTTCCATTTCGTGTTTAGGTCCACCCAGTCGCCAACTTTTACGAACTCGCGTTTTTGGGGTTGAAGAAGCAAGTGTGTGCAGATTTCTCCGTGAACTGCGGCTTTGAGCGTGTAAAAGCACCGGATTGCAAAGGGTGGGGCGTGTCTTCCAGTGTCCTAATAGTCGTTGTAGGAAGCCGGCGTCTGCGGCGGCTTCACCACTCCGGAGCACCGTGATTGCGGCGACAAGGCTGTAATTTGCTAGATGGCTCGTGTTCGCCAGCCGCGACCAGGATGGTGTTGTCAGCTTGTGCGCTTTGGGAAAATGCCGTTGTGGTTGGGTGATGCTATTCCGCGTCGGGTTTGCATGGACCCAGCCCCGCACCAAAAATCCGCCTTACAGCCTTGCAATGGGATTGCGTGGCAGCTAGCCCTGTATGACACTAAAAGCGGGGTTGCGGCTCCGGTCGCAGGCAGGTAAGACACCACCTACGCCTGGGATTGTTGCCCAATCCCAGCGGTGTCCTACAATTAACCCCTCCGTCTAAATCTAGTTACTCAGTCCCTAGGCGCCGGGTCGGCATATCCTCTCGGCCCTCCCCCTCGGCCCTCCCCCTCGGCTGTGAAGCCTAAGTTGCCGTATCGGAATGACCGTCGTTGCCGTACCCCGAGCCGCGTTATGGAGCGCCTCAGGTCGAAGCACAAGCCCAGCGGGGAGGCTTCCTCGAGTTCTAAAAGCCGGGCCAGTCGCTGGAAATTCTGGCGCAGACAGAAACCGGACGGTTCAGACGAGGTCGCACCTGCCAAGGACGACAGCGGGGCCATCATTGCCGAACCCCCTAGTTCGTCTCGGCTTGACGACGAAGCCAAGTCACCGAGTGTTTCGAAGACAGCAACTACATTCGTCGAGCCAGCACCCTCTGAGTCGTGCACAACGAACAATAAACCAACCCCCAAGGATGGCGGGGCGACGGCGACGAACTCAACATCTTTGTGGGATCTGGCGTATGAAGCCCTTCGACAAGAAAAGCCAGAAGTAGTTCAGGCCTACGAGGAACTGCTGTTCAAGATGTCGCCCTACCTAGCGAACGCATCTTCCACGACCGACCTGAATGACGTCCTATCCAAGGCCTCCGACGATCTGCCAAGCACACCTCTCCCGCCCAACACCAGAACAGCAGAATGTGAAACACAGAGGATCCCAAGTTCACGGAAGATGATGGAGAGTATCATCGTTTTGGGCCGGAAACATATGGACGAGAAGCAAACTGCCTTCGAGATCGGAAAGCAGAAGGTTGTGCTCCAGGATCAAATGGAACATCTGGTCGCCGGCATCAAACTTGGAAAGGGCTGGATCGATGACGCGGTGCAGGCCAGTCCGGAGGCAAAGATGGCCTGGGCATGCGTCTGCTTGTTGCTGCCCCTCCTGACCAATCCGAGCGAAGTGGAAGCAGCCAACAAAGAGGGCCTTGCGTACGTCACCCAGAAAATCCGATACTACACAGCTATGGAGTCGCTTCACCTTCGCGGGGAGGACGAGGAGGTACTCCCCGCAGAGGTGATGCGGGGGTACCGACATCATCTCATCGAGCTTTATCAGGCCATTATCGATTTCCAAGCTCAGAGCGTTTTGCGCTTCTACAGGCGCCGATTCATCAACTTTTTGAGAGACGCTGTGAAATGGGATCCATGGAACGAGATGCTCAAAAGAGTCAAAGAGCTGGGAGGCGATGTCGAGAAGGAGTCCCAGCAGATCAATGCCGCCTCGAGCAGAAGAGCATTGGGCCTGCTCGTTCAGCAGGGGAGGGAGTCGGAGCAAGACAGGTGCCTGCAGAGTTTGAGGCTTGGAGACTATGCCTGGTACAAAGAACAGGTTCAAAACCGCGTACCAGATACGTGTCTCTGGTTCCTGAACAACGACAGTTATCAGTCTTGGTTGGCGGCCAAGTCCGGTCCACTGCTGGTTTCGGCCGATCCGGGGTGCGGCAAGTCCGTCCTTGCCAAATATCTCATCGACTCCAGATTCGACTTCAGGCTACCTAGGGACACTGCCATATGCTACTTCTTCTTCAAGGACCAGGACCAAAACACAATCGAGCTCGCCCTCTGTGCCTTGCTCCATCAACTGTTTTGCCTGCGGCCCCAGCTGATACGCCATGCTCTGCAAAGGTACAAGCAGGACGGAGCGGGGCTTGCCAAAAATGTGACTGCACTCTGGGACATTCTGGCGAGCGCCACCGCAGACCCAGCAGCAGGAGCCGTTCTCATTGTTCTCGACGCTCTAGACGAGTGCCGCCAAGACGAGCGCAACATGGCGACCTTGTCACGATACATCCACGCCCATTTCGAAAACGGTCCAAGAACCCTGAAGATCCTCATGACCAGTCGGCCTTATCAAGGAACGATCCAGCACATTCAGGAGCTCGAAGATTCATTTCCCAACATCCGAATCAAGGGCGAAGATGATTCGGAAACCATTCGCGAGGAGATCAACTCGGTCATCGAGTACCGAGTTGACCGGATGAAGAAGTTCAGCAACGACCTCAAGGCACACCTAAAACAACGTCTTATGGGAATCACTCATCGCACATACCTCTGGCTGTACCTTGTCCTGGATCACTTGGAAAAAGAAGCCGATATCAAAAGCACCGTTCGAGGGCTGGACAAGGCCACCAAGCATCTTCCCACTACGGTGAACCAGGCGTATGAGAAGATTTTGAGCCGATCCACGAAGCCAAGTCAAACCAGAAAGGCCATCCTCATCCTCCTCGCGGCATACCGCCCGCTCACGCTTCGTGAGATGCAAATAGCGGTCGATATAACTCTGGACACGACTCCCCTAGAAGGCATTGACCTGGAACCCGACAGCGCGTTCAGACGACGTCTCGGAGAGTTGTGTGGGCTATTCATCACGGTGCACGACGAGAAGGTCTACTTCCTCCATCAGACAGCAAGGGAGTTTCTCCTCCCTCGCGTTGCGTCTTTGCCAGACCCAACTACTACCACCGTATGGGCGCATACGTTCAGCATTCGCCAAGCACATACGGTTCTTGCGGAGTCCTGCACGGTCTATCTTGACCTCCTCAATGACCAAACAGATGCAAACGCAGAAGCCGGCTTATTAGATTATTCAGCCAGGAACTGGGGTGCTCACTTCCGCGAGGCTGGCATCGTCGATGGTGCCGCGATTATACCTTTCGCCTTGAGGATTTGCGATCCAAGTTCGAAAAGCCATTCGGCGTGGTCGGATATCTATTGGCGGTCTACGTTTGGGGGGCCCATCGGCGGTTATACGAATCTTATAATAGCGTCGCATTTTGGGCACGAGGCCGTCGTCAAACTGCTGCTCGACACAGGCAAGGTCGATACCGATACGAAGGCTAAAAATGGCCGGACGCCACTATCGTGGGCAGCCGGAAACGGGCACGAGGCCGTCGTTAAACTGCTGCTTAACACAGGCAAGGTCGATGTTAATGCGAAGGATCAAAAGTACGGCTGGACGCCGCTATCGTGGGCAGCCGAAAACGGGCACGAGGCCGTCGTTAAATTGCTGCTTGACACAGGCAAGGTCGATGCCGATACGAAGGCTAAAAGTGGCCGGACGCCGCTATCGTGGGCAGCCGAAGAGGGGCACGAGGCCGTCGTTAAATTGCTGCTCGACACAGGCAAGGTCGATACCGATATAAAGGATACGGGTGGCCGAACGCCGCTGTCGTGGGCAGCCGAAGGGGGGCACGAGGCCGTCGTTAAACTGCTGCTCGACACAGGCAAGGTCGACGCCGATGCGAAGGATCAGGGATACGGCCGAACGCCGCTATCATATGCAGCCGAAGAGGGGCACGAGGCCGTCGTTAAACTGCTGCTCGACACAGGCAAGGTCGATGCCGATACGAAGGCTAAAAGTGGCCGGACGCCACTATCATGGGCAGCCGGAAACGGGCACGAGGCCGTCGTTAAACTGCTGCTCAACACAGGCAAGGTCGATGCCGATACGAAGGCTAAAAGTGGCCGGACGCCACTATCATGGGCAGCCGGAAACGGGCACGAGGCCGTCGTTAAACTGCTGCTCAACACAGGCAAGGTCGATGCTGATGCGAAGGATCAAAAGTACGGCTGGACGCCGTTGTTGTGGGCGGCCGAAAGGGGGCACGAGGCTATCGTTAAACTGCTGCTCGACACAGGCAAGGTCGACGCTGATGCGAAGGATCAAGAGTACGGCTGGACGCCGCTGTTGTGGGCGGCCGAAAAGGGGCACGAGGCCGTCGTTAAACTGCTGCTCAACACAGGCAAGGTCGATGCCGATACGAAGGCTAAAAGTGGCCGGACGCCATTATCGTGGGCAGCCGGAAACGGGCACGAGGCCGTCGTTAAACTGCTGCTCAACACAGGCAAGGTCGATGTTGATGCGAAGGATCAAGAGTACGGCTAGACGCCACTGTTATGGGCGGCCGAAAAAGGGCACGAGGCCGTCGTTAAACTGCTGCTCGACACAGGCAAGGTCGACGCTAATGCGAAGGATCAAAAGTACGGCTGGACGCCGCTATCGTGGGCGGCCGAAAGAGGGCACGAGGCCGTTGTTAAACTGCTGCTCGACACAGGCAAGGTCGATGCTGATGCGAAGGATCAAAAGTACGGCCGGACGCCGCTGTCGTGGGCGGCCGAAAGGGGGCACGAGGCCGTTGTTAAACTACTAAGGTAATGAAACAGCATGTTTATTCCATTTTACTACAACTTTTAATTCCTATTATAGCGTGATATAAAACGGAGTTTGGGAAAAGGAGCAATTATATAACTACTGTTTTATTTTATAAATTTTCCAGCCCTTTTTAATTTATTTATTAGCTATTATGAAAAGCTTTATGTAACGTTCCACCTTGGCAGCCGGCTACGGCAAGACCTGTGTGGGGATGTTTGGGTACCGTAAAAGGGCCCGACGCTATGGTTAAATGTCCGCAGATGCAAGTTCGGCGGGAACATCTAGTATCTTATGGGTTGTGTAACCTTAAGCACCGCCAGGCCTCGCGGCGCTCTCGGTGTGCCCGATGTCCTTTAACCGAGCCTGAGAAGAGCTCCTCTGCCGGCTCTGGCGTCCGAGTACGAGTCGAGGTTCGAGGGGCATGCCGTGTCGATAGTTATGCCGGGCCCGCGGTGTACTCTACGGTAGAACACAGGTCGCCGGCAACCAGATCAAGCGCCCCTTTCTGTTCGCTGTTCGCTCGATCTGCGGGCATGCTTTGCGAGGCGCGGTCGGGCCTTGGCCCTTCCCGCAAGCCAATCAAACCAAGTCAAACCAGGGGCCCGCGGCTTCCGGATACCCGAACTTGAACACGCCCCGTGGTCGACAGCGGGCGGATGCTGTGAGGCGAGGAAGAAGTCGCGGTATTCGTGGAACAACTCTAGACGGAGACCTATCAGCGCTTGCCGCTGGTTGATGCATAAACGGGGACGCGTCGGCGTCGTTGCTGATGGAAGTTTGTGCCCTGTCCATCCCGATGAATTGCCTGCCGTCCACCCAACAGCTCCGAATGCGGGACAACCGCCTTGGTTGTGACGAACCCTTCCGTTCGGTGCATCGAATTTGGGACAAAGGGTACAGTAACATGACATCCCAAGACAAGCGCCCGGGGCGAACGACTTGAGGCTGCCGTCGGAGGCTTGGCTGATCGGGTAAGGGTGCCGTGACTACGCGAAGCTTCCGATGCTGTTACCCCGCTGAGCGGCGTGCGTTGTGGCAGACACAACGGGGACAATGACGACGACGCCACGCTACGGGTCCCAGTGACCGTCAGCTCGTGCAGGACCTTGGATGTGCTAGGCGCTGTCTGGTACTGTCACCACGTGTTCGATTGGGAGCCGCCGCGGCTGGTGGTGTCACTGCCTCACCGACGGCCGGTGCCCCGCCGTCCTTGCCGAGGGCGCAGGCCTGGCGCTCCGGGGCGACCCCACGAGCTGCGTCGCCTCGCGGCCGAGGCTGGCAACGGCTCCATCGTCGTAGGTGCTCGAGCTTGCCGTTACGCCAGCGCCTCGTTGATATCCACGTAAATATCGCTGCTGCGGGTCCACCTCGAACGCGCTGGCCTCGGAGTTCCTGGCCGTCGTCCTCCCGGCGTTGGCCGTCGCCGTCAGCGATGAATAGGGTGGCCAGGCCCAGTGGGGTCCTTGGTCGCAGCAGGTCCGTAAACGGTTACATCAGCTCGCGGAAGTGGGCCTAAACGGGCTGCGTCGAAGTGCGCTCCTGCTCGTACGCAGTCTGGGCGGGAGCATCCCGAGCTAGGCCAAGCTAGCCGGTTGGTACGCTGCGGCGCTATCGCGTCGGGGTCGGGCTGTATCGTCGCTGGTGTATGGGGCTGACCACCATTCGGTTAGGCGGGCCGATGCAATATTGTCGCCATGGGTCCAAGCGGCACAAACATAAAAACCTGGGCGTCAATCAGGCGCAGCAGCTTCGAGATGGCGGTGCTGTGCTCCAAGGTAGACCGGTGCCGGTGGACTCCTGCTGCTCTTGCTGCTATGACGGCTGCATTTGGTGCTGGTGCTGTGTTTTATCTTAAATTCCTGGCTGACGGCCGAGACTCGCGGGCTCTCTTCGAAGGCGATAGTGGCACTGAGGCTCAGGTCGGCGACGATCATATTGCCCTGTCAGAAGGTGAGGACGACGAAGGTGGTGGTGAAGTTGGCGGCGGCGATGACATAGACGGAGTGTTTTTTTTTTTTTTCCACACGAACGGTCTTTCGGAGGCGGCGTGGAGGCAGGAAGGAGGGATCGCTACAGGAGTCGAACTGATGCAAAGGCGCAGCTGTTAGCGAGGAAATGCGGTCGGGAGAGCGGCAGAGTAGAAATGGAATCGTACCACAGTGGCGGAAGAGATGCGGGGAAAGCAGCGCGAGCAGATGGCAAGAAGCAGCTTCTGCAATCTGTGAGCAAGAAACTAGCTCACCTTGTGCGTCCTGTGGTCGGCGCGGCCGAGGACAGTGGTGAAAGCGGACGGCTAGACGATGGGTGCGGCGCAACTGCAAATCAGGCCTTCTGCTCTGCCGCGGAGGTGCCTTGTTGGGCAAGCGTGATTTGCTTGTGGGTGTGGTCACGTGTGTTCGTGATTCGCAAATTGCCCCACCTGCGCGACACACCAAACACCTGACGCGGGCTGGCATCTCCAACAATCGATCCCCTGGCTCACCTGGCGCCAGCACGCAACCTGCACACAACCTGTTCTGTGATAGGTCGGTCCCGCCGGGCGATGCTTTCTACATGTCCCTAACGCGTCGAGCCGCCAGCGAACCAGCGCAATGCGCCTCGAAGCGCCGCCGCCATGCCCCCGCTCCGCCAAAACACCTTCTCCATTGTGCCCAATGCACCCCCCGACCCCTTCCAGATGGCGGCCGCCGGAGCCGCCAGGCCGCCAGCGCTGCCAGCGGCCAAGCCGCCCATGACGACGAAGCAGGCGCGCAAGCTTTACAACCAGCAGACGCGGACGCCGCGGCGCACAAAGGCCGAGCAGCGCGCCTGGGAGAAGCAGGAGCAGGAACGGATCCGCAAAGAGCTCGACGCCGAGAAGGCCGCCTCGCGCGCCCGCGCCGCCCGCGAGCGCAAAAAGTCCAAAGAGGAGGCCGCCCGTAATGAGAGGAAAAAGCAGGGCCTGCCGCTCGTCAATGTCCGGCCCAGCCAGGACACCATATCCAGGTTTCTGTTCCGCGGCAAGCGGAGCAGGGAAACCACGGAGGAAGCCGAAGACTCGGTGGGGTCGTGTATTGGCTCCGGATCGGAAAAGGAGAACTGCTGTCCCGGTAGCGACGGCAAAAGGCGTCGGCTGGACGCCGTTGCCGGCGAGGAAGACGAAGCAGATGGTGCTGACGAGGCACCGGATCCGGTGTTTCAGCCCGCCAAACCCGACACTGCCATCAACAAGCCTCCGACTCCCATACCCAAGCCTGTTGAAGCGGCGGACGAGAATACCGAGTCCGACATTAATACCGGCGCCTTATGTGCAGTTAAGAGTCAAGCTATCCCGGCAGACAATGACACGCTGCCAAGTGTCGCCTCGTTGTCCAAGAGTCCATCTACACACGACCCATCCCTAAACAAACCCCCGGAAGGCCCCGTTGTTGTATCGCGAAAATGCGACTCCCCGACACTGGCGAATGTGCAAGAACTGCAAACCGAGCCAGAACCTGGGTTCACTCCTCGACGCGAGCCTATGCCAGAGCTAGAGCCTGCACCCGAACCTAAAACAGCCCCAAAGGACAATCCAGCGCCCGAGGCTGAGGCTATACCGAGGCCACAACCTGAACTTCGACCGGAAATTTCATCAGAGCCGCGATCCAGAGCCCAACCCGTGCCCCAAGGGTCTGGTAGCGTGCCTCTCGACAAGGTGGATGCTGGCTTGGCAATTCTGGATGCTCTTCCGCAGGATCTGCTCGAGGAACTTATTCTCACACCCGAGGAGGTCAAGACCCCTCGTCCAATATTATGCACCCCAATCCCTCCTCCCGTAGCCTCTCTTCCGTCCAACGCAGTCAGACTGCCCAACCGCGTCGATCCAGGCCAGGATCTGCGAGAGAAGCAGGCACCTCACACAGTACATGCGGTACGGCAGACTGGCCCACTCACCAAGATGGCACCTCCTAGGCCTTCGCATAAAGGACCTCCTAGCATCGACACGCCGTCGGTGGCACCGCCAAAAGAAACCACAAGGCCTGCGCCGAAACCGATGGCCCCTCCACCAGTGCCAAAACCCCAAGGGCCCCTAAAACCATTAGCTACCAACATCCAGAAGAACGCCGCTGGGATGACTCGGACTTCGAAACCTTCATTGGCGAAGCCACAGGCGCAGAGGGCGGCTGTTTCCGAGCCTGCACTCCCACCTACCAGCACCCAGTTGTTCCTGCTCGACAACTTTGACGATATAATGCCCAGCCTGTCACAGGAAGAAAAAGAGCTTCGCCATAACGAGAGGAGAGATTTCGAGACGATAGCACCGCCTCCTCCCCCTCCGCGACGTAGTCTCTTCGCCAAGCCACGCACTTTTCAGCCACCTCCAAGACCTTGTCGTGCGGTCCCTCCACGCAAGTTCGCTCCGCCGCCTTCTCTAGCTGTGCAGCAAGCCCAGCAAGCACCAGCTATTTTTCTTCCCATAGACACGAACCTAGACTTTCTGTCCACCCAGGACCTCATGTCAACGCAAGATATGCACGAGGTTGAGAAGACGGTGCCCCATAAAAGGGGGCAAGCCACCGAACCTAGTGTTTCTAACAGCCGCCTGTTCAAACGGCCGGCCCCTTTTGCGCCTAGGAGAAGTGATTCTATTAGCCGACCTACCGTCCAGAATGTACCCTCCTACCCACCGGCTGCCAAGGACACAAATCTAGCCAGCAAGGATAAATCATCGGCGCGAGAAGCGCAAAGTGCGAGGCCAGCGTATTCCGTCAGGAAACCACCGGTCTCCTCTTCCAGGGGCCCATCTCAAGGCCGATCTAGCCAGGCTCGGAACCCAGTCCAAACCACCGAGGCTTTGTTTGACTCGCACGAATCTAGCTTTGATCGCGGACGCGGTAGAGCTAGCCATCCAACCGGCCCTCGAGGAACGACACATGTCGACAAAGACCCTTTTTCTGTGCACGAAGACTGCGAATCCACTGCGTACCACATGCGCCAACAGGCTCTAGAGCCCCAACGCGCGCTTCAGCCTATAATTCCCAACGGAGGCGGCGCAAATCCCACCAAGCACGCTGCGACGGGTGGCTTGACCCCTCGAGCGAGCGGCGGCTCAGCCGACTCCGACGCACCAGACTCCCAAGGCCGCCCACGCTACTTCGCCTCAAGCGCCACGAGAGTCAAGATTAATCTGGCAAAGATGGAAAGCATGCGTACGTTTCAGGTTGAGGAGCGCAAGCGCCAACGGCAGCGGGCACGAGAGAAAGCAGCCGCGAGGCAGGTAGAGATATCAGGCCGAGCAGACGACGATGAAGGGGTGGATGAGATGCGGATTCATGGCCGCAAGCCGTCTCAGGATCCAAGTTGCGAGGATGGCGGGCAAAAAGGCGGCGTGACAAGGGCTGTGGCTGCCCCTGGACAGCAGCCACGCCCCAACAGCGGCCGGGAGCCAGCAGGATGGATAAACACGGTCTATGGGCATATTCCCCGAGGAGGTGGGCAACTGTCGTCGACCCAGGAGACCGACTACGGCGATATCGACCTCGGCGACATGTTCGCGCTGTTTGAGACTTGACATCGATGATTGATGATTACCATGAAAACACACAGGCATGTTATACCGGCTGGAGGGCATTGAATATCCCGTATCAAACAAGAATAGCATGTCTCAGCGACGACTACTACTTCGTCCGTATTTATTGAGATACCCATTTTTCTCTTTTATCCCAAGACTTTTACCTTCCCGCCCCGATTTTGCTGGCAATGTCCCGAAAGCCATCCGTTAGCACCCCTGCAACAAAGACTGGAAGCCGGGCAGCCATCCCCACTCTACGCTCTGGACAAAGAGATATCTTCTCATAGTCGCCAGATGCCGCACGTTTGCCGCCGGCATTGTTCACGACCTATCCCTTCACGCTTTGTCACCACAGCGTCTTTGTTCCACCCCCAAAGGCCATTGTCCGGCAACCCATAGTCCGTCCTAGAGCTCTTGTTGTATCGCCCACGCGTTTAGTTATGGGCGTCTTACCGAAAAAAACAATGCACTACTTGTTGGTCCGCCTTAAGAAGGGCATCGGCTCCCTGTCCTGATTCCCTGACGGCATCTTCACTATACCCCTATTTCTCCCGAGGCTGTGCCACCACGCAGGCCACTCTACTATAACAGAATACTATAACAGAAGCATACCCAAGGCAGCAAAGCCCGTGCTCTCAGCGTGGACTTGCCTTTGCAAACGACCATGTGCAAATACAAGTACGTCTTCTTCGAGTGCGGCTGCTTCGCCGGCCGCATCCGGGACGAGACACAGCCGCCGTGTGAGTTCTCGCCCGCCCACGACGAGAGCAAGGAGCCGTCGGTTCACACTCTCCCATCCGCCTCCGGGGCAGCAGCTCAGCCACAGCCGATCTGCCAAAGCGCAGCCCCGCTGCCGCAATCGTTTGCCATGACCACCCCCTGCGGCGGCTGCCCTGCCCGGCGGAGGGAAGGCGAGGGCGAGGTGGCGGCGGCCGTGATCGCGGGCGAAATCAAGCTGCGCCAGGCCTCCGGCGATGGCGAGCTGGCCAACCGGCGCTTTTCCTCCTCCCGAACCGGCTCCTGCGCCACCAACACGGCATCGGTCCTTCCCGCGACCGTGGAGGCGGCCATGCGCGACAACATCTTCGCCATCAAGGAGGCGGAGCGGGAGGCGCAACGCTTGGCGGACCGGTTCAAGGACCTGCATCCGCGGACGCGGGCCTTCTTCACCAAGAGCGCCCTGCGTCAGCAGGCGCTTGTGACGCCGTTCGCGACCGAGGAGGCTGAGGCGGTCGAGGGCGAGGCCTTTGACTACGCGTGCCGGATCCGTGACGGCGCCGCCGCCGCGTGGCGGCGCGACTTGGTCAAGGGGTTCAGGCGCGAGCGCAGGGCGGCCGCGGCGCTGGCCAGAGCCGAACCTCTATGTAGGGGTGTCAAGCAGGAGCGGAAGCAGCAGAACCGCGAGCGCCGCAAGGCGCGGGGCGCTACGGCCGATGCTGCCATTGCCAAGCGTCTCAAAGTATGAGAAAGGGATTCATCCCGGTCGTTGCAGGTGTTTCTGGAGACACTTTGTGCGGAGATGGAGAATCCCATCTCGATTTGGTATAGTGACCTGCCAACACGAAGAATCAAAGCTTTTGGATTATTGCCGCTCCCGTCCTCCCAATCCTTTGTTGAATAAAGTGTCCTGCTGATATGGAAATCGATGACTGTGTAGCCCCCCTTGATTACCTAAATGCAATTCGGCTCTTATCTAACCATTACCCATACATATGTTACAGTACTGGAATACCCCCTCGGAATTGAGGCGCCGGCGATTTACAACATGTACTGCACGTACGGTGGTACATTAGGCACACCTTTTCTGCCGCCTGTGGGGATGCGTTTATCGCCAGCCACCCGCCCTTTGCTCAGACATGACGCCAACCAACATCGGACGACCGGCAATGCCGTCACGTACTCGGGAGTTCCAACGCTCAGCCAGGTCCATCCCTGAAGACGCCATGCTTTAGGCCAAACTGGTGACGGCGAAAGCGTAATCGGTCCCTTCCCCAACATCGAACCAAAACGACCAAAGACCGGCCGTTCGTTTCATTCGAAAAACGTCCCGCCTCTTCCCCCGAGGGCTGGCTGTGGCCGCACGCGCCGCCCAGTTTCTGCAAGCCACAGCTCGATAATGGCGGAGGAAAACAAACAGCGTTCGCCAGCAGCGTTCTGGGGCCAGCGGCCGCGGTCGCCGACGACATCATGATTCGGTGGTTTCGGTGGATGAATGACAGCCACCCAGGGTTCCCAGCCCGAGTGACGCTTAGCCGCTCTCTGTTTAGTCGTGGACGAGGAAGGCCTTGACTTTTGCAAAGTACCTACCTAGGTACCTACCTACCTACTTAGGTGCAGCCCAGTGGAAGGGGAGCTTGCATGCTCGGCAATATCGCAAAGTCACCGCTTGGGAGCGAACCGCCGCAGCAGGGTTGGCGGCATATAGGACAAAGCCAGAACACAGCACGGAGGATAGCCAGGTCAGCTAATGAGCGAGCCGAGCCCTATGGAGCGTGCCGAGGGTGGGTGCAAGAAGGGGCCCGACGGCGGGGCTCCAGCGGCAGCAGCAGGTCGAGCAGCGGCGGCGCTGAGCGAAAAGGCTCGCGGGAAGCGCCCGGAGAGTAGCAGGGAAGACGCAGCGGCGGCGCCAGCAACCGACAACGGACGCGAACCGCCGTCGGTTTCGCGACATCCGTCGTTGCCAGGGCCCGCGACGGCTTCCCGGGCAGCAAGCGACGGTCGCCAGAGACTCTCGCCTGCTGCTCGATGGTCCTCGTCGACCCTGGTAAACCTCTTGGAGATGGCGGAGCCTTCGAGCGCGCCGTCCCGGACGTCAACCATGCCCTCCTCCCCAATCCTCCGCAGGCGCGCTTCGGCGGGCCCGTCGACAAGAACTCCCCAACAGCCAGCAGCGGCGGCGGGCCCGAGCAGCCTCGCAAGGCCAGGGACGTCTCCGGTTCTCCACGAGATCGACCTAGATCAGGGGCGAGAGCTGCCGGTGCCTGTCGGAGCCGGCGGAAAGAACACCAACATTGAGTACTTTGCGCAGACATCCGAAAGCGACGAGGATGAGCACTCGGACGAGGAGGACGACGACCCCGACCCCCACTCGCCATGGAGCAACGCCCGGCCGAGGCGTCACGTCCGGCCCGTCACGGCCTTCTCAGTCTCGCTCAGCACGAGCGAGATCTCGACGCACGAGAGCACAACCCACAGCCGCCACCGTCACCACGGCGACGACCAGCTCCTCGGGGGCGGCGACGACGACTTGCCCGCGACGAGGGCCACGACGGACAAACAGGTGTGCGGGGCGCTGCTGCACCGGTGGGAGGCCGAGTGCAGGCGCTTCGGCATGGCGGCGCGGAGCGCTAGCGCCGACGTGCGCGTCGGCGGCGGCCCGGCGGCGGCCCGGCGGCTGGACGAGGCGAGCGAGAGCCTCGAGCTGTTCAGGTGCGAGATCGCGCAGTTCTGCCACATGTTCGTTGACGGCTTCCTCGACGAGGGCTGGGGCATCTTCGCCACACCGGCCGAGTGGGCCGCCAGGGAGGAAAAGTGGCTGCGGTGGCGGGACGGGCCGGGGCAGGGGGACGTGTCGGCGGAGCTCGAGCGGCGCAAGAAAGCCGTCGACTGGAAGGCCAGGGAGTGGGCGCGTTCTCCCGACGACTGTGACGAGGACGACGACGAGGAACGTCCTCCTCCGGGCGGCCGGAGGAGATTCCTCACCATCGGCGAGTGGGTGAGGGAACAGAACCGGGTCCTCGCCGCGGGGGCGCACGTCGATGCCCATAGTCATTGTTGTCAGGAGTCACGCGGGCCTCGTCGGGCTGTACGCAGGACTCGAGATGTGGGGGAAGCTACGCAGAGCATCGAGCAGGAAGAGGAAGAGGAAGGCTTGTACGGTTGCGATGACGCTGCAGCCGCCGAAGAGCCTGGATCTTTGACCGTACGCAAAGACAAGCGAGACGGCTCTCTCGCCGAGCAGGAACACGGCATATCCACGAAGCCGGCAGCGAGGGTCACGACGAATTCGGCGGAGCCCAGCGCGCTTCCGACATTAGCCAACGACGGGCCGCCTCCAAACCCGCTCCGCACGAAGCCACCGGCGCCGACATCAAGCAGTCGTGGCCAGAAGGCGACAAAGCCAACCGCACCGCCTCCCGGATTTGCCCATGATGGCTCGGCAGGCCAGACGCACCCACTGCCAGAGGATACGCCGCTGCCCGCGAGCGTCAGCCAAGACACCGAAGACAACACCAGCCCTCACTGCGGAATATCACCATCGCCACCGTCACGCACCACGCCCGTAAACTCTCCACCCACAGCCGCAGCCGCCGCCGCCGCCGACAGCGTCGGGCCATCATCCACGTTCTCCTCCGCCTCGGTGGCCGGCGTGGCCATCGCCAACCCGGCGCAGATCCAGGCTGTCATCAGCAGCCTGGAGCGGGCGCTGGCCGCCGTAGCAGCCACGACGTCGGCGCTCGAGCAGGACCACGGCAGCCGGCAGCTGGCGGCGGCGCGGCGGCGCAGCCAGCCGGCGTACCGCCGCGCCGTGGCGCCCGTGACGGCGGCGCACGCGGCCCTGCTGCGCGCCGACGTGTCGCACGCGCTGCGCATCCGCGCCGACGCCGCCTCCCGCGCCTGCGTCGCCTTCCGCGACGCCATGGCCGCCGAGTCGGCCCGTCTGCGCCGCGTCGCCTTCCTCGACTCGTCGCAGGACCTGCTGCTCGCCGTTGCTTCCCGGGAGCGCTCGCGGTCGGCGCCGCCCCACGACGAGGAGGAGGATAAGGATGAGGACAAGGATACGGGTAACCAATACTGCATGTCGGGCGCAATCCGGCCCATCCCGCTGCTGGCGGGCCGGCAGGACACTGGGAACGACGACGGCGACGACAACGACAACCACCACGAGGACGATAACGAGCGAGGGCGCAGCGCCGCAGCAGCGGAGACGGGCATGGCGCGCAGGGTGCGCGGCTGGATCCGCAATCGGCTGCTGCGGCACGAGAGCCGCGTCGTGGGCGTGCTGGGCCGCCACGCCCCTAGTCCCGCTCGCCGCTGGGCCGAGGAGTGGCTGACGGCCCTCGAGACGCGGCTGGACAGGCACCTGAGGGACATTTCCGCCGCCGCCGACGACGACGACGACGAGGAGGCTGGGGACCACTACCACCACCACCATCAGCGGCAGCAGCAGCAGCAGAAACCCCTCGGGGGCCCAGCGGCCGTGGCGGAACTGCTGAGCATGGTCCAGCGGCGGGCGCGGAGGCTGCGGAGTCGGGATAGCGACGTGTCCACGCCGCCAAAGGTGCGCTTGAATGTTTTGGGGCGGCTGTAGTTATCGTTTCTCCTTTGTTCTTGCCCCCGCCCCCTGCAGCGTCGTTGGGCGGGTCGCCTGCTCCCGCACGTGTTCATTTTCTCTACTGCGGCATCATCACATTACACATTACCACATGTTCGTCTCTAGCCTGGAGTTTGGAGCCTTGCCGGAAACAAAAAATACTTGGAATTGAACCAAGTCGTTTTTGGATACGCTAAGCCCTGATACCACCCACCGCCTCCCAAACAAAGATGCACGTCATGATATCGTGAGAGTTGACGGGGTAAACGGTAAAGGAAGAGGACCCAGCGCTTTCTGCGGATCGCGTCAAGGCAGAGAGGACTCCGATGCTGTGCGTCATCAACTCGCATGATCTAGAAACCCGGGGTGCGAGAGGAGTCTTGTTCAGCGACTCATGTGGGAGGACAAGTTGGGGGTCTCAATAGCGCAGAGCCTGGGTCATGCGATGACCTCGGAAAATACAAGACCAATGAATAAAAAAATATCAACCCTCCTATCAGCCCCAGCCGACGCAGAAAACCGAGACAAAAGAAAAGATCTCAAGAAGAGAGAGAGAGGGAAAAAAAAAAAAAAAAAAAAAAAAAATAACTGGTAAACCGACGGGGAAAAACCGCAAGCCCTTCTATGCCGATGTGCCTTGCCTATGCCTAGGCACCCTTCCAACGCCGTCGTGATGCCAAATGATTATGATTCCGTGCGCAGGGGGTATTCTTTTTTCAGACGCACGTGTCCCAGAGAAGAAAGTGAGCGAAGAGGGGAAAACGGAAGAGGCGAGCAGGGTCGTGCAATATCAGTGGGTCCCAGCGAGTAACTGCACTCTGCCGGGGCTGTCCAGCGACGCAGCGAGATTCGTGTTCCGCAGCAAAAAGGACCACAAAGCACACACGAATGATTCCCGTTTGTGCAAGCCCATTCCCCAAGGCTAGACGAAGATTCCAAGCCACGCCGTTTTTGAGCCCACTTCCGAGTCGCAGCCTTCGACTGCGCACATGACGCTTCTATTAGGGCCCGGTCGGAATCCGCAGCCTGGATCCGAGAGCTTGTTGTTTTTGGCCTTTTCTTTGCGAGAATCGTAGCACTGGTGACAGAAGACCTAGAGGGAAAATAGCCCATGTTAATGCCGGGTCGTCTAAACCAACACCTGAAATCGAAGGAAGGGGCAAGGGCAAGGGGGTCAGGGGCTCCTTACATGTCCACACGCCTTGACGGCCATAAAGTGGTGCTCAGCCCGGTCTTTCTTGGTCCTTTGCCTCTTGGCAGGAGGCGGTGTGGCGGGCTTCTCGTCCGGGTCGTAAACCAGCTCCTCCTCACAGCTTGGGCATATGGCGACAACATCCTCGCCAGTGCTGCGAGTGCAGCCCTCCATGGCTTCTTTCGGGGCGTCGTATTTCGGCTTCTCGGCGTCCGGATGAACATGGGGATCCCAGAAGTCCGGGGGGACGCCACCGTTATAATCGAGATCAAGATGGATTATGCGAATGACGTCGGGGAGGTTGGGCTGGTCCGCCACCGCAGCATCGGCCGGGGCTATACCGCCGTTGTCACGCATGACGGCGGTCAGTTGGTTTGTGAGCTGGTTTATATGCCCTCTGATATGTTGGTTCAGCGCTCGGCCAAACGGTAGCTGCGCGTCGCCCCGTGCCGCAGGGCGCGGCGGATGGGTGAACCAGTTCCAGGGGTTGTTGGCAGCAGCATTGGCCTCGGCTGGTGGCGGCGGCTGGGGCGGAGCAACGGGTTCCGGGCCATCGTCGGTAAGGTCTATCAGCGGGATGATACCGCCGCCACCTGCTCTTCCACGTCCGCCGTTGATACTAGCATCACTGCGGGCGAGCGAGGGTGTTCGCACGAGTCCTGCCTGTCTCCTGGGATTTCTCGACGCTGCCCGCGCGTCCTGGCCGCGCTGCCCGCCCCGGCCGGACGACTGAGCGAGAAAGCCGGCGTTCCTAGGCCGGTCGTTACGAGGAAGACCCATGGCGGGCATTGCAAGTCGGGAGTAGTCGGGGCTGTCGGGTTCCTGGGTCAGATCGATAAATGCTTCGGCTGGCTGCCGGGGCCGAGGAACGGCCGCGCTTCCACGCTGCGTGAACAGCTGCCCGCGACGCTCCATCATTGATCGCTCACGAGGATTCGCGTCCACGCCTGGCAAAGAGCTGCCCGCCTCCCTGCCATCCCCCTCTGAAGCGGGCGAGGAGTCTTGGCTGACAAAAAGTGATTCTTCTTCCTCGTCCGCCTCTTCCTGATTGTAGTCCTCATTGTCGTCGTCGTCGTCGTCATCGTCGTCGTCGACAAGAACCGCCGGCGTCCTCCGGCGTGCTGGTGGTGACGACGTGGCGATTTCTATCCGAATGAGCTCATCGTCTTGGGAGTCGTCGAAGATGGCACGGGGGCGGGATGGATTCGATATGACTTCAACGTCAGAGTCGGACATGCTTGCGCCGCCAGCGGAGCCAGCGTGGGATTGTCGAGAGCGCGGGGAAGGGAGGTGCAAAAGCGAGGCGCGGGAGAGATGGGCGAGCAGGTGCGAGAACGACGCCCCCGAGTCGCGAGCGGCATTCGGGGCGGCGGTTGTGGCGGAGAGAAAGGAAGGCCGGCGGGCGAGCAGATTGCGCGACTTGTGAGGTTGAAGGAGGCAAATAGGAAAAGCCGAGCTGGCAGTCAGCGTCTTGGGACGTCCCGCTGCACCACGCTCAGCGACCGTCAGAGGCTTCCGTTTGTTTGGGGGGCAAACGAGGCTCCCACCCCACATCGACCCACCCAGCTGACCAACCGGATTTCGCCTCTGGCGATTATCCAGCGTCGAGGCTCGTCGAGAATTCCGCAAACGACGGCCCTGACAAATCTCGGAATGGCTTGGAGTTTTACAGAAGAGCGAGCGACAGAGGCAGACGAAGGCAGGCACCGTGGTTGATGAAGAGGCCTCCGTCTTCCAAGGACGATTATAAGTGGCGAGGAGAGCCGGAAAAGCGAGTGGCAATTCGAAAGCGTGAAAAGACCCGTATTCGTAGACAGGCTACCCAGATGTCTCTGGGAAGGAGCGACCTAGCCTGAGTGAATTCCCGGGGGCTATTGTTCAGGGGCTTCCCGTTGTCCGAGGCCTATTCAGGTGATGTCACTACCGTAGGTCGTCTCTGATGGCACCATTCAGTTCACTGCACTCTGCACTCCACATGCACCCCACCGAGCTCCCGTCCCACGAGCGGGCTCAGCAGCTGAGATATCTCAATCACGTGAACCCACGAGAGTTTGGATTGCCGATTGCCATGCACGCCTGCCCGATCGCCCCCAGTTGAATTGAATTCGAACTGCCTTTGGCTCTCGTTCGACGTGACAACGCAGCCGTGAAAGATTGGTGCGCAGGAACGTCGCCCGAGGGCCCTCCCGTCATGCACATGTTATGCAGGCCGCCCGCAGCTCAGCCCTGCTCTTATTACGACATGACCTTTGACAGATTGTCGACCGGGAACATGCACGGGCCAGTTTTGCGGGCGATGATTGGGGTTTGAAGGGGGAAAAGACAAGCATCGGAAACCAAATTTGAGGGCTCGCACTGGAGAGGGCTGCAGAAAGGCACAGAGATGAAACGGAATGGGAATTCGGAAGCAAGCCGGCAGCAGAAGTACCTCAATAATCTCAGAGCAAACAGCCAGCGTAGCCGCGGTTAGGCACGTTCATTGCTTCTAGACTCGTCGATCATTGCATGGGTGGAGACGGAATCCGCAGCAAGCCGCCGCGATTGACCAACCGGCGATGTCCTCTGGCGCTTGAGAAAATAGGCCTAGAAAACAGAATAAAGACAGCGAGTTGGATGGTTGCTGGGGGGATGGATTATATCATCACACTGACCTATCAGCTCTTACTGCCTTTCCAGGCGCGCGGCCACCCAACACGGTTCTCCAAGCTTACATCAAATCAGCGCCTTAATTTGTGGCGCAATGTAGCACAAGGCGCTGGTGTGCTGGGGCCCGCCCGGCCCGGTCATCTCCTCCCTCGCGGGCGTCGTCGGCCCATGAATCAGTGATAAGAATGCGATGGAGCGTCTTCTCGTCCCAGCGGGGAGGGTGCCGCCGGGAAGACACGGGTAGACGTTAAGATCCTCTTGGAAAGTGCTTCTTGGTAAAGACGGCGCCGGCTACAGTATATCTCAGAGGAAGTCCTCCATCACACACTAGGTTGGCGGATGAGGTCTCACAGAGCGGCATATTCGTGCATGGTGACAGCCAGCACGCGGCGGCTCGGCCATCGAAATGTTCCCCGGCTTTCTGCACTTTTTCCTTTTTTAGTGGGATGCCCAAAAAAGCGTCAGGGGTGTTTCAAGGAGACGCCGCTGCTGTCCAATCAGCCGCTTCTCCACTGCGGATGCGCCGTCCACTGAGAGGCCTAGCGCTGGGAGCAGCCGCGTGCAGTGTGCCAAATGCTGGCAGGTCGGCGGACATCGATTGGTTGCCGCTGAGGCTTGGGCCGCAGCACTGCCCTAAAAAAAAAACGAACATTACCTAGCACGACCCCAGTGGCGATGCTGTGCAAGGGGGCGGCGCACGCGAATTCAGTTTTCGGTCCCTTCTTCCAACACCCCAACATCCAGCATTTGAATTGAGACTCTGGCGTGGGCGCAAGCCTGAAGCGAAGTTGCCTTTTGTATGTATTCTAGTTTCTGCCCCTCGATTCCGGAATTTGTCTCGGGCTCACCTCTGCCGGTCGATCAATCGAGCACCTTGACTGAAGACCACGTCCCTCGGGTCCGACACTCAGTGCGGTCTTGGCAGTCATTGAACCTCCCCGCAGCCTGTCCGTGCAAGGAGTGAGTCCCGCGAGTCACACGCAGCATCTGCTACGCCGCCCTTGCAGAGATCCTGAGCCAACCACAAGGGCGGACAAAACCTTGTTTCCCTTTCATGCAGGGGGCCCGTCTTCCGCCAACCAAGCCGTTGCCCCCAACGCGGCTGGCAAGCGACTTGTCATTGCCAAACAGCCCATGCTGCGTTTCAGGGGCTGCCCCGCGGCATGCTCATCGAAACGAAGCTGACTGTTGATCGTTGCTGGTCTTCCACCTCCTCTTGCCTTGCCTCGTACCCCTCGAGCATAGCCATAGGGCGGGCTCCATCCCCCAAAGCATCGGATGACGGGCTCAAGCCAAGTGGCGAACCGCCCTGGCCGAAAATCCCCGTCCCACACCTGCTCGCCCCAAGGAAGAGAGAGCTTTCTTCCTTGCATCAATCGCAAGCACACATTGTTGGCTTGTCCAATGACCTGGATTCTTCTCCTGGCAGCAGCTTTCCTTCTTTGTCGGGAACCAACCAAATTTCTTTCTGTTCGAGTTGAACAAACGTCTTGTGTTTATTCACCACTCTCGTTTTAGGCATTCTCGTCACCTCTGGCTCACCTGTTGGTCACCCAGCCAAGCTTACGACCACGTACTTATAGCCACCGACACACCCAGCCCGGCGCTACAGTCTTTCCCTCTCATTCTTCCCATATCTGCTTTTGCACATACCTTTTTGATTCCCTTCGCTGCCCAGAACTTCGTGATCACGCCTCTGAACGATCTCAAGTACACCGCAACCATGCTGCCTTCCTCTCTTCTCCTACTGGCCTCGACGGCCCTCAGCGGCGTCGCAGCGGCGCCTGCTGGAGATCTGTTGACCCGACAGCAACCCGCAGCTCCCCTGATCAAGCAAAAGGTTCTCATCGGTGGCGGTGGCACCAGCAACATCACCATCGCCGAGTTCGACGGCGCCACCTTCAACATCCTCAGCACCACGTCGATCGGAGCCGGCAAGGCGCCCAGCTGGCTCGCTTTCAAGGAGCCCAACATTGTGTACAGCGTCAACGAGAACGGCGCCGATCTTCAGATGTTCAAGCTGGACCTCGCCTCCAACACTCTGACACCCACGGCTTTCGTGAACTCGTCCCGGGGCGTTGTGCACCTCGAGCTTAACAAGGACAAGACGCGCATGGTCGGCTCGTCCTACAGCCAAGGCGTCATCGACGTCTGGGAGCTCGCGGCCGACGGCACCCCCAAGGCCAAGACGATCGGCATCAAGACGAACGTGACGGCCAGCAGCCCGAATGTGGTCGACACTCTCGGCCCGAACAAGGGACGTCAGGGTGATGGCCCTCACGCCCATCAGTCGGTCCTGGACAACAGCGGCCGCTACTTCTTCGTCAACGATCTCGGCCTCGACTCCATCGTCATGGTCGACTCGCAAGGCGACGACTTCAAGGTGGTGGGCCGCACCAAGGTGAACCCAGGCTGCGGACCGCGCCACGGAGCCTTTTACCCGCCAGCCGCCGCCGCCGCCACCCACTACCTGGTCGTGTGCGAGCTTCTCAACACGGTCATCGTCCACTCGGTCAACTTCAACACCACCAGCGGCGTCCCCGAGATGATTGCCACCCAGATGGTCCCGACCTTTGGCGACAGCGCCCCGGCTGCTGCGGGCTCCAAGCCCCAGGCCGGCGAGCTCATCGCGGCGGCGGACGGCAAGTCCATCTACGTCTCGAACCGCCTCGGCTTCGACGCCAACACGGCGACCTCGACCGACACCCTGGTCCAGCTCAAGGCCGACTTCAACGCCACCGACAGCACCCTCAAGCTCAGCTTCGGCCAGTCGGTGAGCAGCGACGGCCGCTCCCCGCGCATGATCAGCCTCAGCACCGACAAGGCCCAGACGGTGCTCTACGGCACCAACCAGAGGGCCGGGACGGGGCTGGTCGCCTTCCAGCGTGACGCCGCCGGCCAGCTGAAGGCTGTGGAGGGTTCCAAGGTCGCGTACGACAGGTTCGCTACCGCCCCCGATCAGAAGGAGGACTTTGGACCCCAGTTTGTCCTTGGCATCCCGAACGCGGCCTAGGCGTCGTCATATTCCGCCTCGATCCCGGGCTCGATATGACGGCCGGCCCGCGTGCTTGACATTTATTTCCCTAGTCCGTCACGTTTGCATAACGCCATCGAAATGTTCTTTTGCTATCATTATGCTTTTTTCCCCTCCTGTAACTTCTATAGCATGAAAGCGATGCATTCCTCTTTTTGCCCAGGCTCTTTTTTTTTTCTGAAGGTTCGTTTCCAAAAATGCATATTACTATCGAAATCTTACGATCCGCATATCCATCCACCTTCCCCGAATAAACTACCCCGTGATAGACAATCGAATTGTCCTTCCTGTGTTTGCTGCCTGGAATTCCAGCACGCCAAGCAGGCATCTTTTTCTCTCCCACCAGTCACGCGGGTAGGGCACCAGCCGTCCAATGAATCATAATCTCATGGACAAGTTGCCTCAGCTTGGGTGCGGGGTCGTGCCCATACGGGCTGCTGCAGCCCTACGCGATATTCGACATTCGAGCGGTGGCTATGCCCTCCCCAACCGGGCGGGAGGCACCCGTCAAAGGGCCCAATAAGGTGCCGTGTCAGCAGCGGCAATTGGCTGGAGGTCAGCAGCTAGCCGCACGCAGGCCGCCCGGTGGCAGTGTGGCCGCAGCAGCCTGGACTAATGCAAGCCACCTGATGGACGTGGGCCAATAACAGCGAGCAGCCAGAACCTGTTTGAGAGGCTGGTTGGCCTCAGTCCGGCACCTCGGCACTGGTGACCCTCTAAGCATGGGTTGGGTAGATATGCGTGTGGATTGCGTGCGTCTATATATGTGCATCTATACTCACCCCCAGGCAGTCGAGAGGCTGGGGTGTCTCCCGCAATGGTCGTTTCCGGTCCCCCTGGTCGAGCAAACAGTACTAACCAAGTACGGATATCCAGAAAGACAAGCATTACATACAGGCTGTCACCATGGCCTCGGTTCCGCGTACCGACGGCCCTGTCGTGGTGAGGAGAGAAGGCCCCTCGGCCGCGGACTGGGAACTTCACAGGAACACCATCACCGACCTGTACGTTGGTCAGGGGAAGACGCTCAAAGAGCTGATGCATATCATGCAGACAGAACATAATTTCACCGCAAGGTAAGAAAAATGCAACCGCTCTCGCTGCCTTTGGCTCACACAACTAACACCCCTTTTTCCAACAGCGCCAAAATGTTTAACAACCGCTTCAAGTGGTGGGGCATCAGCAAGAACATGCGCGCCAGGAACGCCGTGGCCATCCTGACGCTGCAGACCCGGCGCGAGATGGCCGGGCGCCAGCGCTCCGAGTATCTGGTCAACGGCCAGGCGCTCAGCGCGGACCGGCTGCAGAAGTACTGGAAGCGCGCGACCCCGTCGCGCGTCGCCAAGGCGCGCGCGCAGCTGCGCCAGGCCGCCGAGCTGCCGGACGCCGTGGTCGTCCGGACCCCGCCGGCCTCACCTCTGCTGCCGCCCCTTGAGCAGGCGTCGTCGGACCGGCGGAAGAAAGATCAACCTCAGCAGCAGCAGCAGCAGCAGCAGCAGCAGCAGCTCGCACAGCTGCAACATCGGGCAAGGTCACCGAGCCCGCTGACACAGCGCCAAATCTCGCCGCCGGACGAGCTGCAGCTCCCCGAGGAGTGTCTGTACTCGATCCGCAAGTTCTACGCGGGCTACTTCGAGGCCAGCCCCGCGGCCGGCACGCGGTCCATGGGCATGTCGTCGTTCCTGTCGCTCAAGGAACGGCTGGTGCGGTTCGACAGCCAGTACCAGGCGCTGGCCTACATCTTCGTCGAGCCTCCGGGCGACGCCACGTTCCGGCTGCTCGACGTCTTCTACATCGAGATGCGCGACCAGATGCGCGAGCACGACCACTTCCTGCTGCCCATGTGTCTGCACAACGTCTACTTCCTGGCCCAGGACCCGCGCGGCGCCCCCTTCTCGCGCCTGCTGCTGTCCTACATCAAGGAGGGCAGCGACATATACCTGGGCCCTTCGCACCCGCTCACCACCGTCTGGACCAGGCTGTGGAACCGGTGTCGCGCCGAGGGGGGCCTGCCCGGGCGCGACTTTTTCTACGCCCTGGGCAGGTACATCAACGACAGGCTGCGCGAGGAGCTGGGTGTGTACAACATCCTGTTCATCCGCATCCTCACGCACTTCATCTGGACGTACGAGGGACACGAGGCCTTCCGGACCGTCATCGAGCGTCAGATCGCCCACCTGGACGCCGTCAAGGCTATGGTGCTGGGCGACACCGCATCACCACTGCCGTCCGACCCGCCTCCGACGCAACAACAACGACAACAACTGGGGCCGCTCTCGTCGCTCCATCCCAGCCGGCAGCACTCGGCCTACCCGCCGCCTCTCGCTCCGTCTCTCACACCACCGGGACCGGACGACTTGGTACAACCACCACCCCTGCTGCCGGCAGCCGCCATCGCCCTCGACGCCGCAGCCATCGACCCGGCCGACCTGGCCTACGCCAACGAGATCAAGACGGTGCTCTCGGGCTCGCTCGCCTTCGGCCTGTACGTGTCGGGCCTGCACGGCGCCGCGCACGCCGTGGCCCGGCGCACGCTGCTGGCCGGCGACGACGGCGCCGCCGAGCGCGTCCTGCCCGCCGTCCGCGGGTGCCTGCACGCCGTCGTGGCCAACATCACCTTCGCGGCCGGCGACGTGGCCGCCGCCGTGGCCGACGCGCGCCGCAGCCTGGATCTGAGCGAGGAGGCCGGCGCGAGCCAGCTCGTCATCGTGTCGCGCCTGTCGCGCCTCGCCGTGTTTCTGCGGAGCGCGGGGGATATGCGGGCGGCCGCGGCCGTGCAGGAGCGGATCGATGGGCTGCTTGTTGAGATTGGGGCTTAAGCGGTGGTGGATGGTGTGTAAGTGCCGTTGTCTGTCTGTTGCAAGATGTTCATCGCTGGGGATACTACAAAAGTATTAGATCTGAGGAGTTAGAGATATACTTCTCTCAATCCAATTTCGTGTCAACTCGTTACCCAAGTTCGCACGCATGCTGGTATCAATGTTTCTTAGTGCTCGTCACGGAAAGCCACGGCAATCGTAGACAACACAGCAGAACCTTACGCGCCCCAAGGATGCCGCTCCTGGCATCCCTCACCACGGAGCAGCGGTCGTGCTCGGGACCATCGCCAAGCGACTCGGCCGCCTTGCTGCCCTCCTGGGCGTCTGAATAACTAACTCTCGTTGAGGAACGCCAAGGCAATGCGAGGCTGCATGGTACAGTATCTAAATACCTATTCCGGGCAGGCAGCCCATATCTCTCTCGCGGGAATGACAGCGAAAGAGATCCCCTCTCTCTTCATCAAAATCTTGGAGAGAAAAGAATGTCATGTGCGGGGCTCACACCACGTCCAGTCGATGTGGCTTAGGCAGGCGTGCGAAGATGTCCGCGACCAACACCTTCCATTGCTCACCTTCTAGGACACTGCGCAACACAATCTCTGCCGGTGCGCGCACAAGAGTGCGAGTTCACCTAAAATCCGGGAAATCCACGTGCCAGTCACCCTATCTGTTCAGGCCGTGATCGGCAAACGACAGTAGCCATTGTCCAAAGCAACAATTAGCCAGGCGCAGTTCCCCGCTTCCAAGGCAATGCATCCGTCGATACGAGGACTAACGGCCGTCGGGCCTCGAGGCCTCCCTACGGGCACATGCGTCCTGCCGTACAACCAGCCCGCTGGAATTCTGCACAAGGCCCAAAGGGTCGTGCATGGATGCGCCCTACGTCGCCAAGTGGAAAAAGCGCGGATGCCGAAATGATTGGGGCTGAGCTCGCGCACACAAATCAGGCGGCGTAGGCGGGTGTCAACATGCGGCCAACAGAACCAGGGGATCAAGGGGCCACGGGGCCAATGTGAGCACCGCGTGGAAGGCCTGCGGCGTCGAAAGGCAGCATGGAGGGGCTGCGCTGGCACCACTCTGTCGCCTATAACAGGCAAGGCTGCCTGCAGAAAGCCGCCCGCTGACTTCATCGAGACATGAGTGCGATGGTCTGCCTAAGGGTCGGCGTCACGCAGTTATTTTCATGGCATATTGCTGGTATTTAATGGTAGAGCCGATGGCCTTCTTTTTTGTCCTTGTGTGATTTCTTCCCTAAATGTCCAGCCCAATTATCCGTCCACACATCTCCCACAACATCACAACCTCGAGCGAAGGCGATATGGGCCACAAGAAACAGAAACTGAGCAGCAAGCGGGCAATTTTAGAAAGCAAAACGCCCTGCTCAAGACTTTGCCACGACCAGCAGTGTCTGAAGCCACCTGGGCGGTGCGGTCGGTCCCACGACAAGATGGTCATTGCGGCATGGAAAGCCGGCAAGGGAAGAAAACGATGTGATTTTGGGGAGGGCTGTTGGAATGCACCTCAATACCTGTGTCTGTTCCAGCACACGCACGATGAGGTCTTCCCAGAGGTGCCGCGACTGGCAAAGGCCCTTGAGAATCTGGAGGAAATCAGCGCTGTCAACATGAACGCCTTGACAAGCCAGGATGACACCAGAATCTCGGACCTCAGGGGGTTGTCGAGCTTCAGCACGCTTGACAAAGTCGACGAGATCGCCATTCCAGGTACGCAGGATGCTGAAATCTGTAATAGATCTGATGGCCACTAACACCCCGGCTGTCTCCCAGGGACGCCGGCGTCTTTCCATCCACTCAAAACACCGATCCAGGTCACCGCGGACAATCGGAGCCGGGTGCTGCAGAAGCCGCCGGAGCATACGCACAGCCTCGACGCGCTTGTCACCTCGGTCGAGACGATGACCGATGGCTCCGCACTCCGATCGGCAGACGTTGTGGCCAGCTGCGGGGCTCTGCGCATGATATTCAACTTTATGAGAAGCACGTATCAGGAGCCTGGAAGCACGCCCGAAGGGAATCCGATCAGTCTAAAATGGCTGCCTCACCGACTGGACCTGCAGTGGCGGGAGCCCGGGACACTCTGCCTCTCACCCTGGGCCAACGATACGAGATTCAGACATAGCTGGGGGATGGGGCAAGGGTTCGAGCGCATCGTTCGCGAGTTCGACCAGTCGGACCCAGTTATCAGCCGCAGCTCCAGTCACCACCAGGTCGTGTCGTACAACCTCGGCGGCTTGCGGTGCGTCGTCCAGGCAGAGGCCGACGCGTACGGCTGCGACTGTGGACATCAGCTGGACAAGAGGCCCCAAGACGTGCTGCCCCGCGACTCCTTCGAGCTGGTTCGTCCAAGCTCCGCAAGCGGTTGCCCAGCTCGCTGGACCTCCACTCCTGGCCCTGTCGTCGCGCCCACAGCCGATCCCAAGACGGGTAGAGGCAAGGGGAAGGGTAGAAGGCCGAGCAGCAGACGGTCAGCACTCATCACGGACTTCAGTCTCCTGCAAATGGATGACGCGGGAGATACCGGGTCAGAGAGCTCCCTGCCATCTGAGCCTGGCTTCCCACCAACTCCGGATTCGGCAACAAGTCAAGCCTCCAGAAACTCGAGGCTGACCGTTTACAAGACCGGCGGTATCCAACCACCCATCCCGATCTCCTGCCTCCTCGAGATCAAGACTATGAAGCACGACTCCACCATAACCCTCGAGAGCTGGGCGGCACAGCTTTACTTCGCGGGCAGACGTCAGCTGTTCTCCGCGCAGCACTACGAGGGGGTTTTCCACCCAAGCGAGGGGGCCATGGTGCCGGGGCTCGACTCCTGGCTAGAAGAGTGGGCGGGGCGTGACAGCATCCAGGCGGCGATGAGCCGGACTGTAGCTCTTCTCCAGACGATTCGAGAGAAACTTATGCAGCTGGCAGATTCCGGAGATATTTCACTCGGGCCCGAAGGAAACGGGCTGAGCCTCCTGCTTGGGTATGAAGATGAGAAAGAGGGAGAGGGAAGAGGCAAGGTGCCCTTTGCGCGGCTGTATCTGAGACATGATGGGATGAGGCTGGTTCCTTGAGCTGGCCGATGTTGGCTTCGAGGCCTGGATTTCCCGTACTATGACCACGGAATACCGTGACTGTGGGATGGATGAATTGGCGGACCCTGAATATCGTGTTGTGGCCACCAAGTAAAATAGCAGCAAGATAGAGATTCGTTGGAAGGAATTCACCATGTCCAAACGGAAGCAGAAAAAGCTCGCCCACCACTAAATGGTGGGGTTGGGCACGCGTCATACCTTAGGTAACCCAAGCGCGTGGGGCAGGACAGCCGCCAAGCAGGGTCAAGCGTGGAACATCAAGGCCCAGCAGGCCGCGTCGACGACCCCTCACTCAGCTGGACTAAGGAGGCGCTGGCGAGAAGTGAGTCCGGTGCCACGCGGTTATTCACTTGGACGGAATCACTCTTCCCGGAACAAGACGCTTCTTTTGACCATATCATTGGCCTTGGTGACATTCACCACTGGTTGGTATTGAGGAGACCCATAACTCCAGCGCCCTAAAGGCTTTCTCCTATCGTCACGTTTCACAAACAAGAGTTTGCCAAAGTCTCCAAAATGTCAGACCTTGGAAAGAGCCGGCACGGGATTCCCGACGTCGTCATGATCAAGATCGACAAGTATGTCGACTCCCTGGCGCCCGAGATCGAGCCCAAGGTGGCGGGCGAGATCGACGAGTTCCAGAACAAGACCATCGACAAGCTCGAGGACATGGTCGTCGACGCCTTCCGCTCGCTCTTCGACCGCAAGGATTCGTCCGGGTCCAGGTCGCTCGACGACTCGCCCCCAGACGAGTACGGCATCGGGGGCCTGCCGTTCGCCAACGAGATCGTCGGCCTCACGCAGTCCTTCTCCAAGATCGCCGACGGCGCCAGCGACGACATCCGGCAGATCTTTGACCTCACCGAGGGCTCTAGCCGCGGCGGCGGCGATCAGGAGCGGTCCAGAGGAGGTGGTGGTAGCGGAAGCGACTCGTTCAGGGAGGGTGCCAAGGGCTTCCTCAACCTCGCCATCAACGCCGTCAAGGAGCATCAAGGCTCCTCCTCGGGAGGCGGGGGCCAGTCGCCCGTCTTCCTCGACGGCCTGCTCGGCGTCCTGAGCAACACCATCAAGGACACGTCGCGGGACCCCGAGGGCAAGGCGCGCATGATCAGCCCCGAGATCAAGGAGAAGATCGGGGCGATCCTGCGCCGGCAGCACGCGCCGCTGGCCGCGCAGTTCACGCGCATCGCGCTCGACCACATCAAGCGCTGGCTGCGCGGCAACACGTCGACGCGCGACCTCGGCGACGGCGTCAAGGGCGAGATCACGGAGCTGGTGTCGGGCATCGCCGGCATGTTCGGCAAGATGTCTTCCTCTTCGTCGTCGTCCTCGGGCGGTGACCGGTCGCGGGACGGAAACAGCGACGACGGCGGCAGCGGCGGCTTCTCGGGCGTCATCAGCAACAAGCTCAGCACGGGCTTGGCGAAGGTGCACCGCGAGGTGCGCCTCGAGTTCCGCAAGGTGCTCGGCGGCATCGAGAAGAACCTGTTCGAGGCGCTCCCGGACGAGGTGCAAGGCCCGCTCGAGAAGATCCTGGGCGGCAACCCGTTCGACCCGTCGCTCGACGGCCAGGCGGCACCCGCCGCCTCGCGGGGCGGTGGCGGCGGCAGCCTGGGCGACGAGATCAAGGCCAAGCTGGTGCGCAAGATCCGCGACCTGGTCCGCAAGGTGCAGGACAGCCTGCGGCAAAACGTCCTGATGGTGGTCAACGGCGGGCACCGCCGCTTCGAGAGGGCGAGCTGGGTCTTTGTGCAGACCAACGTCGAGGCCAAGGTGCAGCGCTTCCTCCCCGACGTCCGCATCCACGTGCCCGACGACATCGGGAACGAGGGCGTCGACGTCGGCCGGCCCAAGACTCCGCCGGCCATGCGGAGTGACGGCGACGGCGGCGGCGGTGCCTCGGCCCCTGGCAGGCCCTACGAGAACCAGGGTCAGTACCAGCAGGGAGGTGGCGGTGGCGGTGCCGCGGCCTCGTATTACAACCCGCCGCCGCCGCAGCAATCATATCCGCAGCATCAGACCCAGGGATACGGAGGCCCGCCGCAGCACCAGCAGTACTACAACAACAACAACAACCAGTACCCACCACCTCCTTGATCGGAGCGGGCAGCAGGAGGAGGGATATTGAGTTGGATTTCTGGAAGATTCAGTCATCGTACCTCTCCTTCAGGGGGATGGTGCTAGTTCGGTTCTACTTGCATATTTTCTGCACTGTGTTTGATGCCATTACGAATAGTTACGAGCCCGGTACGGAGATTGACCACGCGCCGTAGTATCTTGAAGAGCTGGATATCTTTAAATTGGACGAGGCGTCTTATCATTATTCTTCAAATCCAAACCAGTCACCAAATCACTCGCGTGTCCACGCCAGAGCCAAACCAGCAGCAGCTACCCAGTCACTCAGACTTGTCCCCAGTCCGTTGAACTCCTCCGTCACGCCAGTCACAGCACTGCCGATCAGTTGACGGGTGCGCAACAAGAAAGGGAGTCACGCTCACCCCCGTCCGAGGCGACCGCTCCAGCCTTCGATCCACTACCAAACGTAGCAGGCGGCGGATATGATGTATCGTATCATGTTCGAAGATCATTTCCGATATGGAACTTAGTAGCACACGCGCTAGTGCCAAGTCAGGATGGCCGGGCCGATGGAGACATCAGCCGCAGGACGACACGGCGGTGTGGACACGGCACAGCTTATGCATGACCGAACCATAGCAGAAAGATCAAAGGTGATAAACTTGCAAAAGTGAAGGGGAAAAAAAAGTAAATTTTAAACATTTGCGATCCAAAGATGATCGAGCATGCATAATAATAAATGGGTTTGAGTTTAAGAAGAGCCCGATAATGACCGATATAATGAGAGAATGAGAGAGAGATAGCGTGTGTGAACGAGAGACCAAGCTTTTGTACGCTGCCTTTTCTAAAGGAGATGGGGGAAAATGAGGTGGGGTATGACTCCCAGATGGCCGATATACCTAAACAGCCAGTATGTTCCAATTAAAAAAAAAAAAAACGCCGAGGTCAAACATACACGAACTTCGACCGCGAACCGGTCAGCTCAGGATGGAGAAAGGGTCGGAAATAGATGCCGCCGGCCAGCCAGCATGTACAGAACACACTGCTGGCGCGAATAGGGAAAAATAGAATCACGAGACGGATGGGGGAAAAGAGTGAGGGTATGCTATGAAAGATGGCCGTTCGTGAGGTGGGAAGAAAACGGAGGAGAGACAAACGGGAGAGGAGACGAGTTGGTAGTGGGCCATCCCACAAAGTGTTCACGAGAACGGTGGTGTCATGGCGTAGTAGACGGGCGGCACGGGCGGTGCAGGCGGCGCATCGCCGGCCGGCATGGGAGGAGGCGGCCCCGACGAGTTGAGCATCCACGCGCCGTCGGCCTTGATGTCGGCGAGCTCGTCGAGGCTGAGCCCACCGGCCCGGGCGCCAAGCTGCAGCCGCCCGATGAGCCCGATCAGGGTGTCGATGACGTCCTGCCGTGGCTGCATCTCGGCCTCGGCGCTGTCGTGTCCGCCGTCGCAGCCGTCGGTGACGTCGACGACGCGGCTGTGGTGCGGTATGGTCGAGGCCGTGACGTACGACTGCTGCCACAGCCGCGGCGGCGTCGTGCTCCTCCTTTCGTGGACGGACGGGACAGCGCCACCGCCGCCGCCGCCGCCGCCGACGGCGTAGTGGTGTTGGTTGTGGTTCCCCGGAGGCGAGGTCGAGGGCGGCGTTGGCGGGAGGTATGGCATGCGCGGCATCGGCGGCGGCGCCGCCGCCGACGGCCGGACCGGGAACGCGTCGACGTCGTGGTGCCGGCGCTGGTGCTGGTGCTGGCGCTGGTGCTGGTGCTGGCGCCTCCCGCGCTGCTGCTCCTCGGCCTCGAGCTGGAAGAAGCTGCGCAGCTCGATGTACATGGACTCCTTGAACAGCTCCTCGGCGAAGACGTCCTCGAGGATCGACACGATGTCGGCGCGGGACGCGCCCTGCGCGAGCAGGCTGTGGACCTCGGCGGCGTACGCATCCGGGCTGCACTCGTTTTTGCGCATGCGCAGGTGAGTCTCCAGATATATCGAGTCGAGCATCCCGTGGTGGGCTCGCATGTGGTCGTCGACGCAGCGCGCAAACACCTCGAGGGTCCAGGGGTCGAAGCCGGGTGCCATGTCGGAGCCGCTGTCGCCGGCGTCCGAGCCGACGTGGCTCCTGTTGATGTTGCCGTTGCCGTCCATGGCGGACCTCATCTCCTCTCCGCGCTGATCTTGGTGGTTCCGCAGCAGCGTCCATATGACGGCGAACGGGTGCCAGGACCCTATTTTGCGCAGGGCGGCGTCGCGGGTAAGGTTGAGCGTCATCCGCGCGACTTGGCTTGCCCCTGGGATGCGGGCGAGGCGGTCCAGGGAGTAAAGACCGTGCGGGATGGCCCAGCGCAGGCGCTCCCTGGCCAGCAGGGGAATCTGGTCAAACATGAGCCTGGTCAACTTCATGGTTTCGGTGGTGCCCGGCACCGTGGCATAGGTGACGCCCAAGATGGCCTGCCTCCGCATCTTCATGTTCTCGAGTCGTTCCTCGGGAGACCAAAAGGGCGCGATGGCGGCTCCTGCGTCGTGTAGGTTGCCGTAGAAGCGATTCAGCATGCGAAGCACCTGCTCCGTGTGCCTCGTGCTCTGTAGCGTCATCACCGGCGTCAGCGACATCTCCAGGGCGCCGCCATCGGCCCCGTAGACGGCAGGGGACGGCGTCCGGGTGGCCGTGTCCGTCGGCCGCGACGACGAGGCCACGGGCGTCCCACCCTGCCTCTGTTGGTCTGGCCTGGCCGCCGTGCTGCGGCTATTCTTCCTAATGCCCCAGGCCTTTAGACGATACTTGTACATCTTGACGCTGTCGGGTGGGGGGTCGGTCAGATAATATTAGCGCCCTGCGTGTACCAGGCACGATCAGACGAGACGACGGTTGACGCCATGAAGAGAGAGGACAGCACCAAGGAAGCAGTGCTCGGGCGATTTCCGGGCGGAGGGGCTGCTTCACCAGGCGGAGCACGTACCTGGCGACGAGCCCGTGGTGGACCTTCATGATGTATATAACCTCCTTCAGCGGCCTATTCTGCTTGATATAAAGGTCCCTGATGAGCGTCTTGTGATGCGCCCACGTTGCGCTCGTGGGACCCTCGGTCCGCTGGATGGCCTGGCCGTCGGAAGGCGGCATGGCGGGCTGGATTTGGTGAAACGTGATGCGATGTTTCTGCAGGACCCTCATGCAGGCATGCGCTAGTCCAAGGGGCGCCGGTGGCCAGAGGACGAGGGCAAGAGGCTCATGCGAGCCTAGCGGAGTCGAAGCAGCCCACAGGATGCGGGGATCAAAGTGATGGATGGTGTCCCAAAGCGCGAAGGTGGGCACACATGGGATTTAGTAGTCGGGGCAGCGAGGTGGGTGGTGTCGTCGAGGCGGATTGAGGGCCAGGCGCAAGGGAGGGCGAGTTGAGAAGGAGAAATCCGAAGGCCTGGTCGTTGGAAGCCGCAGGGCCAAACTAAGTTTTTAGGTTTATGCGGGAGCCAGCCTGGGCGTGAGATACCTAGGGAGGGAGATGGGCGGAGGTATGTGGCCAGCCTGGGTTGGACGAGGATTCCGGAGGAGGATGGGAGTGCGTGTCCAGGGGGTGACGCTCGTGTTGTCGCTTTTGCCGTGAGTAGTCTTTTTCGCCTGCCCCTTTTTGTTGCCGTTTTCTGACAGCCCGCAGCGCCCGTGTGAATGGTGGAGGTCGACGTCGAGGAGGAAGAGGAGCGGATAGTGGTGTGCCACAGCGTGGGCTCACGGACGGAGTTGTCTCTTTCAGGTGCTTTCTTTTCTAGGTTGTCCCTGCTGCTGCTCGCCACCCCGCCTGGCCCTGGCGGTGCGGATATAGCAAGGAGCAAAGACGACTAGCAAGGATCCAACGCTCGGCCTGTCGCTCCTCCTTTTCACCCTAGCCTTGTGTTCTGCAGCCGACAATCTGCACACCGAATGAAGATACCTTGTCGCGCGCGCTGCCAGCCCGAGTACCAAACGAAATGAAGCGTGGTCGCGTGATGTCGGGCGCCAGACTCAGCCGCTACTGCGTCCCCAAACATGCCCGCTGGGCCAGTCCAAGTGTGATGGGGATGGGCGACGAGCGGCCTGCACAACTTTCATCCGGGGAACCATGAGAGGGGCGGATAGGCCCCGCGGATCCCTGCCGCTAGGCAGGTCCAGGCGGGTGCAATCTCCAGAAAATACGGGCCAGGCCCCAGTTTTGCAGGGCTAGGCCTGGATGGCAACGTTGACGTCGGCGCGAGCTGGAGACTTGGTTTGTATCCCAGAGCACATCTCCTCCGTTGATTTTTTGCTCCATCTGAGCTGGCGACAAAACGCAGACACCTCATCGAGAGAGCAGATAGAATCAACCTACAGGTGCCTCCCTGCCAGCCACCAACCCAAACGCGCAAATCTTGCATGCAATGCAGGCTCCCAGGAGACGGGGGAAGACTGCCAGCCACCAATGCGGGAGCTTAAAATTGGCAGCTTGTGTAACGCGAGAATGGGGTCGAGTCTGACAGGCGCAGCTTGGCCTGGGCGGGAAGCCCTCGACGCCTCAGCACATCCAAATGAACGGATGCAAGGGATGGGGGCTTCAACTTTGCTTTTTTTTTTACTTCTTTTTTTTTTACTTGCTTTTTTTCGCTTGCTTTTTTTTTTTTCTTTTCCCCTTGGTATTTTATTACTTTGCTTTTTGTTTCCCTTGTTTCTCCTCTTCCCCCGATTCAATCTTCCCTGCCCGGCAATTCACAAACCAGGCGGTCTAGTGGCTGCAGCCATTTGCAGGGACCAGGGGCTGATGGGCGCCCCACCTCTGTCCTGGGAGACGGTCACATTGAATGTCGGGCTGGGATAAGCTTCTCGGCTGTCCGTCACACAGGCTCTGGCGCTCTCATTCGTCTCTGCGCTCCAAGACACCTGCGTCGGGTACCTGTGGGCGTGCGTCACGTTGACGACTCGATCACAATAGCTTATTCCACGGGAAGGAATTTGATTGATGTGCAGTCGGGTATGGTTTTTTTTTATTATTATTATTATTAGTATTACTTCTTTATTTACCCGCTTTTTTTAGTCTCTTTCTTTCGCTGTTCTGGCCGGCTGCAAAACAAGGCGAAAAATAAAAGCCGGCTTCCTGGTGCTTGTTGGCCAGCTTCAGGCGGGACGCAGATCACGATGGGCGCCGGCCTGGTTAGTGCGGGATGGTCGCCTGCCAAAATCCCCACCGCGGCAAAACGGTCAATCCGCCCACAGACGGCTTGGATGGTAGCACAGGCACCGCACACACAGATGGCGTACCCTTCCGCGGTTGCCCTTGTCAAACCCAGCGTTCGCGCCGCAGTGCCACATCTCCACAACAGGGCGCAACCTGTCAGAGTCGAGTCCGGTTATCATCCGTCGTCGGTGGCCGGGACCGACGGCCACACACACCCACCTTTTTCCTATTTTCCAGCCCCCGTCTTGCCCAATCAGCATAGTCCAAAGACAACTGCCGCGACTGTTACACAGCCGACCAGGCGGACACCATGGTGCCACCCCAGCCCTTGTGTAACCACGGCGAGAGGGGGAGGTGGAAGATGTTCTGACGGAAAAGAGGGGGCGAAGACGTAAGAATGGGAAACACGAGGCGCTTACCGGCCACTCCCCGAACCATCATTCGCTCGCTTGGCGGCTTTTGTGCAACCTGGCAGAGCCCGCATCCGTCCGAGGTATCATCGTTCGATTCCTTACGCTACGGCCAATATGACAATATTGGGCCAAGAATCGTACGTAGGCTACCGATCCGGACTTGCCTCGAGAGGCCAGCAGACGTCGCAACCGCCCGAGTCCATACGACGGTGCCAACACACGAAACCCTCTTAAGGGCAGCGAGCGCGAGTGTTGACGACAACATGCATCATGCAGTCAGACGAGAGAGGACAACAGCGGTGAGTTTGTCGACCACGAGAGACGGACAAACAACGTCTCGGCGGATCGAGGCAGTGTTGCCGAGATCCCGGCTTCTCGCTGCGCTGCCCCCTCCGTGTTCGCTCAGTTTCCACTCTGGAGCTGCAAGGCCGCCCGCGAGCCGGCGTTGACGTGTTCTCCGCCGGTTCCCCGCCGCAGACCTGCCGTCTGATTCTACGGCTAGATGCCTTGCGCATTGAAACAATTACAACACAGCCAACCACATCCATCCCGGGTGTTACTCTCTACCCCGTTGCATATCCAGTCTTGCAGTTGTAAGTGTGGCAGTGCGCCGCTTCAAAGCTGCGGCGCAACAGAACACGAAAAGAAACTTGTCATCCTCCCAGCTTCCTCCCGCCAAAGTCTCTCGTAGAAGCCGGTAGCGACCTGGCTTGGTCGCGCAGAGATGCGTCATTCTGCGACGTTACTTCCTTTCGGCTATTTCTTACACATCCCACGACTCGGAAACTTTCGGGGCATTTGCCCGTGTATGCTGTGATCTCTGGTTGGAACTCGAGACAGAAAACGCAAAAGCTACCAGATAGTGTAGATTTACTAGGTCGGCTGCACATCACCGACTATAGGGTGGGGCTTCGTGTAACGTCGAATGCAAGCACTCAATTAGCTAAGCATTCCGTCGATCATGTCAGCCTGAGGCATTGAATTTGACACGGGCTAGGTCCAGTTGTGAGCCGAGGACTTTTGCGCCCGAAACGAGATAGCGCATGCGGGCAGCTGGTCACCACGACCAAACCACCACCGCCAGCACTCTTCTGCAAGCCAAATTGACCATGCCGCCTCGACTGTCATTATGGCAGGCAGCCAGGTGCTGCAGAGGACCCATTGGCCGCGCCCTGGCCGCCCCAGCCTCGATGTCGAAGGCGGTCATGCCACAGCCCTCGCCCGCATCCCTTGCCTCCGTCTTCGGCGCATTCTCATTGCAGGCGCGCCAAGCCTCCATTCTGGCCGATCTTAGGGACAACGACGGCGCCTACAACAAGCGTAAACGTGTCGGCCGTGGTCCCTCGTCTGGCTTCGGCAAAACATCCGGTCGAGGTCAGAAGGGCCGGAAGGCCCGCGGGAACGTCAGGCCGTGGTTCCAGGGCGGACAGACCCCACTGGTGGTCACCTGGGGTCGGAAGGGCTTTGTGAATCAGTAAGATATGATATTTGTCTGCTACGGTGCCGCCGGGGTGCTGGAATGGCTGGGAACACCGGCATGATCGAAAGTAGGCTTTGCTGACGAAGAATGCCTTCCGCGAGCAGCCGAGCCCCCGAGCTGACCGAGCTCAACCTCGACCGGCTACAAGAGTGGATTGACGCGGGTCGCATAGATGCCACAAGGCAGATCACTCCGCGCGAGCTGATCCGGTCGGGCCTGATCGGGAAGGTGGAGGATGGCGTCAAGATCCTCGCGCGGGGCGCCGAGACCTTCCGGACGCCCATCGACATTGTGGCTTCGCGCGTGTCGGGCGCCGCGGTGGCGGCTATCGAGGGGGCGGGCGGGAAGGTTACCACGCGCTACTATACGAGGGACTCGATCCAGCGGCTGCTGCGCGACGAGGCGGTGCACACTGTCAAACCGCTGCCCACGGGCCCGGAGCACGTGGGCCGGGTGCTGGCTGAGCGCAACGGCCTGCCGACCGGCGTCGTCCGGATGCCGGACCCGACGAGCCGTCGCGATATCGAGTATTACCGCGATCCGGCTCACAGGGGATACCTCAGCCACACGCTCGCCCCTGGCGAGTCACCCAGTCTGTACTTTAAGGTGCCCTTGGAGAGGAGAGTCCTCAGTAAGGCCAAGCTCGAGCGCGACAAGGCCAAGAACATATCGGATCCCAAGCTTTGGTAGAGAATGAGAACACCCAGGGACCTTCCCCGCGTTAACTGTGGAAAGCGCGCGGTTGTCGATGGTAGGAGGACCAAGCGCTTTTTGTTGTCAAACGTGTAAATCCATTTTTGCTTTGAAATATGTCTGACTCTGGCGACAGCGCACCAGGGTCCGCTTCTGCCTTTTTTTTTTTTTTTTTTTGTCTCAGGGAACTGGTTTTGTCAGAGGCAAGGAAATCCTCCTTTGATCCCCTCGCAACACTTGTTGTGGGCGGTCCAACCCCGCTGTGTCGTATGGTAGGTAATCGATAGAGGGAAACTTCATACCGTTCATTTCGGCAAGCGGCCGGGACGGCGCGGCGTTCCCATCGTCTGATGTTGGCGTCTTTTTATCCTGCCCCTGTTTTGCACGACTCGGCCGAGTTGTATTTGAGCCGAAGTCTAGACGAACCCATCTCTCTGATGGAAACACGTATGCTCCAGAGACTAGAAGGCAGGTGGTAATCTTGATATCTCGTACCTAGTCGGCACTTTGCATCCAACGGGCTAAACATCGAATCAACTGGCAAGGGCGACCGAGGGAGCTCGCGAACACGGTAGGTTGGTGTTTCTGGCTTCCATGGCATCATGTTGTTGACACGCCATGATTGGCTCCTTCAGGGCTGTTCCAGCCGTTGTTGGGGAAGCTTACAGCGGACCCGCCCCCAGGGGTAACCCCACAACAGCTCGTGGTTCGGGCTGCATCCGCCTGGCCTCACGTTGCCGGCGCGTTCCATGTCCCGTCAATTAGTTTGGAAGACGTAGCATCTACTCACGGAGCAAAGCATCGCCAGGCGCCCTGCTTCATACACCGCGCTGCGAGCAGTCGCGCAAAGCTATATCTCTTCTTGTTTCATAAGCCATTGAGTATTCTAGCAGCTGCGAGGCCAAGGCCACGTTTTGTCGCATCATCATCGCCACACCATCTTGCGCCATTACAACCCCAGCAACGGCCAGCCCCGTCCGGCTTGCTGCCGATACATCAGAGACCGACCCTGCGTCCTTTATAACGTCCGCCAACGCCGCCGAAACACCGGACGGGTAGAGCCGCTGTTCACTATACTGGATTAACGTCACAGCTAGAGAGAGGCCAAGGAGCCCTTCACCCCGCCGCCCAGCTCCCCCGAGGGACGGTCGTTCCTGTCGTTATCATGTCGCTCTTCGGGACATCCCCGCCCAAGGCGGAAGAGCCATCCATGTCCGACTCCTTCGCCCGCTCGCGGCACTCGCTCTTCGACGACGACGACCTCAACCAGTCCTCCAACTCGCTCTTCGCCGACGACGACGACCCCTCCCGCACCTCGTCGCCCTGGGACATGCCGACGCCCCGCAAGCAGCAGACGCGCGCCGAACTGCTCCGCAGCCTCCTCCCCGTCGCCGACGTCCCCGACTACTACATCGAGGCCTTTGATGCCGTGCTGCGCGCGCAGCATCAAGAAGAATCATCGACCGATGAGGCGCCAAAGAAGGCGGCGGCGGGCCGTATCGGACCCGAGGGCCTGATGCGGGCGCTCTCGGCCGCCAAGATCGGACCCGAGCAGAGCTCCCGGATCCTGGGGATCGTGACACCGTCCGGCGGCGAGCCTGAGCTCGGCAGGAATGAGTTCAACATATTTCTGGCCCTGATCGGCCTGGCGCAGGAAAAGGAGACTGTCAGCCTAGACGGCGTAGACGAGAGGAGACGGAGTAGGTTTTTCTCATTTTCTGCGTCTGCTTCCTTCCCCGATGACTTTCCGTCTGTTGTCCTCCCCGGTTTCCACAATTCTATCCCAACTCGTGTCGTTGCGACAAATTGCTTCGCTTGGAAGCATGGGTGTGCGTGGCGTTTTAGATCGAACGCTGTCGATTTATCTGATCTTGCCGCAACAGCCGTTTTCTCGGCGCGCGGCCTTGATGGCTGACACCCGCCGGCGCGGTTACATCTTGAGCTCATGTGGGGCGAAAAAAGTGCGGAGCTTGGGGCCCAACCCGGGAAGAATCTCTTATCGCTGACCCATTTCCATCACCAACCACCTACCTCGTTGTCCTCCCCCATCGCCAGATCTCCCGAAGCCGAAGCTCGTCGGCCTACTCGATTCCAGCGTCGCTCTGCCAGGTGCCTCGGACCTCGCCGCGAAGCCGGCTCAGCGCCCCGTGACGCCCCCTTCACCACCGCAAAGCCAACAGGAGCAGCGCAACCAGCCTGAAAACACCCCGACGTCCACGCCGCAAAGGAGCCTGAGGCGCGGCCCAGCAGCTGCTCCCATGGATTACGCCGACGACCCATGGAACACTCCGGACCTGCACAAGAACCACAACCACGCCGCCAACCTGCCCGCCGGTGCCCCCGTCAATGGGCTTAATTACGATCAGGCCCAGAATCAGCCGCACCAGCCACAGCACCAATCCGAAGCGGGAGGCCTCAACGGATCTTTCCAGAGCGTAGGCAGCGCATCGCCTGCTGGCGTCGCTGGCGTCAACCGAACTACTTCGACCTTTACTACGACGTCAGCAAGCCCTGTCGGCGGGTCCAGCGCTAACGGCACGCAACCCGAGAGGAGTGCGTTACCGCCCCATATGCCCCCGACCGGTGGCCCAGGAGTGGCAGAAGCGGGAGGATGGAACGCGGGCTACTTTGAGGGGAACCAGTCCTCGGCCGGGGGCTTCAGCGACCCATCTCAGGGCAGCACCCAGCCGACGTCGCCTTTCGGCAGCGGCGGCCCTGGGGCAAGGAACCCCGGCCCCGCCGCCGCGGGTCACGCACGGAATCCCTCGTCGCGTTCCATCGGACCCATCGGCGGCCACGGGCGCACTGGCAGCGCGGTGGAGGAGAAGGTGCACGTTGTTCTCATGCCAGAGAAGGAGGGCATTTTCATGTTCCAGCACCACAACTACGAGGTGTCGAGCGTCCGCCGAGGAAGCAAGGTGATTCGGCGCTACAGCGACTTTGTGTGGCTGCTCGACTGCCTCCACAAGCGGTATCCCTTCAGGGTGTTGCCTCTGCTGCCTCCGAAACGCGTGGCGGTCAACGGCAACCATCTCTCCAACGATGGGGCCTTCATCGAGAAGCGCCGGCGCGGACTTGGCCGGTTCCTCAACGCGCTTGTGCGCCACCCCGTGATTGGGCAGGAACAGCTGGTTGTAATGTTCTTGACTGTCCCTACGGTATGTGTGTCCGTCACGCATCTCAGTCTGCCTCCCCCTAACTGACTTGTTGTTGGACCCCTCAGGAACTCTCCGTGTGGCGGAAGCAGGCGACCATCTCGGTCCAAGACGAGTTTGCTGGCCGTGGTCTCCCCCCAGGGCTCGAGGAGTCACTCTCGCCGCAGCTAGAGGACCTCTTCTCCCGGACTCGCGCGGGCGTGCGGCGCTCGGCGGAGCTCTACATAGGGGTGTGCGCCGTCATGGATAGGCTCGTGAAGCGCACCGAAGGCGTGGCGGCGGACCACGCGCGCATAGCACTGTCGCTCATGTCGCTTACCGAAGTCAGTGGAGACTGCTACGCGACCGACACCAACGACGTTCCCCTGCTCAACGATGGCCTGGTCACCATGAGCAAACACCTGCGTACGGCCCAGAACCTGATGGAGGACGAGAGCCGGGCATGGGATGCTGGTGTGCTTGAGGATCTCAAGCGGCAGCGTGACTCGCTCGTGGCCCTTCGCGACATGTTTGACCGTCGGGAGCGGTTGGACAGGGATAACATTCCTGCGCTGGAGCGGCGGATCCAGGCTAACGAGACGAAGTTGGCCAATCTGCGTTCCAAGCCCGAGGGCATTGTCAAGCCGGGGGAGATCGAGAAGGTGGTCGAAGCCATCATCAAGGTTTGTTTTTTTTTTCCTTTTCTTTTCTCCTTGGCCGTGCCATACCGCACAGCTGCTGACGATACCCGACACAAATTCAACAGGACAAGGAGTCGATTGTCAATCAGCACAACCGGTCCATCTTCGTCAAGGAGTGCCTCCGCGACGAGCTGATCTACTTCCAAAGCTCCCAGTACCACGTCACTCGGTGGAACCAGGATTGGGCGCAGGAGAGGGTGAAATACTCTGAGATGCTCGCTGACAACTGGCGTCGACTCCTGGACGGTCTGGAGGGGATGCCTACTGGGGAATGAAGTCGAGGTGTTGGAAGGGTTTTGGAATGAGAGCCCCATGTTCCCACACACATACACGCACACGACTCCACACGCATATTCACACCTGCAGTGTCCGTTTCTTTATCTTTCCCGCACCAAGCCTCCTTATCCATCTTTCACGCGCCTCTTTCGTATTCCTCTGTTGTATGGAAATTGTCAAGCTTCTATATCGACATGCCCGCAGTCGGCCGGCCTGGGGGTGCCGCGTGTATACCTGTCAGTTTTCTTGTCTCTTCCAATGTCTGGTCTCTCTTGGGTGCCTTTTTTTTTTTTTTTTTTTTTTGAGCTTTCTTACATACCTTCATCCAACAAGTTTGTCGATGACCCGTAATGTGTGGTGGTTCTTGATCCACTCGGTGGAACTGTCTGCGAGCAGCACGATACCTAGTGTTTCTTTTTTTCTTGTCTATTTTTTTTTATTGTGAAGAAATTGCATTTAAATACGACGTAGGGATCTTGAGATTCAAACGTGATTTTCAGGATGCTTCGCCGTCTAAACATTGGGATGATGCACGTCCCGCCCGATATGGCAGCATGGCGCGCGGCTGATCTGCCCCTGACCCTAACCCTGTCACACCCCGCACTCGCCCAATGCTTGGCAGGCGGCAGCTGCAGCCTTGCCTGCCAACGCTTTAACCCCTCCCCGGTTTTCGCTGCCTGACGCTGGAGTGGTGACGATCAACCTCGCAACTCCTCCCATCCCGCAGGTTGCCCGCTCTCCGCTTTTCGTTTTCCAACGACCTAACAGATACCTACCTCTACCTACCTTGGCCTCCAAACATTCACGCCCCGCGCGCTTTCCCTCTGCCGGCGCTGCGACGTTTGTTCTTGCCCCCCTCCAACCGACTCCGATCGAAGGGCTCCGGCGACTAGCGACTACGGCGGCCGGCACCCGCCGCGACGCGCACGTTCCTCCCCAAAGCTCACGATCCCTCCGCCAAGAGTGGTTTGGCAAAGCCACCTACCTATTTCCGATCGGGAAAACACCAATCAGCAACGCAAGTTCACCCCGACTCGCCGCCTCCCTCCCACGAGCCAGTCGCGCCTCCCTTCCTCGCGCCAACATCCGACCGACCGACGGCGCGGAGTCGTTCTCTTTCTCGAGATCCCAAAAGGGAAGGGGTCCTGCTGTATCAGTCACTTCAAAGCTCTCCTCCACCTGCCCACATACCACCCACAGGAGGCGGAGTTTCTTGGCGCCCTCTACGGCTATCGCCCCTGGAGAAGATCGGGACTATCTACCACCTACCTAGACACAAGCACTAGATAGACAGACACAAGGCCGTCCACAATGCCTTTGACGTCAGCGCAAAAGGGGATCGTCGCCTCCTTCTGCCAGGCGACGGGCGCCAACGAGAAGGCTGCTCAAAAGGTGAGTGCTCGTCTTTTCCGAACACCATATTCTAGCTCTGCTACAGGACGGCTTTATTCGGTGCGGCGGCATTGGGAGCTGGGGAGCCGGCCGTTGGTCAAGCTCTTGTTGAGTAAGGGGCTAGCTCAGCCAGTTGCCTGTCGACCGGCTCGCAGCTCGATCTCTTGCAATCTGTCTTATTGAGTTTTCTCGCCGTGACAACAGTGCACGGCAGGGGCTGGGATGGTCCTTGGGCGGCTGCGTCTCGCGTCGGGGCTCTCGGACCTATGTTGACACTAGCTCCTGCGCGGCTCCTGCGCTGACTTTCCTCCGTCACAGTTTCTCAAAAACGCCAACTTCAAGATTGATGTGGCTGCAGATGCGTAAGTGCTGGTAGTCTCTCTTCTTGTTTCCCTCTCCTCTCCTTCCAAACGTCCATTTTGCAAGCGAGCCATACTCCTCCCCTACAATCCGATCCCTTATTCCATTCTTGCCCTTTACCGGACCGGATTGGGCTGCTAGCAAAGCGCCCTATTATTGCCTTGGACCCAGCGAACTTGCCTCCGGACATCAGAAAAGTGGAACATGGACCAAGAATACGGGAATCGCTGCTGCTCTGCGCGGTGGTATGGAATTGCCTCGCCGCTTCCTTGGGCCGCTGCAGGAGCTGTACCTCAGGAGCCTGCTGTAAAAGGTGTTGTCTAGTCTCCCCGCACACCGTCCGCAACAACCGACGGTACTCTTACCATATCATACCTGTATCGACTCTCGGCCGCCGCGTCTCCTCACGTATCCTCCTGCATCCTCTCGAACCCCGACACAGTCGAAGCTTGACACCTACGTTTGAGAGATGCATGCGCCACGGGGCGGGAATGGATACCCAGGACTGGGTCAAGGACGTGGATGGGGTCGTGGCCAGATCGCTTTCCGAGGAGCCGGTCATGGAGCATCTCGCGGAGCCGACCGTGGATTCGGTCGTGGCCGTGGAGCATTTCGTGGAGCCGGTCGTGGGTTCGATCGTGGCCGGGAAGTTTCTCACGGAGCTGGCCGTGTACGCGACGCTTCCTTGTCTGCCCGACCGGATGCTCAATTACAGCCGCCTGGTCGCCTCATCCAAACCCCGCCCTCGTCCACCAAACCCCAGATGCCTACTCCTAGGCCCAAGGCAGACTCGGAACCCGTCCCTAACAGGACACCACCATATTGGGATCACGCGGCCATTCAACGTTACCTCGAGGAGGTAGACCAGGGGGCTCCCGGGTCGTCTGGCTCTTCTAGCCCTGATCACGGCGCTGTCCTTACCGAGGGCTACTATGCGAAAGATTACCTCCTCGGCCAAGACCACCATACAACATTCCAAGCTGGCCACGGGACCTTTCAGGGCGAACCAGCGTTTCAGGCTGGCTACGGGACCTTTCAGGGACACGATGGAGCATTCCAAAATGGCTACGCATCCTTTGGTGTTTTCGGTTCAGAACCGGAATATCAAACACATGGTCCCCCGCACAACTCCCCGAGTGGCGGCCTCCCTCACACCTCCTGGGCTGGTGGATATCAAGTGTACTTTCCCGCTTATTTCCTCCGCCCCGACCACTGTGCCGCAATTACACCTGCTTATACCAACTATTCCCATCAACTCGGTCAACATATTAACATGCTCTCCGTCTCGGCATCTGGACCACTGCCCACCCTCCCGCTCCCCTCGCCCTTCCCGCCCCCACCTGGCTCCCGAGGGACGAGGCACCATAGGGAGCGGCTTGGGAGCACTGACCTGGGCCCGGAGGCGTCATTGACCTCGCATTCTGCATTCACATTTCGGTCACATTTGACGCCCGAGAAGATGGCAGGTTTGGTTAACAAAAACTCCAGCTACTTCAGCAGCAACGCCAACATGCCCACAGGCACACCACCCATCGACTCCAAGTTGGACAAGCTATTCGACGAGCTTCGGGGTATGTCTCCGCACTGCACTTCTTGCGACCTTGCTTGATGGCGGTGGCTGACTTCCGTTTTTTTTTTTGTGACATTTTAGAATCTGGAGATGATACCGAAGATGAACTCTCGGCCGAGTCGGTGATGTCATACGCCATGGCCCTTGGCGTTGACCCCGAGAAGGCCGGCATCTTTGCGCTTATGGAACTGCTCCAGGCGCCGTCCCTCGGAACCATCACCCGGACGGGGTTTATCAAGGGGTGGAAGAAGACTGAGTGAGTTAAATCGTCCCCTCTGGATTCGCCGGTCGGTGCTGACAGTCTGTAGCGCCCAACCGACCAAGCCTAGCCAGAAGGACCACATCCAGACCGTGATCCGCAAAATGCAGACCGACACGGAACTCTTCACACGTGTTTACCGGTACGCCTTTGTGGCGGGCAAGGAGAAGCCAGAACACCGGGCGGTTCCTCTCGACAACGCCTTGGTGTACTGGCAGTGCTTTTTCGGAGCGGATCAGCGCCAGGGAAAGCCATGGGTGACGACAGGAGGGCCCGGAGCAGCTGAAGGCGCAGGGTCAACAGACTGGTTCGCGCTTTGGTCCGACTACCTCAAGGCAAACTGGACTCGGACTGTATCCAAAGACATGTGGAACCAAACCCTGGTGTTCGCCCTCAAGACGCTAGCCGACCCGACTCTGGGCTTCTGGACCCCTGACGGTGCCTGGCCGTCCGTCATCGATAACTTTGTCGAGTGGGTTCGCGCCAAACAAGCCACTGCCACGTCCACGATGGAGGTCGACGCTTGATCTCCGGCGCTTGGCCAATGGCGGAGAGTTGTTCAGGAGGTACGTGAGCGGGCCTTGGCGGTGGAGTGCGGGCATCACGCCTGGAATATTGGTTGAGTGGGTGAATAACACCCTCTGTGAACAGCCACGAAGTTCCCGGCGACCTGTCGTGTGCAACTCTGGCCCGGGCTGGCTGTGGCCGAAGTTTCTCGATTTTGTATCCTCGAACGCTGTTGAGCGAGGGGGAAGGCTTGGGTTTTTGGGTCGTGTTGGCGTGATGGATTGTTTTTTGTGGGCAGCCTGCAGCGGAATAAGCGAACATTGAGGGTGGCTGGGCAAGATGCGGCTATGCTAAGTGTACGCCTCCTCATTCTGGACCCGGCTCCTGGGTGGAGACAGCGAAACGGTTCTTCGGCTAGATAGAGCAGGATAATACTGGAGTTATTTTATTATTCGATAGCGCTCTTGATTGTTCCTTTTCGATATATGTGTGAGGCATGTGACACGTCTCTGGTGGCGCCTAGTAGCTTCGCTCGATTTGCCTGGTATCAGGCTTGGACTGCCCCGAGGGATCTGCTGATGGGTGGATCAAAGACGTGCAACCAAGATGCCGTGCCATTGGCCGATTCCGAAAGCCCTCTTGCAGTAAACATGGCGGGAGACTTAGAAGTGACGCAGCAAAGGCAAAGCGCATAACAGCTCGTAAATAGGTAAGTACCTAGGTATTTGGTACATATCAAAGTTGTACCTGCCCTCCATGCTGCGTCCTGGCTTTTGCTCAGACGGAGATGAGATCGGCACGGCGGCCTGGTGATGGGAATGGGATCTCGTTGACAGATTCGTTTTCGCTGTCGGTCGGATCGGATCGTGGCAAGGAGGTCGCCTCGAGATGGCCTGGTATAAAGGTGGCCGTGCGCGTGTTGCTTGTCTTTTTGCACCGGATCTCCCACGCACGGGGGAGTGTGTTTTGTAGTTGGAAGCTCTTCTCTCCTCTGGAAATTTTTTTTCTTCTCCTTTCTCCTTCCTTTCGTGAATTTGTCAATCCCCCTCGCAGTCCTACAAAACATCCCTCTCCTTCCCCGCCGTGGCCCAGCGGATCTTGCCCAGTCGGCTGAGCGACTCGAGCTTGCCGTCGCCGAGCTTGACGGTGCTGGCGCGGATGACGCGCGGGTCGAGGCGGAGGGCCTCGCGCAGCGTGCGCTGGGCGGCCACGCCGGCGTCGTAGCGCATGACGAAGTAGTGGCCCTCGTGGTGCCGGATCTGCGACCGCGTCGCGCTGCGCGGCAGCATGAAGACGCCCCAGTTTGCGATGTCGCGTATCACGCCGCCGCCGCGGAGGATTGTTTGGCCGGCTGTGAGGACGATTCTGGGGTGTGGGGGTTAGCTCTTGGTTTTGAAGGGGCTGTCGACGACTGCTGTGCGCTTGTCCTTTCGCGTATCGAGGTCGAAACGGGCTCGGCCGAGAGAGAGAGAATGCGAGGTCGGTCGGGAACAGGACGCGGAGAACAAAACTTACTCCTTGACCTCCTGGGGCCTGCCAGGCCGGATCTGCGGAGGCCAGGTTAGCGAGAACGCCAGACGACGGGTGACGCGGCTGTGAGTAGAGGGAGGTGCCTTACTATTCCAATCAACTCGTACAGCATCCTGCTCGTGCCCGTCGGGGGAGCTCAGGGATCGGCACGGGATACAATGGGCGGGTTGGAAATTGTCGTCGCCTTGCGCTTTTTTTTACGGCTCGCCTTTCGTCACTGACAATCTGCGATGCGGCAACTTCCGCACTAACCAAACTTTAGTTTGCCCCACACGCCCCGCATCTGCGAGGCGCCTGCACTGCGGCCCCTCCCTTGCACCCGGACTCCGTGCCAGCCAAAAGAACTTATTATTGCGCGAGGTGGGAGGAAGAGAACTCCCGTCTATCTGGAGGCGGAAGGCCGTATATATACTCTAGCAGCGAGTGACATAGTATCCCTAGTTCAAACCCCCTTTTCATCATTGGTCTCAGGGCTCGCATTTTCGTCGTCGGGAGAAATGACATACGGCATGTTCGCCCCGTTTTCCGTAGAGGACTTTTTTATCCGTATTTGCTTTAGGATGGCCTGATCAGCCCTGCGCTCGCCAGCAGCTTTCCGACCCCATCGTAGCCCAGAGTTTAGGCCATACATAGGTCTATAGTGGCTCCACCGTCGATGAGGGCCTCGGGAATGGCCTCATGCCCACGTGAAGTCGCAAGAAAAAGCGCCGTCATGCCCATTCCGCTGCGGCCGTCGAGTTCGCTCTCGCTCCCAAAAGGTAGAGGACCAAGTCGATATAGAGGGCGCGCAGGCCGTCTCGGTAAGACATGGGCTCGTTGGTGTTTGCCCCCATGCGCTACCAAAAGAGCTATCATAATCAATACGTTGCTGAAACAGGCGGTGGTGTGCCATATTTCCCCACCCAGAGATTGACAAGGCGCAATCGTCCCACTTGATCGTGCTCCAGTCTATCCCAGGATATGAATCAAGCTGACAGAAAGAGCGAGGCGTTTAAAGAACAAGTATACGGGCGCTGACAAAAGTGAGGCTGTAGGCGGCTCACAGCTTGCCAAAGAGGGGTTTTCGGCTTGTCATAAGATGCATTTTTTTCCGGACCGCAGTCCGTGTGACTGGCTCGGCCAATGGTAGCAACATGGATGGTAACATTCATTGTTGCACTACCACCCATTGGGTAGTTTAGGTTAGGCTAGTGCCTCAATATTAACCAGCAACCCAGCATCCCTTGTACTTGGTCGTCGGTGGGCGCGCATACATAAAGCTGGCGAAGCCCTCCAAGTATGAAGCCTGGCCGGGCCGCTAGACCCTTTCTCCTAGTAAAGTGAGGGAACCAAGTAGGCTCGGCCGCGCCTGAAAACATCGGACTCTACGATCTCCGTTGTATCCTCTTTCCCTGGGCCTGAGCATCCAAACCCGCCCTCCACAACATGTATCAGGCCCTGGATACCTCCATTCACGAGATTCGCCTTTTGAAACTTCTCCCAGGAAATTCCGCAGAAAATATCAAGGTCCAGCTTATAACGACGGCCCTCGATCGCCAGCCCATACCATATGAAGCGCTCTCATACGTCTGGGGACGCAAACGCGTCCCAGCGGACCGGATCGTGGTCGACGGTACATCAACAGAAGTCACGGAGAATCTGTACGCGGCTCTTCGGAGGCTCCGTCGGAGTGACCAAGCTCGAGTGCTATGGGTAGACGCCGTTTGTATCAACCAAAAAGACATCCTCGAACGAAATCACCAAGTCCGCCTGATGCGTCAACTTTACGCCGGCGCCACCCGTGTTATTACTTGGCTCGGAGACAGCCTCGGTTGCCCCCATGAGCTTGCTTGGCCAGTAGCCACGCCCGACGCCACCCGCCTGTCTGATGGATTCCGAAACGGGGGGCGCACGGAACGCTTCCAAGGCGGTTCTATCCCCGGCTCGGGTAGTGCCACCATCGAGCTCTTGGTGGGCGGCGATAGTATACATTGGGACGATGAGAGGCTCCACAGCACAGATATGATACATCTGGTCCGTTGGCTTCTCTCCGACTGGTGGCTTCGGGCCTGGACCGTCCAGGAGGCTGCGGTCGCCCAGTCGCTGGTGTATATGGTGGGCAAGGCCGAGCTCCGGCCCGAAAGCCTGCAAGGATTGATATACAGCTTCAACGCTCACCACTTCGATCGCCAGTGCTGTGACGTCGACAACTTGGACCCGGACGGGGCCTTGCGGCTACGCTCGACTCTCGCCCAGGGCTTGCAAAGGGTCCGCGCTGTGAAGAAGCTTGGCGAGAGGCTCGAGCGGCAAAACAGGGGCGGGCCGGCCGTTTCGCTCTCGTCGGTCGCAGCCATATGTCGGGGAAGGCTGGCAACAGATCCCCGCGATAAGGTCTATGCGTTCACTGGGCTCCCGCGGGGATTTTCGACGGCCTGGGTCGACTACAGTTTGAGCCTGGAATCCACCTTCGAAGCTGCCGCCCGGGAATGCATCCGGTCAGTAAAGCGACTCGACGTCCTGTCCTTTTGTCACTATCCCCCGGAAATACACCTCAGCACCACCTTTAGCGACGCCGTTTGTCCCGAGGGCATTATTGATCTCTCGCTACCGTCATGGGTCCCCAACTGGACGCTGCGGTACGGAGGACCGGGGGAAGCCGCAATCCTTCGGAGAGAGGAACTCATGGACCTCTTGATGACGGCCGACGCGCCTGGAGGCTGGCTGGCGAGTGGAGCGGCGGCCCGCGAGGCCCTCGTCGGCCAACAGGACCCTCCAGGACTCCTCGGCGTGTCTGGTCGTTGTTTCGACACCGTGAAGGCGCTCGGAGCACCCCATCTTAACCCGAAATCGGGCGTCCGCGAGACCTCTCTCAACTGGAGGCTTGCCTCCGGCGTCGACAAGGACCCAATGTCGCCATATGCCGGAGGCGGAAACCGACTCGACGCGTATAAAAGGACACTGTGCATGAATATCAGCTGCCATGGCAACGACAAGGCCTATGGCACAAACGATGAAGCGGCACAAGGCATCTGGTGGTTTAACCAACTGTGTGGCCTCAAACGTGCCCCGAAGGATAGAGATCGGTCCAATAAGGCCAAGGCGATACAGCAGTGCTGTGACGAAGCGATCAGGTCATGCTCAATCGGCCGCGTCTTTTTTATTTCGGAAAAGGGCTATTTTGGGCTTGCTCCATCGACGGCTCAGCTTGGGGACCGGATATGCATTCTCGCTGGGGGTCAGGTGCCGCATATCCTCCGCGAGGCCGGGGAGGCGGTGCTACCAGACAGCGGGATCGTTCCCGCGTTCAAGTTGGTCGGCGACTCCTATGTGCATGGCATCATGCACGGCGAGGCGATGGCGGACGTCGAGGAAGGGAGAGCATCTTTAGAGCGCTGGGCGCTGATCTGATAGGGGAATTCCTAGGGCCTTTCTTTTTTTTTCCCCTTAATCCTCTCGTCTTCTTTTTCTTCCGTTTTACTCTCCCTCTCCCTCTTTTTTGTTGGTAGGAGTCTGTACTCCTGTTACGGCGCGGGGAGCTCCGGAAGTGATCAAGAACGATCATTGGGATCTGGGGAAAGGTCCTCTTATTTTGCATAAAGGGAAAGGATTTTTCTGTCTGAGATAGGGCCTAGGACTAGGCCTTATGTACACGGAGGCGATCGCGCAAAGGGCATCCTATGATCTCGCTGTGACAGGCCACCGTAGCCTCCACGGGATCTGGAGGATCTCGGCCTTTCCATAAGAGGCCCTTTCTCTGGGTGCATGCGCACGCAAAGGCTATTCCAAAAAAAAAAAAAAAAAAAAAAAAAAAAAAAAAAAAAAAAAAAAAAAAGAGGGAAAACGGAAAAGAAAAAAAAGTGCGTTGTATTTCGCTTTGCCTTTCTATAGCTTCACTTCAAAAACTTTGGCCGGCTCGGGTTGAGAGCACCTTGGGAGCAGGTAAGCACCAGGCCACGGCCGTATCTAGTGCTGCCTAGGAGGCCCGCGCGAGGTCCGGTCACGTGGTCTCCTGGGCGCCGTGACATTTTACCCGATCAAATCATCCAACTTGCTGTTCGTCACCGCCAACTTCAGGCTGCACAGAACATTACGAGGCTTCGGGGGCTGGTACTTACCGAGCCGTTTGGCGCGGTTAAGGTGGTGCAGGTAACGAATGAACCACGCGAGATAAGGGTATTATGCATCGTCCAACAGTTTGCGGAACGGCGTCATCCTGGCTAGGTGTCGGCGCCTAGAATAGGGCCTAGCCGTCAAGGTTCATCCGCCTGGGCATCGGCGTCTTCAACGAAAGCAGGGATCAGCTTCCGTTCTCGTCGGGCTCGCTCCCGATTTGCTGCCCCGATGCCAGCCAGCGCGCTGACTGGCGAGTCTCAGTATCTCATCGATAGTTAGTTATCGTCGAGTCGCCGCTGATCATGGACATGGAGCCAGCCATGATGCCCGACGACACATAGTCTTCATACATTTCCTCGTGCTCCCTTGCTAAAGTGAGAGAGATAAAATAAAAGACGAGATATAACAGGACAATGTAAAATAGAAACCTTCGCTTGCGCTATTTGCTAACAGTGGTCGAGTGACAGGATATCTACAATCTAGCAAACAAAACAAAGAAAAATGATAGCCCAGACAACAGAAATGCTTCTCCTCGCCCCTCGGCCAGAAACCCAATATATCGTCCCAGAATCTTCACGACCCATAATTTCTCAGTTCAGCTGCCCAGTCGCTGACCGAGTGGCCCACGCGAGTCGCACATGAAGTCCCAATAAATACCCACCCAGACAAGAACAGAAATTAGGAACGGGGGCGCCGGTTTAGCAAGTCGGCGCGCCTTTGGGATATAGGAGGAGGTCGGGGGAAAGGTGCAGCGTATGGAGAGAGCAAAANAAGAGAAAAAAAAAAAAAAAAAAAAAAAAAAAGGGGGTGAGGACAAACAGCCAATAAAAAAGACCCCCCAACCTGTCCGTTAGGTTGAAGAATGGCTCAGTGCTTGTGGAGAGGGACCGAGGTGTACGTGTTGGAGCAAACAGGAGCGCCTTCCGGACACCTGACAGAGATTAAGAGCCAAAATTTCTGGTGAATGAAGCAACGTGCTGGTTCGTGTCCCGTGCAAGAGGCTGGCTTTCACCTCCATCACGGGGGAGCCTCTCACATCGGAAGTTGGACTCCATCTGCCGGTCCTTTCGAAAACGACGTGTTCGAGGCCTACTCGTCTGAGTCGTCGCCAGGGAGAATCACAGGATTCACGCTATCCCAGACGCTGTTGATCCATAAACTACCAAACAAGAGCAAACCAGGTTAGTCAGAAAGAGCAGTCGGTTTGCGCGAGGACCCGCAGACTTACGCAGTCGTCTTGATGAGCCGGACGTCCTTCTTCTTCATAAACTTCAACAGCCGGCGCTTGGTCCGCTCGCGCTTGAACTCGGCCAGCACGTCGCCGCGGTACGCGATGCCGGGGATCGAGACGGTCGTGACGACGATGCGCAGCGAGCCCGGTGCCCAGCTGACGGCCTCCAGCTCGGCCAGGCGCAGGTGGAAGTTGATGGGGTCCTTGTACACGCCCCAGTCAGGCGGCTTAACCTCGCTGAGGACCTGGTGCTCGAAGAAGTTGCCCTCGGACCCGTCGTCGACCTGGGCCGCGTCCACCCAGTGCCAGTACTGCGTGATGTCGGCACCCGACGACCGCTCCGCCGTCTTGACCACGCTGACGCGCCAGTCCACCTGCATCACCAGGTCGCCGCTGTAGCTGTCCACCGACGTGTAGCCGTCGTGGTACGTATCGTCCGGGCTCATCCGCATGACGGTACTCGGCAGGCCCGCGCTAAAGGGCTTTGGTGGCAGCGCCGGGACGTGCAGAGGCACGGAATTCTCCAGCCTCAGCTTCTTGTTTGCCATGGCGGGAACGGCATGCTCGTTTCGGCGCTCGAAATCCTCAACGACAGCCTGCGTGCGCCGGATAGCTTCCCTGTAGCTCTGCACTGCTTCCGACGGAGCGCTGTCCACGCTGACTTGCGGCGGGGGCGGGACCATGGGGTGCCCAGGGGGTGCGGGAGGTGCGGGAGGTGCGGGAGGTGCGGGAGGTGCAGGAGACACGTGAGGTATTGGAGGCTCCATCGGATTCAAGGCCATCCCTAGGAAGCCTGGATCCCTGGGGGCGGGTGTCGACATCAACGTCGGCACAGGTATTGGCAATGGCATTTGCATAGGCGCGGGCGCGTGCATGTACGGGATGGGCGCGGGCGCGGGCGCGGGCGCGGGTGCGGGTGCGGGTGCCATAGCAGGCGTGGGTGTCGATGCCGGACCCGGCATTGGCATCAGCACTGGGAGCCGCGCGTGGTCCGTCTTGTTCGGCGTTCCTCTGGGTGTCTCGTGCGGTTCCTTGCGCTTCTCCACACGTATTCCCCTGGGCACGGAGCCTGGCGCATCTGCTGACAGCAAGACAAACGGGGACGGCGCAAAGCTCGAGACCCGGTGCTTTTTGCCTCCTGTACCCGACGGCCTCCCGATGTTTCCAAAGCCGTTCTTGGACCGCAGCGCCTGCAGCTTCGGGTCGTGGTACAGGTCCGCCACGATCTTGGACAGCTGGAAGCCGAGCGGGTTCTCGGACTGGATCTCGTGAAGGCGGTGTCGCACCCATTCGAGCGGGGTGACGTCGAGGTTGAACTTTTTGAGCTCGCCCAGCGTCGCCACGAGCCGGTGTATGGTGTCGTAGTTGATATAGGCAGCGTTAATGAACTGTTTCGCTACGAGCTGGTACGGGTGGATCTCGCCAAAGCGCTCCGGGCTCCCGCGCACGCCCAGGAACTCGAGGATGGCCCGGCCGCGGTTCACCTGCCGGTTGGCGAGGAACTGTGCGTGCTTCTTGGACCGCTCTCCTTCGGCCTGCCTCGACGCGGCTTGGGCATGTGCCTCGTACTTGCCTTCCCAGACCGCCAGGCTCTCTTCGATCTTGGGCACGAGAGGCGTCCATTTGGGGTCCCAGTAGGGGTCGTCCTCGTCGATCCTGTGGACCGGCACGCCCGCCATGATCTCGGGCGCCGTGAACACCTCGCCGTTGTGCCGGAGAGCCAATATGCTGCGAGTGATCTCGGGAAGTGGTGGGCCGTCAGCATCGCCCTGGCCGACTCCCGCGTCGGACTCGTCCGCGCGGGGTGTGCCGGCGTCGGAGGCCGACGGTGATTTGGCGAACCGCCTGAACGGGGTCTCCCTGCTCGGTGCCGACAGCTTCCCATCCGGCAAGGACCGACGAGGCTTGTCTTTGGCGACGCCATTGGTCTCCTCGTTTCCGGCCTCTGACGCTGACCTGCTAGGCTTCCTCGATATGGATGCGTTGACCGCCGTGAATCCGCCTGTCGACACCTCGTCGGTCTCCTCGACCGGCCCCTCGACATTCCGCATGGCCGGGAGCGGAGAAGCTGAATTCGGGGAGGTGGCAGTCCCGTGGCTGGCTCCGGCGTTCTGGACCTGACTTGCCCGGTCCCCGTCCTGCTCGGGTGCAGATGCCGAGTCTGGCCTCGTGCGGACGGGCACATCGATGTCCATGGCGTCGCCCGCGGGCCTGGCCTCAACGGTCCCACTTCTCAAGCCAGTACCGGCAGCGGTTCCGTTCACGCCCTTTGCGAGCTCGCTGCCGTCCTCATCAGTCGCGTTCGCCTCGGCGGCGGCCATGGTAGCCTCCCATACCTCCTTCCTCTCCCTGTCGTCCGAATCCCACGTCCTCCTCAGCTCGCGGCGCTTGGCCTCGTAACTCCTATCAATCTCCTTTGCCCGGGCCTCATTTTGTGCCCTCAGGCTGGAAATCTCGCGCAAGCGATTCTGGAGCGTGTTGTATTCGTGTAGAAGCTCAGCGTCCCTGGCTAGGTACGGCGCCTTCTCCCTCGCTTCGCGGTCGTTCAAGTCTTTTTGCTCGGCATTACGTTTGAGCTCGACCTGCTCCTGGTGGCGGCGGAATATGGAGACGAAGTCGTTCGGCACATCGCCGGCGTCCTCAGTCGCCATGGTGGCCGGTATCAACTCTCGGACTCGCACCGGACGTTGCACCTCAAAGACCGGGGCGGTCGATTATGGCAGACCAGCAAGAGGCATCAAGCGTGACGTCGCCTTGTGCCTGACAGCGGTCTTGCTAATCCGGAGCCCTCCCGAATCTAGCCGGGATGCTGCCAGTTCCAGTCCCCCTCCTCCCACGACGCGAGATGCCCTTGCAAGCCGGGCCCAAGACCCCCTGGAATACCCGGCGACACAATGCTATTAGTTTCCGAGTAATGAGACAATCGGACAGACGCGCTCAGAATTTGGCCTTGCGCAAAACTGATCGACGCCGTGAGTCGCGCACGCTTGACCAGCAGTCAAGGTCCGTGCACCAAGTGAATTGGGTAACGGCGCCCGGTCATGGGGGTGTGGACGGGATGTGAAGGCAGGAAAGATCTTCAAAATGCTCTGCAGGTAGCCGACGGGAAGGGTAGCGACAGTAGAATTGAAAGGATACCAAAAGCGGAAATGGGGCAGTGGCAAGTCCGTGGCGGAGATTATTGAGCGCGGTGGATTCGGCGACTATAGCGAAGAAACAGGCCTGCGCTTGGACTGGGCGTGTTTGGTTGACGGCAGGTGCAACGGGGCTAGAAGTGCATGCATGGAGAACCTAAAGCGCAGGAAGGAGCGGGGGTGGAGGAAAATAGAATTGGAGTGACGTTGGATCCATAGGGTGGTCGGATTTGGAAAGACGTGCAAGGGAGGCCGGGATAATTGCGACGAGAAAGAAAGAAAAAGAGGAAAAGAAAAAAGCGACGGGGAGGTGAGGAGGAAGGTAAAAGAAATGCAAAGGCAAAATGAAAAGGTGACTGATGTTGCCAGATATAGGGAATCGATTGGGTAATGTCAGGCCCAGCAATGGTTGCGCCATCGTGGATCCCAGGGCGGGATTCCAGCGATGTGTAATAAGAGAATAAGAATAATCAAAATTTCAATCCCCGTTGGCATTGCCAGAGATAGGACGCGACGCTGATGGAGGGTGGCCGAAAAAAAGACGCTTTGGGGCTACATTAATCGAGAATCGGCGACGTACCACAAAATTTGCACACGCAGGTCGGGTCCGCGCGGTCACTCGTTCCGCTCGCTCTCTGGTACCTCCTTTTTTTTTTCTTCTTTTCTTTTTCCTCCTCCACACGCAACGGAGGCCGGGGAAGGAGCAGGAGGGGAGATCGAAAATAGAAACAAAGATACCAATCTATGCAGAGTAGGCGTGCTGACGGGTGTCGGCGGAAACAGGTCGGCTTTGTCGTCGTATATTTTGGGTATCGCGTGGGTGTCCCCAGCCTTGGTGGGCGACTATATTGGTGTGGGCTGTCCTTGTCTCTCCCTCTCGTGTGTGTGCGCGCGCATGCGCAAGGTCGCAGCAGGTCGATCCGCTATTGGGCTGTGGGTTATTTTTTGCTGACGCTGACCTCGCTCCGAGTCGGATCTGGCGTCCGAGGCTGGCGGGCCCGAGATGGTGGTCTTGCAGGTTCGCGCGCCGGGATTCCCGCCTGGGTATTGCTCCAAATATTGTGTCGCAATCGTCGCGCGGTCGTGCAGGCAGCACCAGCTGGCCGCAGAATTTGTCTTTACCTTGCCGACAGAGTTGGTAGGGCGTTTGGGTTTTCGCCCGTGCAACGTCCCGTTCAATTTTGTGTTTTTTTCCCTTTTTCCCGCGGCCCGTTGGCACAGCGGAGCTGTTGGGACGGACGGTCACGAGAAGAGGAAAAAGAAAACGAGCGAGTGTCGCAGGGATAAGAACAGGCGGGTAGGTGGGCGAGGAGGCGAAATTATTGATTAAGCTTGGGGATTATAATATCCCAGAAAAGCAAATGGGAAGGCGCCCCGCCAGGACGTCGGACGTTTTGCTTGCTGCCTGTCTCAAAAGAGTTGAGGACTTCGGCGTGTTTTCCCTAAGCACCACCCACTTGCTTGGATTTGGGCTAGACTTGGGCTGGGCAAGGATTGCGGGTCAAAGATGACAGGTACTCCGTGCGAAGCCAGTTGAACTGTGCACAATAGCAATCTGTCCGATCTGTTAGCTCCATTTGATGTGGCCGTTTTTTTTTTTCTTTCTTTCTTTTTGTTTTTCTCGTTTTGATCAGCAAACCTGGGTGATTGTCACCAGCTAGGTAAATGGTGCACGCGACGCGCCGATTACCCCCTACCTACCTAGGTAGGTAGTATGCAAACCTACCTCTGTTTTCATGCACCGTTCAGTGGCTTGATATTTGGTCAGCCAACCAACCGCATTGGGTGGCGCCCGAAAGACCCTCGCATATTCCGTCCACCCCGGTCGCCCTGCAGCAATGGTTTCGGGCTTGGTGCTCGGAGCTGGGAGAAAAGATGGCAGCCCCCCAGCCAGGGGTTTGCCTTGGTTTGGCACACCCGCTGGTCCAACACGAAAAGTATATTGATTTTCGGTAATGGATTCCACGGCGATATCAGGTGGCGTAAAAAAAAGAAGAACAAGAAAAAAAAAGCAATCCAAGTCGATACGTCCAAGCCTGAGGGTTGTAGCGACAGCCGGATGGGGTGGAGGAGAATAAAAGGGAGCATAAATACAAGATCTGTTATACCCACAGTCTCAGGAGAGCGAGGACCTAACAGCCAAACGATAGTCGCCCGAATTTCCCCCCATCCACTCGGTCCAACCAAAAATACGACCGCCCGCCAATGCCCGCTGCACTGTGCCGCTGTTGGTTCGACTAAAAAGCGCGTTCTCGGGGGAATCGACCAAGTGACCAGACCCATCAGCAGCAGGGATTCAAGCTGGGAGGCTTATTAGACCCACACTGGGGAAATCCAGTCGGCCCAGCCAGGGTTGGTCGTTCAATAGCCGCGCCGAGGTATTTTTGTATCGCCTGGGCAGGAGCCCTCCCGAGCCGGCATTTGTCCGCCAAAGTCACATCCAGTAGACCACCGCAAGATGATAAGCCCGGCCCTCCCATGTTCTATAGGTAGATACTTTATGTGGCGGGGCTGCAGGTGTCTCTGAGGAAATATGCACTTTTTCTTGGTGCTACGTCGACTCGCGCACACGATTGGAAGGGTGACGTGGGGACTAAGGTAGTCCGGTGCTCGCGCACCGGGCGCCCTTCTCCTTAGCTCACCACGAGAGAGGTACACAGTGGCAAACACAGGACGGTGGTCGGCAGGGGACATGTTCCGCGAGTATATTTTTGTGCGACAAAGGTATTAGGTTTCTATAATGCTATACAACTACCACTATGCGGAATTGCCGGTACTTCCAACCGAACACTAGCGTGCACAAATATCCGGCAAGTCAGATTCGTTCCTCCTAGGGCGCCGTCTCGCCCTGGGTCATACAGGAAAGAAAGAATTAGTAAAAAGAAAACGGGGGAAACCAGTAAAGAAAGAAGCGAATAAGCCAACGCCCGAACCCATAGCTCCGCCCATGCATATCCTGCCAGGATCGTCTCCATGATTTTTTTCATGGCCCTCTGATATCAGAGGGCACACTTGCGTGATATAAACTCCGGGTCCTTAACACGGAGCCCGAATCTGAGCGAGGCGCCGAGACGCAGAGAAAATCCCTGCACGACGCGACTCTGAGCCAGATATGTGAAGCAAAGGAAAAAAAGAGAAGAGTAGGAACAACAGCTGCGGGCTTCAGTACTTGGGGTAGGAGCGGCCAGGCGAGTTGGAGTAGGGGTGGTCGTAGCCGCTGGACTGGGCATAGGGGTCGTCGTTGTAGACGGTGGCTCTCCGCTCCTCCTCGGGAAGAAGGTCCTTCACCTCCCAGTTGTTCATCCTAGTTCCAACTGAGAATTCCAGGTCTTCCTTGGTAATAGAGTCCCAGTACTGTAAGGAGCACGAGATGTCAGCGAGTGTTGCGCAGGGCAAGTAACGAGGGCGGAACGTCGAGGAAAAGAAACATACTTTGTAGACCATCATGACACCAAGTAGGTTGCATGTTGTTGCAAAGAACAGTCCGTCCATGTAGTGGCTGACTGCCTCGCAAAGCGACGCGCTGAAGGCGTACAGAATCACCTGGCCGATGACGACAAAGAAGACGCCAAAGGCGATGTCGCCCAGGGGCCAGCGGTCCTGCAGCGTCCTAACCACAAGCATGATCTGCAGCACCACGTAGACGAAGAGCTGGACGGCGTTGAGCAGATACAGCACGACGAACAGGCCGATCGTGTTGGTGGGGCTCAGGCCAGCCCAGCTCTTGAAGGTCGCGAGGGAGACCAGGAAGGTGATGGTGAAAGCGGCGAGCGAGCAGATGCGCATCATCCACAGCGACAGCGGCGTGCCATCCTCGTACAGCTGGAACCCGACAAATCCGTTGATGAGCAGGCATGTTATCAGGGTCGACGAGAGCCCGTTCTGGATCCCGACAAAGTATGGGTATGGGGCCGATCCGGGAGGGATGACGCCGGCATCGATGCAAAGCGAGAGGAATGTGAGGAGCATGTAAAGGTAGAAGAAATTCAGGATTTCCTTCCGGCCTGGTGAGGATCGCAACGAGGCACGGTTAGTCAACATCACACGGCCTCTCGAGACGCACCGGGGAGACGCCACGTACCAACAGCGGTGAATTTCCCCCGGACATGCAGCACCATCACCACCGTCATACACAGCGCGACAATGTGCATGGCGCTGGTGGCTCCTTGGAAAATGATGGTGTTTGCCAGCTCGATGCTGCGGGCGTAGCAGTTCGGCTCGATCCCGACTCTTTGGTTGATCGCGTTCACCGGCCCTACTGATGCGCACAACGGCAACGGCGCCGTGTGGCATAGTTGTGTGAAGTCCCCAAAGCCCGACATCTCGTCGTCGTCTGTCCGCGTCGTCGGCCGCGGGTTCGTTCAATCGATGGCGTCGCGATGGTCCTTGGGTCGACCGGCTTGTTCGTCCGACGTGTGTGGAGAAAATGATCCGCGCGGGGGCCTGGCTCCCTGGAACGATCGTAGGGAATGATTGTCGACGAGAGCGAGGGGGTCCCTGGTGGACGGCGCGGTTGTCGACAGCTCAGTGAAGAGTGTCCTGGCAGCGAAAGGCAGCGACGATGAGCACCGCGATGCTTCGGTTGACTCCTGCGTGATCGTCGAGCGCAAAAAACGACGTCGATGCCGACGAAGGGACGTGTGTTCAGGGCAGAGATCAATGAAGGGGCCCTGGTCGGAAAAACAATACGATGGAGCGGATGGGTCCGCCCTCGTAAAGGGGAATTTAATTTCTTTCGCACCCGCGCGCAGGAAGCGCAAGCCGACTGTTGTGTGGGGATCGAATTGACGAAGAAGTGGAAGAAAAATCGCTTCGAGGCAGGAAGGGTTGTTTTTTTTTTTTGCAAGCCAAAAAAAACAACAGGTAAACGAGAGTCGTTAGTTATTTCTCAAACAGGCAAAAGAGGGGGAAACGAATGTGTGCCGCAAGCAGAAACAAGGCCACGATCGAGGTGGACTGCGTGGTTGGTCGGCTGGCCGAGTGACGGCTGGGATCGCGGGCGGCAGGGAAAACAGGAAACAGCTGGCGTTGCTGGGGTAAAGGAATGAGGAAACGGCTGGTTTCGCGTTGACTGTGCATGGGCTGAAGCTCGGCCGCGCGCCCGTGCTGCGCCTGGCCCTGAACTCAATGGCGCCCAATTGGACCCTTCGGACCTCCATCCTATTCATTTTTTTTTTTTTTCGCCCTGATTTCGACGCTGGCCCGTGCATTAGGCTAATCCGAGCTAGCGCCACAGGGAGTTTCTTTCGGAAGCACGCCCGCAGCAATGATGGAATATTAGGCTCGATGTTTCGAGCTGCCTTCCTGGCATGAGATCCCGTCCGATGTGACACGACCTGTCCAAGATGCGACCGAGAGCAACAGGCCTACCGGTTCGGCTGAACGAGGTAGGCAACGCCGTCCCTGCATGAAAGGCTGTTTCTCGTCCGCTTCACCATTGGCTGCATCATTCGTCGGCTGGAGGCTCCCTATTTGTCCCTCTATTACATTGAGACCTGCATGTATCTGCCTGCCATTGCTTTCTCTTTGTCACGGGCTTTATTGACCGCAGCCATGCACGTCCATGGGAAACTCACCCGCCCCCAATATTTTTCAGCTCGGCGCAGCGGGTAGACGAAAGTACAGCTGCGCAGTTGAGCGCGCCTCAGTTAGGTCTGCCTGACAGCCACCAGCTGACGAGTCGCAGCCACGCTAACTCATCAGCACGCTACCTATCCCGCATCGGCGCTGAAACCTGTCTGGACCAGGTGATGTTGAAACCGCCTTTTTGAGTATCTAACGCGATTTCGCAGCCATCGGTCACATCAGTTCCCTAGGTGTTTTGGTAAGAGCACGTGATTACGCCGCGCAGGTCTCCTTGCGCCATTGGCTGGTCCTGTATTTTATCTCTGGTTGGATGAGCTCGTAATGATTTGGCTGCTGATAGCAGTTTTCAATGTCAGCCGCCTCACAGTCAGCATCCGGGCAACGCGCAGGTCGTCTGCGTCCGCAGGCGTGCTGAGCCAGCCGCGGCCAACTTCGCAAGCTCAATTGACCCGGTCCCTGACTCGATCTGAACATTGTCCATCTACTAGCCCCATATTCGGCGCGCCAACGATTTCTTTCGCGCGCTCTTGTGCACCAAGCTGCACGGCAGTCAACGGGCGTCAAAATTATAGCGCGCTCGGGATTTGACAATGCTTCGTTATTTCAGCAAGTTTGTGGTTCTTATTCAGCGCCCGCCCGACTGCCAAATCCCTACCATCGCTCCGGCGAGCGAACATTGAGCATATGACCAGAAAACTCTGGGCGCCTCTTTTACCGCCGTCCTCCGCCTGCATAGCATCCAAACTCCTCTTTGGCATCTACTAGCCTCGCGCGTGTTTAAATATTTGCATATGCTTTTTCCTTGCAACAAAGATTTTGTTTACGCCGTCTCAAGGCTTTCGTTTCTGGGTCATTTGCAACGAGACCGGCTTTTTGATGACCAAGATTGACTGCCCGGGTCCCCTGTTCTGAGCCACCACGGGTCTGCGACAGTACAATACTTACTGGCTCTATTCTACCGTGTTTGTTCCAAAATTAACTCATGGATACCTCCATCCCACACATGGACACACCCCTGTCTGAGCCGACAAGCCGCAAGGTGTCAGTCACCGCGTTCGATGGCTCGTTTGCGCCTCTGGGCCGCCCGACGCAACGCAGTGCTCTTCCCTGGTATAGTGACCGCGAGTATTTTCTGGCATCTTGGCTGGACGTCTCTATATGGAAAGCCGCAGTATGTTTACCTGCCGTCAAGTCCCATGAATATAATTACTCCTCCCAAGTTTAAAACTCAGGCGACCGATGCCGAGATTCAAAGACTTTACCCAGCCGACCACCTCGCTGACTCTTCTGGGTACGTAGATGCTTGAGCTTGTCGGCACAACTTGCCAGGTCTTCATATCAGGGCAGTTTGCCGCAACCGTCATCAGTTATGGCACACCGCAGATAGGCGGATATATCGGTCTCTTCAACATCTTGCTTGTATCCACCTTTATCTATGCAACAGCGGCCGGATCTGGAGGGCATCTCAACCAGGTCATCACCTTCTCGGCCATACTCTCGGGGATCTGTCCCCTGGCCAGAGGTTTGTTTCGTGACATCTTTCACATATATCAAAGAGATTTGTCTTGACAAATAAAGACCCTAACGTCCGTCTTCTGGTCTGCCGTTTAGGGACTCTTTATATGATCGCTCAAACCATCGGCTCCGCCATTGCTGGAGGGCTTCTGCTAGGAGTATGGGGCCATGAACGCTCTGTCAGGTATGATAAGAACCTCTCCTCCCGGGATTTTCGGCTGCACACTTTGACTTTAGGAATCTTGTTTGAACTCCGTGTCATACTTCCAATATTTGGCCGATGATATTTATCTAGGGGCTACTTGGCCTATCATAACTCACCTCTTGTGTTTTGATACAGGAACTTTGGAGGTGGCTGCTTTCTTGACCCGACCAACGTCACCTACGGCCAGGCATTCCTCAACGAGTTCTTCAGCTCCTTCGTCCTCCTCTTTCTTGCCTATGGCGTCGGTCTGGACCCTCGACAAGCCGCCCTCTTCGGTCCTCGACTGGGTCCTCTGCTGGTTGGTGTCTCGCTTGGTCTTGTCACTTTTGCTACCAGCGGGACAGCCCCTGGATACGCGGGTGCGCAGATCAACCCGGCGAGATGTTTCGCGTACGGAATCGCGAGAGGAGACTTGTCTGGTCAGTTGCCCGTTTACCCCTTTCGTGTTGAGAGTTCAGTGCGGCACACCCATGATTTGCATTACAACAATTATATCTAACGAACTCGTTGTTTCTGTAGACCAGTGGATCTGGTGGCTTGGACCAGCAGCGGCAGCCGTTATGATCGCGGTTCTGTACAACCTGGTGCCACCACACCATGCAGACTCTGAGGACAACACGAAGGCGGTGCCCTCGCCACTGCCCAAGTAATTCCCCGCGAGCGGGGAACGACGGAACCACCATATTCTTTGCAGCATACGTGGACGCGGGGTGCTCACATGCGGAATGCAGAGGGCGAGAACAGCACGACGGGTTGGGGCAAGTTTTGATGAAGATCATTGCGGGGGTAGGTAACAATCCAGACGAATGGCCGACTAGTGCAGGATGTCGTGGGTGTTGCGCAGTGTTGACGCGGGGGCAGCGACAGTGCCACTCACGTGTTGCGGTTTGCATGTGTAGCAGCCCGGGTTTGGAGCGAGCACGGTCGGGCTGTCCGCGGACATGTTCGCCAAGAGGGCGCTGATTGGGGAATCCGGAGAGGTGGTGGCCTGCTGCCCAGGTGATGAGCGGCGTCAGTGGCTGATTGGTGATGGAGGGGAAGCTAGGGAGAGCTTCCAAGATTTCTGCGTGTAAATTCACCGGGCGAAAATGTCCGGTTCCAAGGCCGATGGTGGTTGCTGGCTACTGCGTCAGCCGTGTCACCCTTCCTCCCCCACGTCGATGAGCAATCTGAATCGCGTACGCCCTCCATCCCGTGCGTTCTTATCGCTGCGAGCACAATACGCCAACTTGTTTCTCACTCACCGCCCCTTCCGTGAGCAATGAGTTAAAATATCAGATATCTTGGCAAGAGGGAGGAGAGGTGGTGGCTGAAACTCTATTCGTGTCCTCTCGGTGCTTTCGGTGGCGAGGTTGGGAAGGATCGGTTTTCATGAAGGATGGATGGGTGGGGGAAGGTCATGATAGATAGCGGTCGGCCTGATAGCGGTGATTCTTTGCAGCGGGCAGCACAATGGAGTGAAGGCCGGTCAAGCTCTGATGGTGGCCAACCCTGGCTCAATCTGCGCCGGCAGGCAAGCAGAACAGGCGGCAGATGTCGCCACCAAACAGGATGCGAGAACTGGTCGTCGGAATTGCTGATTTCGCCTCCATGCAGCTTGCTGAAACTGCAGTCTGCAGCCTGCAGCCCGTAATGCAGAACCAATTTAGCGTTGCGACCGTTTAATCGGCGAGGGTTGCATGGCATATATAAAAACAAGACATGCGGCAACGGCGTGCGCGTCGATGGAGGGGCAGCGTAGCGACCGAGGATGACGGCAGTGATAGCCAAGACCGTGGCACCCGACGCCCGTATTCCCCGCTCTCTCGCGCTGTCCCCACCAACCATCAGCCCGCGGTGATCGACAACCCTCCTGATGCAAGAGCCTACACCGGCGCCGGTCCACGGTCGAATCACTGTCGTCTGCTAGATAAGGAGCGGGCCATTGGACCACGGACCCCGGTCTGGCGTTTGCTTTTTTCTTCACCGCTTCCATGTTATCCGAGAGGCGGCGAGCCTTGCATGGGGATTTTTTTCCTTTTCTTGTTTGTTCCTTTGATGCTGGTTGGCTGACTGTTGATTTGACGACCGTTGAAATTTTCTGCTTTTATCAAATTTTCTTCGCCTGTCTCCCTTCGCTACGCCACCCCCATGCACCCCCAGGCAGGCTCTTCACTGGCGCGGTGCCTCCCATCTAGTGTGCAGCCCAGCTGGCAAGGGAGCGGACATGTAAGTGGAAGGTAGTGCCGACCTCGTCACCGCGTCATCCCTGGCTCGCGTTACATGGCGCATCCACCTCAAATCGATGTCGTCACCACTCTGGGCACGCCATGCTGGGTCGCCGCCGTCTTATCTCTTGGTTGCTCATTCCTTCACGCATGCAGACACACGAGCACGCAAACAACGGGCAGGCAGACGGGTGGGCAATGATCGCGCCGACTGGGATCTGCATTTTTCATTGCTAGATGCAGGGAAGGAGGGGTGTAGCTTCATGGCAGGAGCCATCTGAAGAGGAGGAGGCCGGGGGCAAACAGCAGCAGCGTCGTCGCTTTCGCCTCCTCCGACTCTCCCACTCCCCTACCTACACCCCTCCCGCTCGCCCACCACACCACTTTCCTTCTTGTAAGACGCCTCCGGTGCCACTGCGACGTCGGCATTGCTCGAGATAATCTCCTCCGTCACTCGCTCCTCTTGCGGAACGTTCTTGTGTGCTCTTGAGGGCGGCCGACATTAGTGCCTCCCACCCCAGTTGCTGCTGCAACCTGCCGTAGCCTGGCCATATCTCTTGACCTCTGTTGCCTCCATTGCGTACCATACGTATTTAGACCCACAGGACCCTGCTCTCTGCTCCTGCAAATCCTTGAACCCTTGAGGCTGCGAGCTCTTGGTTCTCTTCCCCTCCGGTGCCTTCTTTAGCCACCTTGCAGAGGAGGCTCATCTCTGCACCTTGAGAAGCTCTTGATCATAGACGGCCCCAACCCCGACATCACCATGTCTGCGTCCGAGCGAGACACTGTCCATCAAGGCGCAGGCGAGGAGCGCCGCAGCTCCATCTTGTCCGCTCTCCTGCCAAGGGCGGACGGTGGCCGCCGCGACTCCATCCTCGCCGACCTGCTCCCAGAGAGCTTGCCCCTTCCGTCGTCCTTTGTGGCGACGGCTCCCATCGTCCAAGAGATTCTCACCAGAGACATCGCAGCATGCTCTGACGACGATGAGGAGGACGACTATGATGAGCGTGACTTCTTCCCCGGCTACGAGGACAGGATGCCGGATTCCCACCGCAACAGCAGACAGATGGACCGCACAGCACCACCGGCGGCAGCAGCAACACGGGACGCCGATGAAGACGAAGAGACGCGCTCCCAGAGCTCGGACGCCAACCTGCACATCCGCCGCCCGCGCCGCGGCTCCATGGCCGACGCGGCGCGGCTGGCCTTCCACCCCAACGGCGTCGCCTTTGGGCTCTCGGGCTTCTCGTCCGTCTCGATCCAGGGCGTGGACCGGCCGGTGCCGAACCCGCAGGAGGTGCACGAGTCCCTCAGCGCCGAGGTGCGCCTCCTGCGCGACAACGGCATCATCCCGCCGCGCCACCCGGACGCCGAGCGCCGCCGCCGCAGCAGCGCCACCCTCGCCGGCCGCGTCTACCGCCGCTTCTTCAGCACCCGCGTCCACGACCACGAGGGCGAGCCGCTCCCCATCTTCTCCACAGACATGTTTGCCTCGTCCAGCCACTCGGTCCTGCCGGGCGCCCAGCAGCAGCAGCAGCAGCCCGACGAGCGTGCCCCGCTGCTTGGATCCCACCGCCCCAGCACCGACGGCCACGGCACGGCAGGTGATGCGGTCAGCATCGCGCCGAGCGACAGCTCCATGGACGAGACCATCCCGACACCCCCGGCTGACGAGATCCAAAACCGCTGGGAGGAGGCCGTCGCCGCCCACTGCATCCAGACGACCTGGCAGCGCGAGGCCAAGACGCTGGTCCAGTATGCGGCGCCCCTGATCGTGACGTTCCTGCTGCACTATTCTGTCACCGTTGCCAGCGTGCTCACCGTCGGACGGCTGGGCATGGTGGAGTTGGCCGCTGTGAATCGTGAGTCCCGAGACCCGTCCTCGAGCTCGGACTTTTCCTCCTCGTGCTTCTTTTGCTGACTGCCCGATCTGCTCGACATAGTGGCTACAATGACCGCCAGCATTACATGCTACGTCCCCGTCCAGGGCCTCGCCACGTGCTTGGATACCCTCTGCGCGCAGGCCTACGGCTCTGGGCATAAACATCTCGTCGGCCTTCAGGTATGGTCGAGACATGTGGTCGTCGTCGCCACACCCATTTTTATCGATCCGTACTAACCTCCCTATCAGGCGCAACGCATGACCTGGTTCCTCTGGATCCTCATGGTGCCCATCGCCGTGCTCTGGTGGTTCTCGGGCCCGATCCTCGAGGCCCTGGTGCCGGGCGAGGAGACGGCCGCGCTGGCCGCGCTGTACCTCCGCTTCCTGATCCTGGGCATGCCGGGAGTCGCCGCCTTCGAGTCGGGCAAGCGCTTCGTCCAGGCCCAGGGCCTGTTCCGCGCCACCACGTACGTGCTGCTGGTCGGTGCCCCGCTCAGCTTCTTGCAGAACTGGCTGTTCGTCTTCAAGCTCGGCTGGCACTTCGCCGGCGCCGCCACCGCCATGGCCGTGACGCAGAACCTGCTCCCGCTCCTGCTGGTGCTGTACGTCCGCTTCGTCGACGGGAAGCAGTGCTGGAAGGGCTTCACCTGGAAGGCGTTCAGCAACTGGGGTTCGTGATTTCTATTTCTGTCCAAATTGCCCCTGCAACCCCCCTTTTCCGCTTTCCTTGAGAAATCTGCGGGGTGTTGACCGACCGATCGATCCATCTCTTGCAGGCCCCATGATCAAGCTCGCGCTCCCCGGCATGATCATGATCGAAGCGCAGTTTTCGGTACTGGAGATCCTCACCATCGCCGCCGGCCAGCTGGGCACGGCGCAGCTGGCGGCCCAGAGCGTGCTCGTGACGGTCACGTCGACGTCCTTCAACGTCCCGTTCCCGCTCGCAATCGCCACCTCGACGCGCGTCGCCAACCTCATCGGCGCCAACCTGGGCGACGCCGCCCGCAAGACGGCCAAAGTCGCCATCGCCGCCGCCTGCGTCGTCGGCCTGTTCAACATGACGGTCTTCATCACCCTGCGCCGCCAGCTGCCCGCCGTTTTTACGGATGACGCCAAGGTCATCTCCATCGCCTCGCAGGCCATGCTCGTCTGCGCCGTCATGCAGATCTTCGACGCGCTGGCCGCCGTCTCGCACGGCATCCTCAGGGGCGTCGGCCGCCAGGCCATTGGCGGCTACGCGAACCTCTTTTCGTACTACTTTGTCGCCCTGCCCGTCTCGCTGTCGACGGCCTTTGCGCTCGGCTGGAAGCTCAGCGGCCTGTGGGCTGGTTTGGTTTCTGGTCTTGCTGTGTGAGTGCTGCCGCCCGTCTAGTCCTTCTCGCCATTGATTGGGGCTCTGGCAAATAAAACAAAAAAAAAAGAAAGCTTGATATGCTAACGGCCGTCTGTTATACCCCTACAGTGTGTCGGCTCTCGAGCTGCTGTACCTTTACAGCTCGGACTGGGATAGTGCCATCGCCCAGGCGGCGGAGAGGATGCGTTCCGAGGAGGTGGACATCGGGGAGCCGAAAGCCACAAATGTTTGAGCAATGTGGCTAGGTAGGTAGTTATAAAGACAGGACACCAACAAGAAAGCGGCTCCAGAAAAAGAAAATGTCATGCTCGAACCTCTCATTTTAACAGAACATTGATGTGCTGGCACAAACTTGCTACTTGATGGATAGGTACATTTATGCCTTCTACGGGGCATGCCTTAATCTCCTCCTCCCCTTTTCGAATTTGTGCTTGTATTTAAAAACGTCGCGCCACAACATAGCCTGATCTTTATAGGATACCCCATAATCCGCAAGAGACTTTGCAGGTTCCTTCTCCAGAACCCAGACCAGAAAAGCGTGTATCTCATGCTGAGTGTTGGAGTTTTTAAAGTCAAAGCATGCGTACCACTCATCGCAGCAGGGTTTGAGATAACCCCCAGAATCCATGGCCAGCCAGAGTGGACAGCTCTTTGAGCCGCGGACCACGACATGCTCGACGGAGGTGCGTGTTACCCGCATTGTGGGAAGAGCGTCGGCCCGAGCTATGGACACTGAAGCGATGGAGCCCGGGTTTCCTCGCAAGCAGGTGACCCTCGCGTACGTTTCGTCATCGTACGGGCCTTGGACTCTCGTGTGGTAGAACGCGGTGATGTCGTCGCCTTTTTCAGACACAACCTCTGCGTACGCGCTCTCAAGGTGATTAGGCGGCCAGTTCAAGTGAACGCTCGCACACGCCATGGCCGCTTTCCACTCGGGACGAAGCTCGACTGGGGTAGGAGATAGAGTCTGGGATTCTTCAGTGGCAGGGGCCCTGCCTTGAGGAGCTCCGTCGTGAGTGGCACCGTTCTGAGTGAGCGTTCCTGCGTCTGCATCTTTCGAGGCAGCTGGATGAACTCCGGGCTGGCCCGTGCCCGCACGCGGGCTTTCGCTGTCCTGGGTGTCGGCGTCCTCAATTTTGACCTGGGAGACCGAGAAATTAGAGTTCTATCCTCGCTGCCTATAGGTAAGTGAATCACATTGTTTGCTGGAGACGGAGCAACTGCGGTAAATACCTTGGACTGAGCTGGGGCAGATGTAAGCTGGGGTTGATTGAAAGGGAACGCCGTCTGTAACGGGGTTGAGATCGACTGCTTGTGCGACAGATATGGGTCGCTCCGCAGCCTCTTGGCCGGGGGACCGGAGTTGCAAGACATGGCGGAGTCTGGTGGTTCAAAGCACTCTCCTTTGGGAGTTTCCTGGGGTGAGGCGGAGGCGCAGGGACTAGAGAGCCGAGAGCGAGAAAATCTGAGAGATGCTGATTCTTATGGAGGGGCGCTTCCAGGGCGCGCCTTAGACTAACGGCACTTTTCTTTTTTTACATCCAAATATTTTAAAGACTGCTTGTTTCTTTCGTTGTGGACCCAGGCAAGGGGATCCTGGACCCTTGCAAAAAGCCTGATAAATATAGCCTCAAACCTACTAGATGTATCATTTCGAACAGGCCAACCTGTCCCGTAGATGCAGCCCCTGTAAGCCACATGTAACCCTTACTCCGGCCGCCGGATTGGAAGAGAGCATCCAGATTTGGGAATGGCTTCTTTTTAAGATCTTTGCCATTTTACTTTATGAAATGACGTTGTTTAATGCCCTTGCATGTGAATCTGCTGCAAATTAGACTCGTGTATACATACACAGGCCTAGGGCTGCCCCGGCGGTGATCTTCGGGACGAAGGATAAGGTTGATTTGCATGGAGAGAGCAGGTCGGGGAAGGGAAAAAAAAGGATAGTCCAGGGCGCTCCCTCCGACGACATGGTGCGTGGTTGTCTTAGATTTTGATGCCTGCCCAGGAGCAAGGTGGCTCGACTGTAATTGAGAAAAGGAGGCTGTCCTTCCTTGATATTTGAGTGATGTTGCTTGCCAGGCCAGCAATTGTGTCCAAATACCGCACCCGAGGCGGGCCTTGCAGTGAGCCGGCAACTTATATTGCCTTGGAGCTGGAATAGCTTCTTCTTATACCAGCGTAGCTACAGACACTGAGAAACCTTGATGCAAAGCTACGGCAAACGAAGATGTCGCTGGCTGGGTTGATGCAAGATTCCTGCTCGATAAATCATCACACACGAGCTCACCCCGTCCGGAACTGGCCCAGCCGATCCAGCTTCTTCAGCTACCTATAGGAAGGACGTCGATAGTATCCATCACGAAGACGTAAACATGGTCGGCTTGCTGCGGTGCTTGCGGCTTCAAGACGGTGGAGCCGCTCTGCTGGTGGCTCCCCACGGTGTGGATGGCGTGCGGCACGGCCGTCTTGGGGGAAAATCCCAAGTATTTCCCGGTCCGGACGCAGCAGACGATCTGGAGCCGATAGATGGCACGCCGTACGCGCTGCCGCTCGGCGCCGGAGAAGTCGCTCTGACTGCGGAGCTACTGGAGTGGTGTTAGTATTGTCGCATGCTGTGAAGGGAGGCGAAGCCTCGAGGCGGGAATACGGCGTGCTTGAAGATAGGCCCGGGCCCGTTCTGCAGCGCTCTGGTGATATTGGTCCCCTTCCTCGACTCGAAGCGCCGGCAGACGAGGCGAGCCACTCGGATAAACCTGGCGAGAGCGGGGATAGACCGACTTCGAGATCCGGTCAGAGATCTCCGGCCTGAGGGCGCCAAGACGGCCGCCGTGGGAATCGGCCATGCACCATCGTTTTGCAGTTGACCCATTCTCGCCGTCATCCTTTGTGTTTCGAATCTCCAGAGCTGCGAGTTCTTCTACCGTGTTTGGGCGGTTATACATATATCGAGCTCTCTTGAAATACAGGGAAAGGTGGGCGAGGGGAAGATGGAGTGTTTGCATGCAGTAACGGGCTAGGTAGCTTGTCATATGATTATTTTAACAACCTTTGTGTGTATTATTTTATATGCCCTGATCGCACCCCCCTGGCCGAATTCGGGACATGTCATTAATTACAAAAAGCTAGGCCCCAAATACAGACAAGGCATCCATCTAGATAAGGTCGTGGTCACAATGCTTTCCATGAGTGGCGCTAAAGTCGATCTGCGCCCCGAGGCCGGCATCCCTCAGCCTGCGAACACGCCCGACAGTCGCGTTGGCTGGGGTCTTGGGGATGAGCTTGGTACCGTCGACGGCCAGCACGGCCAAGGCGTGCGCAGCGGCGAGAGCGTTGGGATGGATGAGCTCCGGGCGAGCGTTTGTGATGTTATCGCATGCCTGGTGGTAGCACGGGTCCTCATCGATGCCGGTACCTGTGAAGAGGCCGCCGACGGGCTTGTGGATGATTTCTTTAAAGGGCACGTAGTCGCTGCCACCCGTCAAGCCGGCGGGCTTGATCGCCTTGCCCTGGGCGACTAGCGACTCGGCCAGCAGCTTCTCGATCTCGGCGGATCCAGGCGCGCCACCGGGCCCTGCGCGGTCACCAGTGCCATCGAACACGTAGTGCACACCGCGCGAAACCATGTCAAAGTTAAGGTAGCACAGCAAGTTGTCGACCTCGGGTGACGCCGCCAGCTTTTCGACATAGTAGTTGGATCCCCACAACCCGTTCTCCTCGGCCGCCCACCATGCAAACCTGACCTTGTTGGTGGCGGAGAAACGGGAGAGACCCTTGGCCAGCTCTAGGATGAGCGAGGTACCTGAGCCGTCGTCGTTGATGCCCGCTCCGGCCTGGACGCTGTCGAGATGAGCCCCGAGCATTACGACATTGGTCGGGTCCCCTTTCTTGGTCTCAGCGATGACATTCTGCGTGATGCGCTCCTCGATGAGCTGCTGGATGTTGCTAAACGCCTCAATCTTTTCACCGGCCTCGATACGCGCCTTAATAGCCAGTGCGGGGGCCCGGTCAACGATGACGCCGGGCGCGTATTCCGGGCTTGGCCTCGAGAGCGAGCCTCCCGTAAGCTTGGCCTCGTTGAGGTTGTAGATGAGGACCGACGCGGCACCAGCGGCTGCTGCGGCCTTCAGTTTGCCGGCAAAGGTGGTCTGGTCCGGGCACAGGCCGCGCTCGACCAAGACGATCTTGCCGGCGGCGCCCCGTCCCTCGTAGCTGGCGGCGTCGCAGCCAGCCGCACCCTCGGGGCCGAGCACGATCTCACGAGTGATACCGCCTTCCGGGGTGCTGGGGGTGTAGGTTAGGGCGACGGTGCGCCAGGACTCGCCCTCGATCACCGTCTCGGCAGCCGTGGTCAGGGAGAACATGGCGGGGAGATCTTGCTTCCAGACGTTGAAGCTCTTGAGCTTGGAGATCTCGCCGAAAATGAAGTCGACCGAGGCAGCATAGCCAGGGAGGCCAAACGCGCGGTTGCCACTATTGGCGGAGGCGATGTCATGCAGCTTCTGGAGGTTTCCCATGAGCCTGGGGTGTGGTCGGATTAGCCCCTCGGACTCTCTTTGAGCCGATTCAAACTTATCGAGAACTTACCCGTCCGCAGTGATGAGCTCCTGGAGCTTCGCTGACTCAACGGGTGGCCTGCAATCTTTGCTGTGGGCCAATGCGGGCAGCACCGCCCACAGCGCCGAGGCCGTGCTGATCTTCATGGTTGCGGCTAAGAGGGTGGACAGGGAGCTTCTCTAGATTCAGAGATTGGCGGCGGCGAAGCTCCAGCCAAACGGAACAGGAGCCGCGGGCGGACAACAAAGTGGAAAGGGAAAATGCCCTTCACTACTTTATATGCGTCATCTCCCCGCGCGCCCGTGGGTGAGCCCATGTCCCTCCTCCACCGCGTCGACTTGGCGTGCCCGGATCGTTGGTCAATTCGGGCATGTCGCTTGCCGACGGCGTGATTACGGTTACTCAAGGTTGAGAGGGTGGGTAGAGGGCATCGGTGAGGCGGGGAGCTTCCCTTCGCAGCTTTGGCGGCGAGAAGCCGAGGAGGAATTATAGAAGCCATGTCGAATCGGGAAGGTCGGACAGACAGAATCTGGGCGCCAAGGAACGGCAGGTACATACTGGTGGTTTAAACCCGCACCTGCCCCATGGATCGTTTTGGGGCCACCAAAGAGAGACAGGAACACCAATTGGAGCCTCCAAGGAGCTTTTCCGCTCAAACGGCCGCAGCCGCAGAAACCTGCGTCGCATCAGCTGATATCAGTCTCGCATTTTCTTCCCTCGATCCAACCCGGGGGACGCTCTCTGCCGGGTTTCGTGCTCAATCACCCTCATACCGGCGTTAAGCCGGGAATCCGGGGCTGACCTCCTGCACGCTTACGGTCCACACATCCCCACGGCCCGCCCCATGCCAGCCAGCAGGGGGCGGGGAAGAGTCACCCGGCCGGTCTGTGGCTACCTCCGAGTGGCTAGGTAGCCCAAGGCGGCGATTGATCTTCGGGACGTCAGCGGTGCGACGTGGAGCCCCAAGAAGTCCGATAGAGATGGAGCGACACAACTTCGTCTCTCGCTTCTATATAAGTCTTGGGAGATGCCGCCACCAACTCGACATACATACGACCTTCTGTGCAGAGCCGAGCCACCAGGCGTTGACTTCCCCCTCGACAAGCTAAGGGTGCACAATGTCGCTCTCTTCGATTTGCGTCCCCGAGACGTTTGGCTCTCTCGACTTCTTTGGAACTTCGGTTCTGCGAGTCGAGGCCACTCTCGTCAACGACTTCAACGCGAGCATCCCGACCTACAGGCTCGTCCCCGGCCAGCAGTTCCTGAACATATCGGGACTGGACTTCTGCAATGTCACTGTATCATACACGCACCCGGGCCAGAACGACGAGATCCACGTCGAGACATGGCTTCCAACGCCCGAAAAGTGGAACGGCCGCTTCAAGGGCACCGGCGGCGGCGGCTGGGTGGCCGGCCGGTCTCCGGACCTCAACACCATGTTCATGATGCCTGCCATCAACGACGGGTTCGCGTGTGCCGCTACCGACGCCGGCGTGCCTCCCGACGTGGCCGACTGGGTGCTTGTCAGCAAGGGCAACGCCAACCAGATAGCTCTCCACAACTTTGCTGCACGAAGCCTTGAGGAGCAGGTGAGAGATATGGCTTCGTGTCTGAGAATCCCGCCCGGATACATGTTTTAACCCCGAAAGAAACAACCCCCAGGCCCTCATCGGCAAAGCCGTGGTGAAGCTTGCGTACAAAAAGGGCCCCGAATACTCGTACTTTGAGGGCTGCTCCCAGGGCGGTCGACAGGCCATGACGCTGGCAACGCGGCATCCAACATTGTATGACGGCATTGCGGCCAACGCGCCAGGGCTGGAACTCAACAACGTCTTGAACGGCTGGCTGTGGCCGCAACTTCTTATGAACCTGGCTGGCGAGAACGCCCCGCACGAGTGCGAGATGGACGCCATTACCGCGGCTGCCATCGCGGCCTGCGACGAGCTGGACGGCGTCAAAGACGGCCACATCGACGTTGAGACCGAGGAGTGCCTCTCCCGCTTCGACCCCTTCTCGGTTGTCGGCCGCACCGTGAACTGCACCCCGAACCTGCGCCCGGAGTCTGGAGACGTGGGCCAGACCCTCGTGGTCAGCCCCCTGGCAGCAAAGATCGTCAATGCCACCTGGGCTGGCGCGCTGGGGGCCGACTACAGCAGCACGTACGTGGGGTCGGGAATAGGGACGGATCTGACGGGTAACCAGCCCAACTACGCCGACCGCACGTCCTTCAGCATCCTCAACACGGCGTGCAAAAACGGGACCGGCGGCGAGGTCTGCGTCGGCCGCCCGAATCCCCTGGGACTCTGGTGGTTCAAGTACTTCACCAGCAGGGACGCGAGCCGCAACTTGACCAGCGTGACGCGGGACGAGTTCAACCACCTTCTGAGATTCGGAAGGCAGGAATATGTCGCCTTCCTTCCGGAGCCCGACTTGACCGAGTTCCACAAGGCCGGCGGAAAGATGCTGACCTTCCACGGGACGGTAAGCACCCTTTGTGCATCATCCACTGGCGCGCGCTCCCCAGCACGCATCCATGATTTGGTTCGCCAGTTTTAACAATCGGAGTTATGCGTCCACCCCCGCAGCTCGACCAACTGATCCCGGCCAGAGCAACCGAGCGCTTTTACAAGTCGGCCGCCTCGCGTCCAGGCAACATCCGGGACTACTGGCGATACTTCCCCGTGCAGGGCCTGCACCACTGCTACGCGGGAACGGGCTCGACCCCTTACATGATGCTCAAGCAGCTGCAGGCGTGGGTCGAGAATGGGACCGCGCCGGCTTCGTCTCCCTTCGATCTCCTGGACCCGGCCACCAACGAAGTCCACCAGCGTCTGGCCTGTGCGTTCCCGCAAAAGGCAGCGTTCAACCGGGACTGCGGCGACCCGAAAAAGGAGGAGTGCTGGTCTTGCGCGGGGGATCTCGGTGCAAGCTCAAGGGGATAACTCCAGGGGTTGTGGGACCGGACTGCCCCAGAATAGAACAGCAGTGGCTGTGTGAGGCAGTGGCGCCGGCGGCTCCGTTTGTGGAGAGCATCGCGAGCAGATCCCAAGGAAAATGAAAAGTAAGGAAGATAATGTTTGATCACGCGGCACGGGCACACAAGTCGCGGGGTCATTCCCAGCGAACGCGGCCGAGGTGTTGTGGGTCGGCTTTCATGCTTGACCCCTGAATCTAAGTCGCCAAGCTCCCTCCCATGCGAGGCGGATGTGGCCCTGTCGATCAATGAGTTCGTCTTCCAGAGGCTGCGCCTCCTCTTGCGTGATTGCATAGTGATGCCAGCCAGGGATTCGTCCCGTCGTCACCCTTGTAACTGTAATCGAGGTTATTGTCGATTCGAGCCGTTGCCCTGTTCCTGCCTGCTAAACGTCCATAACCTCTTTTTCGCATTTTTACCCACATCGAATTGCCTACCAGGCATCCCCCTGCATTTCGGCCCTCCCGGCTCCCTGTCTAAGCGGGGACCACCACGGCAACATCGTCTCTGTCTCCAGGACTACGGCCCGAGGGCGTCGTTCTTGCGCTGCGGGGCACATGCCGGCTTTTTCTCAGAAACGCTGAAGATGTAATTTCTTCCGTATTTCAGCGTTCTGTGGACATCCAAGGGCACCGCCTCCTCTCGGCAGAATGTTGCCCTGCTAGGGTCCCAACGGCGGAGCAAGCGCTTCCACCGGCTCCATGTGATATCGTCGTCGCCGTCGTCATGGAACGGCGGACGAGGTCAAATAGCAGCGGGTCCGCTGTCGTGGATATGGCTTTTGTCTTTACCTATCCGCCTCTTTAGGTAGGTAGTCATTCTTTTTATAAACCGGCTTTCTGCCGTCGTCACTCTTTTTTTTTTTTTTCTATCTCGACGCCCACCATGACGAGACTATTCGAGCTCGGCACCGCCCTCGCCGCGGCCGCCTTTGCCGTCACATCCGCGTCCGCAAGGGTCCTTGCGCCGCGGGCCGCAACCGTCTTCGAGGCCGAGGATGCGGCCCTCACCGGCACCATCGTGGCCCAGGAGCTCAAGGGCTACTCGGGCAGGGGTTACGTCGGCGGCTTCGACGCCGACGGGGACAGGATCACATTCATGGTGCCCAGCGACGAGGCCAGGCTGTACAACCTCAACATACGCTATGCCGGCATTTACGGCGAGAAGCGCGCCACGCTGAGGTACAACGGCGGCTCCGACACGGAGATCCTGCTCAAGGCCACGACCTCGTGGGAGACGGTGTCTGGGGGCCAGGTGCTGCTGAACAAGGGCGAGAACAAGATTGAGATCCTGAACAACTGGGGATGGTAGGAATAAGACCACTCCTTTTTCTCTCGCCCAGCCCATCCAGGTAACGGTACTAACAAGCGCCCTCCCACCCTTCAAGGTACCTCATCGACTACATCAGCATCGAGGCCACCACGCCGCGGGGGCCGCACGACATCAACGCCAGCCTCAACAACCCCAAGGCCTCGACAGAAGCCAAGGCGCTGTACTCGTACCTCCGGTCCGTCTACGGCAAGAAGATCCTCTCGGGCCAGCAGGACCTCAAGTGGGCCGACTACGTGGCGCAGCAGACGGGCAAGACGCCCGCGCTGCTGGCCGTCGACCTGATCGACTACACGCCTTCGCGCGTCGAGCACGGCACCAAGGGGACGTCTGTCGAGGACGCCATCGCGCACCACGCCAGGGGCGGCATCGTCTCTGTGCTGTGGCACTGGAACGCGCCCGCGGGCCTGTACGACACGGCCGAGCAGCCGTGGTGGAGCGGCTTCTACACGCGCGCGGCCGACTTTGACGTCTCGCGCGCCATGGCCGACGACACAAACGCCAACTACACGCTCCTCGTGCGCGACGTCGACGCCATCGCCGTCCAGCTGAAGCGGCTCCGGGACGCCGGCGTGGCCGTGCTCTGGCGGCCGCTGCACGAGGCCGAGGGCGCGTGGTTCTGGTGGGGGGCCAAGGGGCCCGAGCCCTGCAAGAAGCTGTGGGCCATGGTGCACGACCGCCTGACCGTCCACCACGGCCTCGACAACCTGATCTGGGTCTGGAACTCGGCCCGGCCCGAGTGGTACCCCGGCGACGAGACGGTGGACATTCTCAGCGCCGACGTTTATGCGCAAGGGAACGGGGTATGTTTTTGCTGTTTCCACCGGTGATATTCCGTACAAACCAACCATGATGCTGACGGGGCTGATCCCCTTCCCCGCGATACAGCCCATGTCGCTGCAGTACAACGAGCTCGTCACCCTCGGCAGGGACAAGAAGCTCGTCGCCGCCGCCGAGGTGGGCTCGGTGCCCAAGCCGGAGCTGCTCAAGGCCTACCAGGCCCAGTGGCTCTGGTTCTGCGTCTGGGAGGACGGCTACATCAACAACAAGGACTACAACGACCCGGCCGTCCTCAAGGCCGTGTACAACGACGACTACGTCCTGACTCTGGACGAGATCCAGGGCTGGTCCAAGTCTGGCGGGCAATAAGTGTGGCCCATGCGGGGTCCGAATTGCTTTTATTGTATATATTACCCTGTTTACGAAGCGCGAAGTTTTTATTGTTTTATTTATTTTGTATATATATTTTGTTTCCCGACCCTGGATGTTCTTTTCTGACCCGGAGTAACCGCTGCTCTCAACAAAGCCATTGGTTTAAAAGACTTCTCTAATGTGGTCTGTTGTCAAAGTTGTATCACGGTTGTCAAACCTACGCGGTAATACGGTGTCGGCCCCATCTCATCCTCGTAAAATAAGCACAACCGTCTAATCACACACCACCAGCTACAATTAAATGCCGCAGCTCTCAGAGCCAGTCCAAAAGCCCGTTTGTTTTATCTATTCCGGCTTCTATGTAATTTTCGCCCCGTCGTGACCGTCGTACCATATCAAGCACCTCCATACTTGGCCGTGAGATACCGCATCGACTTGATGGCACTGTGAGTTTGAGCTCGTTAGTCAGTCGTCCTCTAAATGAATCCAAACCATGGGGGAAAATGATTCTCACTCTCGCCTCATCTCCTTGTGATCCGTCCAAAGCATCGAGACGACCAAAGACGACCTGACTGCGTAGAGAGTCCAGAGATCATATCTCTCCGGGTCGTCCTCCACCCGCAGGCCGTGAGTCCGCTCGACCAGGTTGAGATAAGCCTCGTAGTGTTCCTTGCCTGTCAGATTCCTCGAGGTCTTGAACTGCGAGAAATCGTCTGCGGCGGGGGCCCAACGGATAATAACTGTTACTTAGGCAAACATGCTCCAGATAGGACAGTGGAGAGGGACTGTTAATATAAAGAAAAAGAATGAGAATGCAACGCACAGTCGCGGTGTCCGTAAAAGCAACACGGGTCATAGAGCAAGACGTTGTCAGTCTCGTTGTCGATGGCGAGATTGCCATGCCACAGGTCCCCATGCAGCAGCACCGGCTCGATCCTGTTGCCGCCCGTCTCGAGCGGCCGGATGAGGCGGGGCACGACCCTGTCCAGCAGCAGCTCCGACAGGGCCTCGAGGTCGGCGTCGCGGCCCTGGGCGGCCAGCTCGGCTCCCATGACGGTGCGGAGGTTGCGGGAGAAGAACTCCTCCCACGTGTCGCACCAGGACGTGTCGATGGCCTGGGTGGCGGCAAAGGTCTTGACGTGGAAGCCGAACTTGCCCTCGGGGGACCTGTGCTCGTGCAGCCGGGCCACGACCCTGGCCACCTCGGCGGGCGACGGGCGGCCGGGCCCCATGGGCGTCATGTGCCGGAACTCTGCTAGGAAAAAGGCCCAGCCGGGACGCGAGGCGCAGCGGCCCCAGGCGACGGGCTTGGTGGTGTTGTGCGGGAGGGCGCGGGACAGGGTCTTGGAGCCTTCGAACTCGGCCCGGGCGATCTCGTCGGCCCCTGGGACTGTGTAGAACTGTTTTTTTTTTTTCCGGTGGTCGAGCTTGTCAACAAACGACAATTTAGAGCCTCGCCGTTGTTGTTGTTGTTTTGGCCACAAAAAAAAAAAAAAAAAACAACGGAACGAAAGGCTCACCTTGAGGAACAGCTGCCTCTCGGAGCCGTCCCGGAAAGCTACCGTGACCTTGCTGTTGATGGCCCAGAAGCTGCAAATGGGATTGGTCTCGACCCATTTGACTACGGCGCCCTTGGGGAGTGCTGTCATGACCGAAAACAAAAGCCGGTCAGTATGTGTCAAAGTGCAAAAAGAATTCTTTTTCTCAGAGAGGCAGGCGGCTAAAAGGGTGACATGCCCTGCAGGACATTGGCATCAAGCTCGTGGCCTTCATAGCGGTCGGTTTCCGGCACCGTTGGCACGTCAAACTCAGGAGGGAGCCAGACGGACATGTTTTCACCAGGTGGCGGACGGCAAAGAAGGAGTGGCAGACAACACGGGGAGCAAAAAGCAAAACTAGTGGGAAAAAAGAAAAGCCATTGCTTCCAAAGAGTCCATGACGCCTCCTTAACATCAAGGCCACCCAGGCAGCCCACGCCCCACGACAGAGACGAGAATTGCGGCTGCAGGGCTCGAGTGTGACAGCCAATACCTTCCCCTCACCGGTGTGGTCTCTCTTTCCGGGCGGCTGGGGATGCCCGCCCGGGGGGGGAAAGTCACTCCAGCCTAGCCAGGGCCAGACGCAGTTCGTGGTGTGGGGTATTACACAGAACCTGGTCGACGGGTGGACGGGCTGTCGGGGGACTGCCCGACACTGGCGCATGATTGGACGGCGGACGGGTGTGCTAAGGCTGGCCGCCTCCTCCTTTTTCCCCCACGTCTTGCAGGCCCTACTCCGGCATGGATTCACTCGCAATTCCTGAAAGGTTGGCGAGCCAGCCGGGTCGGGCGGGATTTCTTTTTGCGCCTAGAAAACGCCGACCCTGGTTCGCATATGTCGGCGAGACGATTGTGATATTGGGTCAGCCCCGGCAGGCTGGCTGCCACCGGTTTCGGCTGGCTGTCCGAAGGGAGGTGGACCGTGCCAGGGAGCTGGAGATCTGACCGGTGAACGAATTGATGCCTTGCTGCTGCTGCAGGCGGTGAAAACCCGATGGTGCTGTGGCGTCGAATGGCAGCGTCCGTCGTCTCGAATGCTAGAACCATCCATGCCTCTTTGGGGTGATTGATCATGCAGGAGGCCTGCCGGCGGCAATCGACGCAGATCGACACCAAGAGCCTGCTGCTCCAGTGCCATCCTGGCTGTACCGTTTGGGCTTGGTCCATTACCCCAACGGTCTCGGCGATGGGGGAAAGACCAAACCCGAAGCCCCGAATCTTCTTTTATTTCAATATATGAAATGGTGGTCGAGTAGCATTGATATTACTGTCCTTGTCCTGGACAGTTTCAGCTCTCTGCCGGCTATATCCTGACAGAAGGAGGATACAGAGCGACGGCTGTGGATAACGCACACCCTTCCATGATTTTAAACGCTAACTACTGGCGAACACTCCATCACCACGAACAGAAACATCTCATTGGCTCATGGATGAGGCGAACTCAAAGTACCGTCGTTCGAGCCGCGTCGGGAAAATTTAGCGTTCCTAATCCTGGAAGGGTGTAATACAAGTTAGGTAACCGGAAACCACCATTCTGTCCACTCTATACCAGTAGCTATGCCATTTGCTATTTGTGCGGGGAAGCCTCGTCGTGGACTGGGTCGGATCGGGGTAGATGGATGTCCGTTTTGTCCGTAACGCAGAAGCATAGATAATCACTGGCATTCGCTGTTAACAAGGGGTCATAAGGTAGGATGGCTGGAGAGGGTTCGGAGAAAAAAATATATGACTAGAAGCCGCTGGAATACAAAGCAGGAACAAAAGAAAGTAACACCTAGATAGGCCCTGGTCCGCCAACTGAGGCGGGCGGCAAAAGACTGGACAAACGGGGAATCGAACCCCGGACCTTTCGCAATGCCGTTTGCAGATGCTTCTACAGTGCGAAGCGAACGTTATACCCCTAAACCATTCGCCCTCTTATTGTTTGCTGTGCTGCCGATGTGGAAGTCTCGGCTATTTGCGGCATGTGGATGCGAGGGGCCTTTCTAACAACACACCTTGACGGCCATTATCACGTAACATCGGCCGAGGAAGGTGAGAAATCCGAGTGACATTGAGTGACATTATTTGACCCCTGGCCAAGCTTTATTCTCCTGCATCGCCCACATCAAAATTGCCTTCGAGTTTACGCGTTGGGCCTCGCCGACTTTTACCTTGTGGTCTTCACCGTGTGCTTCAGCTGGCCGGCCCCTTCCGCGTCCCGCTAAGCTCCACTGCACGGGGCCGCCAGACGCTCCAGCCGGAAGCTGGCCAGGCGCCAAAATGGAGCTCAGCGGAGAAGGCCCAGGCCCAGGCCCTAATCGCCACGACATGAGCCTGGAACCCCGCTGGAGAGCTCCAAAGCTGCGTTGGAAGCACAGCGGTGGATCGCTCTGCAATGCCGCTGCTGTTGTTCGTGGAGATCTGAGGTTGGCCGGCAATTCCCCACAGATTCAGTCTTGTAAACTCTGTTCTACAAACCAAGCCGCTACCAAAAGATCAAGCTGTGTGTGTTCTGTGTAGGAGAATCGGACAATTGTCACGAGACTGCACTCGTAATACGATGTCTTGGAAGGGGCGCAAGCTGCGGGCAAGTGATCGTTGGCAACTGAGACGTCCATATCGCAGGGGTGGCGACCTTGAGACCCCACTTCTATGCTGGCTGTGTTTGATCCCTTCAGCAGCAGCAGTTGCTGCGGCCTGCGCAAAGAAGAAAAACAGGGCCAGACCAGCCGCTGCCGGCCCCTTACCGCCTCCAATCCCGAACGGCCGCAGATGCGGGCGCCGAACAAGGTTGCATCGATGGTGTCCTGCAGCCTGCCAGGTCGCCCACAACGATGTCGACGTGTGCGCCAGCCGCCGACCTTACGCGTCTAAGCCCACCCGTCTCTAAAATGCGTGTTGGTCAGGCACGGGTAGGCGGCAGGCAGCAAGCAGACCGGCTGTTTTTTCTCGTCGCCCCCATCTGGGCACCTGACGGATTAAAAACCCCCAGAGCGCCAGGCACACTCTCGTGACACTTTCCTCTAGCGCGTCGCTTTCCGTCGTCGCTCTTCGAGCCTTACCTGATCGAGGGCTCGGTCTCTGTGCGAGAATAATTGTCGCTGTGTTCCCCCTGCTTGCCGCTCCTTCGCGACCGTTGCACATTGATTAGGCGCCCCAACCATCAGGCAATACCGAGTGCCAGCCATCTCTGCCTTGGACGGGAGCATCCTTCAGCACAACGCCCCTGCGATGCCGTCCGCATCAACCGCGGCGCCGCCCCCTGCGGCCGCCCCTCGCAAGGATGTCCATCTTGGGCTTAAGGAGCTCAGCACGGCGCTGCAGATAGAAGCCGTCCCGATCAATCCACAGCCACTGGCCGTCCCCCAACCAGGCCCAACCGCCACATCTTCGCTCTCGGAGAAGGCCGCGGAGGAGGCCGATGCCGCGACGGCCGCAGCGCCACAGCTTTCGTCGCCCGACGCCGTCACCACGTCGGCCTCGGCCCGGCCGGCCACCGGCCAAGTCACGCAGAGGGTCCGGCTGCGCGCGACGGACAGGTCGAGGCAGTTTCTCCCCGGCCAGCCTCGCATCAGCCTGGACCCTGCCGGGCAGAGGTCCAGCCCGCGAGACCAAGAGACCAAGGACAGTGTGCTGGAGTACATGCGCGAATCGCACCTCACCACCGAGCTGGACGGGCTGCTTCCTTACATGAAATACATCTTCGTAAGTGCTGTGCTTCCTGCCGTGGTGATGCCATGACTTTCTATCAAGGCGTGACGACAGAGCTGTTTTGCTGACATAACACCGCCCTCGGCGGCCTTGCCCAACGCAAACAGGTCCAGACCCCGGCGCACAAGCACATAATGCCGCTACACCACCAAAAGGCCCACGGTCGGGACGTCATCTTGAACGAGCACCCGGGCCTGCACCTGGTCTGGTACTACGACCGCATCTTCATCAAGCCCATCCCCGCCTACATGTATAGCCGGGCCTTTTGGGACTACATCTCGGACGCGGACCCCGAAGTTTACAAGGCCTCGCTGGGCTTCATACGCTCCTACTACTATCTCGTCCAGTTCGAGACCGACTTCGACAAGGCCTGCGAGATGCGCCTGATCCCCAAGATCCCCGCGGCTCCATATGCCGTTCCGGTAGACGACCACGGCGCAACCGCAGGCCCCAGGCACCCGACCTACGAGGAGTTTTGCGGCTTCATGGCGTCCTTCGCGCCGGCCATCGAGGACACCGACGTCAACTACCGCTTCCGCTACGGGGAGCTGCGCCTGACACGCATCAACAAGACCACGATGCTGTTCAAGCGCAAGATGGCCTACTTCCAACTGCTGCCGCAGTGGGGGTCGTACCTCCAGCATCTGCTGGCGCCCATCATCACCATCTTCGCCATCCTGACCGTCATCCTCAACGCGCTGCAGGTCACGCTGGCCGCGCACGAGGTCGGCCCCGACAACGTCACGCCCAACTGGCAGCCCTTCGTCAACCTGTCCCTTTACCTCCCCGTCGCCGTCATGATCCTCATCGGGATCCTGCTCGCCTTCCTCCTCGGCGGCGTCCTGGCCATGGGCATCAGGGATCTCATCTGGGCCAAGACGGTCCGGCACCGTCGCAAGCACGGGAACCTGAAGGCTGGGGAGAAGAGCTATGGAGTGATTTGGTGATGTTGGTGTTTTTTTTTTTTTTTTTGGTGGTCGAAACTGATTTTGTCGACACTTTGCAGGACATAATGGATGAGCTTTTTATTTGGATATCATGGCGACTTTGCAGAATGATCTTGGATACCTACCTACAAGCTTTCGGATTCTTGTTTCTTGTTTCCTCGTTATATAAAATGGCACGGCTCACGGAATATGATGCCGCCGAGTATTTCCAGTATTGCGACAATTTTAACTTTTTTTTTTTGGCACATGCAGGGACCTCATGCCAAGCTGCACCTGTTAGTGTCGTAGTCCTCCCGTTCCGCGCCGGAGGCGGAACAGCGAGAGTTTCGATCGCGCCGAGACGTGGGCCGGCCCAGACCCTCGATCAAGAGATGTGGCTTGGCCTAATATGGCCGTATTCTCCGACGAACAAGACACTTTGCGCCACCGGATGGAAGCGATTGGTTTGCTTGCACAGGCCGAGTTGTCTCTCTTTTTCCCCGGAGGTTTTTTCTTCTTTTTCTCTGTATGGACGAACTTTTTTTTGTCAGCGGCGCGGAAGCTGTCGTGCTCGGACACACATACGAGCTTTGAGTTTACGCTATGCTCAGGGGCGACGCCACGGCTGCGCACGGGAAATGCAATCCCCACACCTCCATCACGGCCGCCGCTCTGGCCTGGACCTTTTTTTGGTGGTGTGGCGCATCGACCAAAAGAAATAACGCGCACCTCCCATACAAAATCCACTGCGCGCTAGTGGTCCGTGTTTTTCTTTGGTCACCGTGTGTGGAAAATGCTCGCTTTTCCTCGCTGATGGTCTTGTCCCCGAATCTGGAGCAAACGACAGGGTAGGGGGCCGATCAACAAATCTCTTTGTTTGCTCTCTCAGCCCTCTCCTCGTCCCTGAAACCGGATGCTTGTCTGTGGAGATTGCTGGCAGGGGCTCCTGCAGACATCACCAACATTGGCTCCGCGCTAGCCCGCCAGCCCGTCGGGCGAGCGAGGCCAGGAACAGACTAAGGTCGATGGCATGGACCTTCTCGCGGCGCCCATCCGGCCCATGACAGCCCAACCACCAGGCTCGCTAGACTGCACACTTGACAAGGGGCGCGCCACCTCGGCGCAAGGAACGCCAAAAATGGCTTCGCCTCGAAAGCTGGAGGGACGTGCTTTCTCGGCATCTCTCCACAAGTGCCTCGCCCGCGAGTCCAGCTCGAATCTGGCATCTCGAAAGGTAGCGGGCTGGGGTAGGCTTGCCGCCAGGGAGCTAGCCACTTTGTATAAGTTGACGCCGCCATCCTCGAGCAAGGGCCAGTGTTGGGTAGATCCTTCTCTGACAAGGAAAAGCAACTCCTTGACCACAGCCTCGTTGTGAAGGAGAACAGCAGCTAAACCAGAGACCGTATCCCTCGCCTTCTCTCCTTCCTCGTCGTTCGGTTCTCTACATACGCACATTCTTTCATCAACCTAGCAACGACATATCAACAATAGCAACGAAGCTACCTACCTACCTGCACGAAAGAAACACCCCCAAAATGCGCTTCGTCTCGGCCCTCCTCCTGGCAGCAGCCACGGCCGTTGCGGCCGCCGGCAGCGATGACATCGGCGCGCTCGTGGCCCAGATCCCAGCCTGCGCCTTCGACTGCCTCAACAAGGCGGCCGCGGCCTCGGGCTGCTCGGTCACCGACTACAAGTGCATGTGCAGCAAGATGTTGCAGAACCAGAACGAGGCTACCACCTGCCTGACGAACGCCTGCCAGGTTGAAGACATGTCCAGTGAGCTTTTTTTTTTTTTTTTTTTCTTCCTTTCTTGTCTTCTTCCTTCACTCCTGATTCTTTCATTTTATTTCATTTCACCCTTGCCCTCATGACTAATAGAAGGTCATTTATCACAAAACAGAGCTGGCAAGCGTGACCTCCGACATCTGCAAGGCCGTCGGGGCCACCGGCGGCACCGCCACCAGCACCGCCAAGGCAGGAGGCGGCACCGCGGCGGCCACGGGGGGCGCTCCTGGGACCCCGTCTGGCGGTGGTGGCGCCGCCGCCACGACCACCGGCACCCCTCCCGTGCCCGCTGGCGCCGGCCGGTCCGTATCCGTCGCCGCCGTGGGCGTGGTGGGGCTGGCTGTGGTGGCTGCCGCGGCCCTTGTTGCATAAGCGACCTAAACGGCTCAGTTCCAAGGGTGACGAGCGGTTGTTGGCTACTGGACTGTAGGATTTCTTATTCTTCTGTCGCTTCTGCCATTTTCTCTTTTTCTTCTCTCCCAGGCGAAATGGCGCATCTTTTCCAACCTTCGTTTGGTACAAGTTTGTAAACTGAATATTCTCACATCTGCCACAACTCCATGTCGTTACGACGACAACGGACAGATTCTGTTTCTCTCGTTGTGGTCATTCCGATCGTTCTTGTAGACGGGCGCCGAAGAAAAAGAAATACAACAATTTGGAAAAAATGCTTCTTCCCCTTCTCCTCACCCGCTAACCTCCCTCTTCCACTCCTCCCTCACCCGGTCCAGCATCCCGTTAACGGTCAGCACGTCGAGTGCCGTGCCGGCAAGGGCCTTGGCGGCACGTAGGCACCGGTCAAAGGCGTCCCTGGTCCCGGCCGACACGGCGAACTGCGGGTTGTGCGGCCCGTTGGCCTCGCCGGGAGCGTCGATGGAAAAGCCCGGGTGCAGGCTCGGCAACGCGTGGCTGATGTCGCCCTGGTCTGTGCTGGCCATGGTGCGGCCCCTGGCCGCGTCCACGGCTGGATCCGTCGGGATCGAGTGCGGCGGCGAGAGGGCGTTGAAGTATTTCGTGTAGGAGGCGCCTAGCACGTGGTTGGGCATGTGGTCTGTTTTTTTTTTTTTTTTTTTTTTTTTNTTTTTTTTTTTTTTTTTTTTTTTTTTTTTTTTTTTTTATTTTTTTTTTTATGTGTGTGAGTAGCCTAGTGAAGATATGGATCTCGACTGGCATATGATATATTTGTTTCTTACCTTTGTACGACTGACGCTCTGTTATCTTGACGGCTGCGCCGGTGGCGGTCTCCCCGGCTTCGAAGCAGGCCTTGGCTTTTTCTTTCAAGACATCCAGCCGAGCCTGTGTGTTGGCGCGCACAACCCATTCTGCCGACGTGTAGGCAGGGATGATGTTTGGCCGCAGACCGCCGTTGGTGATGCATGCCTGGATCACATCTCCAGGCATGGTCTGCTGCCGCAGCACAGACACGGCGTTGTAGGCCTGTTCACGACCGAACATCAGCAACTTGCCTGTAACTGCTTGTATCATCCAGTGTTTCTGGAACGATGCTACTTGCCGTCACCATGGCATCGAGGGCGTTGATGCCGAGCCATGGGTTGGCGGCCGCGTGGGCCTCGCGTCCAAAGTATTCCACCTTGTAAAAGGTAAGAGCGGAAGTGTGGACCAGGGCGCTGTCGGGCGTCTTGCCGGGATGGGTCATCAGGCTGATGTCAACCCCATGTTCCTTGTAGGCGCCGGCTTCGAGCAGCTTGATCTTGCCTCCCCCACCTGCAGGTTCGCACGTGGGTGAGTATGCACCTCCTTCGTCCCAACGGTCGATGCTTCATGGGTGGGGCGGGTTGCATCTACCTTCTTCTGCGGGCGTGCCGAATATGACGACCTTGCCGCCCAGGTCACGGCGGGTCAGCATCTCGGCCGTGGCCAAGGCTCCTGCCACCGAGGCGCTGGCTATCAGGTTGTGGCCGCACGCATGGCCGATGTCTTTGAGGGCATCTGGTGTATTTTGCCCAGCAAATTTCCTCTTCTGATCAGCCCATCAGGTCCCGCAGCCAAAATGGGCAACCGCTAGGGGCACATCCGCCCTTACATACCCATCTCCGCATTGAACGACACGACAGGGCCCTTCTTTCTGCTGTCAAAAACGGCGACCCAGGCCGTGGCTATGCCGTAGGCTGCGGGCGTGACCTTCCAGCCGGGCCTGGAGGCCATGAACCTTGTCAGGGTCTCGTGCGCAACGAACTCCCTGTATCCGGTCTCGGGGGTGTCGTGAATTTTCTTGTTGACGGGCCACAGCTCGTCGGCCATGCCATCGATGAAGCGGCTGACATCGCCGATTAGTCCTTGACACGCCGCATCGTCTCCAGCGTGGGCGTCTTCAGCAGAGACCAGGACGTAGTCGTCTTCAATCAAAGCCATTATATTACACGCAATGCGCGCACAAAAAGCGGCGGTTGAGAATGTTGGACGAGCTGGCGACGTTCTCCAGTTGTCGATGGGCTTATGCTGGACGATGTTGACTCGTTTAATGAGATGTCTCCGCCCCACCGATGTTACACTAGGCATGCACCTCCGCCCGGTCTGTGGGTCACCTCTTGCTCGCTGCCGGCCCGGCACGTGGGCGGACCTACCTACCGGCCTACATGTATGTAAGATGCTCTGGCTGTATTTCAGGTCCTTCGAGGAGAAACGGCTGGTAATCTCCCTGTAAAACCCCGGAGGCCTGGTGTGTGCTCCTGATAGTCAAGCTTGGCCTTGCTCAATTTGTGTTGCATTTTTCAACCTCATGTCATGTCACGCATATAAGGTTGTCGCCAAGACCGGGCCCTCCGGTGCTTGAGCACCGTTGTTGGTCTGTGCCGGCCGATCTAATCCTCCGAGCTTTCCAGGATCCAGGAAAATGGGAGACATGAACCGAAAGCATAAAAGATGAAAGCCCCGACAAATTCCCGGCAACGTTGCTTTCATTGGGCCGTTTTAGGGGTCGGCTTGGTCGGTAGGCTAGTACTTGGGTGCTCCGCACATAGGTTACATACATATAACTGCTAGGCCGTCCGCCCTATTGTGCTCTTCTGCCCTGGGCGATGCACGCCTCACCGGAGCGAAACTTGCATTCACCACCGCCATGGAGGAGAAACCCCAGCACGAGACCGCCTCAGGGGCTGCCAGGCTGGCGTCCAAGTCCTCCAAGGAAGAGACCGGCAAGGACGAGACCAAAACTTCCGGAGCGGCCGTCGACCCTAGCGACATCGACATCCAGGATGAGACGGGGAGCATCGCCGCGAAAGCGCTGGCCTGCGGAGAGGTGGACCCCGAAGAGTCGCGTCTTGTGCGGAGGAAGCTCGATGCCTGCATTCTGCCATGTCTCTGCGTCACATACGCCCTGCAGTTCATGGACAAGGCCTCGTTGACCAACAGCTCCGTCTATGGCATCATCCAAGACACCCACCTGACCGGACAAGACTTTTCTTGGGCATCATCCATCTTCTTCTTTGGTTTCCTGGTTGGACAGTAAGCATCCGCAACCCCTTGTCTTTTTCCTTTTTTTTGTGAGCACAGATGGTTATTTGTTTGCTTCATCGTTCTGACGCGGCGCGATCTGTCCGTCAGATACCCAGGCATTGCTCTCATCCAAAGATTCCCAATCGCCAAGTTCCTGGGAGCCAGCGTCATATCATGCGGATTGGTCGTGATGGCAACGGCAGCTTGCTCCAACTTTGCCGGACTCGCCACGGCGAGGTTCATACTAGGAATGGTTGAATCAACCTTCTCACCGGGCTTTGTGGCCGTGACCAGCATGTTTTGGACACGCCGCGAGCAGGCCACGAGATCGGCGCTGTGGCTCGGCTGTGTCGGCTTCGGCGGCTTTATTGGAGCCCTGGCCGTCTTCGGCATCGGCCATGTACAGGGCAGCTTATCCTCGTGGCGGTACATTTTCCTCTTTCTGGGGTCCATCACCGTCTTCTGGGGCATCGTCTTCCTGATATTCGTGCCTGATGGCCCGGCAAGGGTCAGGTTTCTCACCGAGGACCAAAAGGTGGTGGCGGTCCAGCGGGTGATCGAGAACAAGATGGGGACCAAGAGCAGACGGTTCGTCATGGCGCAGGTCGTCGAGGCCGCGACGGACCCCAAGGTCATCCTCGTCGGGCTGCTTCAGTTCGTCATTGCCGTCCCGGCGGGAGGGTTCGCGTTTGGGCCGCTCCTCATCTCCGGCTTCGGCTTCAACCCTCTGCAGACGACGCTCATGACGCTGCCGAGCTCGGCCATCCAGACCATCACGCAAGTGGGGTCTGGGCTGCTGGCGGCGAGGATCGCCAACGCCCGGCTGAACATCTCCAGCATTGCCATGGTGCCACCAGTGAGTTCAGTTCACGTTCATGCTGGCAGGCGACAAAACAAGCTCAATACTAAACCGGTGTCCTTCCCCAGGTAATCGGCACAATTCTTATTTCACAGCTGTCTCCCGAGAACAAATGGGGGCGGACGGCAGGCTACTGGCTGCTCGGTTTCCACGCCGTGTCCTACACCGCCGTCGTTGGGCTGATGGGTACAAACGTGGCCGGGAGCACCAAACGCTCCGTGGCCCATGCCTGGGGCTTCATGTGCTTCGGCGCCGGCCAGATCGCCGGCCCACAGTTTTTCAGGAGCACGGAGGCGCCCGGCTACAAGAGCGGCATCACTTCCATGCTGGTCAACTTCATTCTCATCGCCGCTCTCTCACAGGCGCTGCGTCTCCTGTACGTGATGGAGAATAGGAGACGCGACAAGCTGCTGGCAAACAAGAGCCGCGAAGAGATTGAGGAGATGAAGCGGATCAGCGACCGCCAAGGCTTTGAAGACGTCACGGATAAAAATAATGTAAGTGAACAGAATGGGTTGGTGCCTTGTTCTGTTGCCCAAAGCACTCACTAACGATCCGCAGCTTCTGTTTCGATATGCTTTGTAAATGGCAGACGCCGAGGGGGGACCCTTTGGGTCAGGCAAGACCCTCCGACCCTCACCTCGGAGACAAAAATCACCGGATCGAAAACAAATACTAGCTGTAATACCACCTTGTTTATTCATTCAAAATGCTACCTCTCATGGATGATAGATCAATCATCAAAATTTCGAGGTTTTGGTGGTTCCAATAATACAAATTTTATGCTGGCAACATTTGTGCTCGTGGTGTAATTGCGTGCCCGTGTAAACAACCCGTCATTGATCTGCGGGTCAGCGCTTCATGAATCAGGGAACAGTTGACCAATCATCTTGTGCCAAGGCACTCCCCACAATGGCGGTGGAGAGCAGCAGAAAAAAAAAGTATCTGGCGCCTGCTTGCTGCCTTCCCCAGTCTCGACGTTCAAGCCAGCGCACGCAGCACGAGCATCATGGCGGCCGAAGTTGTACCACTGCAGCAATTGAAGCTGCCAGCGGGCCCCTCACCCGTCACGGCCGAGCAAAAGTACTGGAAGTCCTTCACGAACCAGAAGTCGCACGCGTCGACGGCGTCATGGCCCGTCTCGCACATCAGCTTCCCCGCCCCGACAGGCTCCTACGCCTCGGCTTCGGCCACGTCGGCGGCCAAGAATAACGACCTCTTCGCCGTCACGGCCGGCCCCCGCATCGACATCTACAGCATCCGCCGCCGCGAGCCGCTCAAGACCATCGGCCGCTTCGACGCCGCGGCGCGCTGCGGCGAGATCCGCCCCGACGGCCGCGTCCTCCTCGCCGGCGACGACACGGGCCGCATGCAGGTTTTCGACGTGGCCGGCTCCAGCCGCGCCGCCGTCCTGCGCAGCTGGAACGTCCACAAGCAGCCCGTCTGGGTCACCAAGTGGTCGCCGCGCCCCGCCGACCTGACGACGCTCATGAGCTGCTCCGACGACAAGACGGTCCGCCTCTGGGACCTGCCCTCGGCCGACCCCGTCCGCACCTTTGTGGGCCACCAAGACTACGTGCGCAGCGGCGCCTTCATGACCGGCCCCGCTGGTCCCGGCGGCGGCGGTGGCAACGTCCTCGTCACCGGCTCCTACGACTCGACCGTGCGCCTCTGGGACGCCCGCGTGCCCGGTCCCGCCGTCCTGACGTTTGCCCACCAGGCCCCGATCGAGGCCGTGCTGCCGCTGCCCTCGGGCACCACCATCCTCGCCGCGTCGGGCAACTCCATCTCGGTGCTCGACGTCGTGCACGCCCGCCCCATCCGGACCCTCACAAACCACCAGAAGACGGTGACGTCGCTCTGCCTGGCCGGCCGCGGCCGCCGCGTGCTCTCGGGCGGGCTGGACGGCCACGTCAAGATCTACGACGCCGAGTTGGGCAGCTGGAACGTCGCGGCCAGCATCAAGTACCCCTCGCCCGTCCTGTCGGTGGCGGTGGTGACGGCGGGCGCGGCCGCGTCGGACCGCCACCTCGCCGTCGGCATGGCGTCGGGCCTGCTCAGCATCCGCACCCGCCTCACGGGCGCCGCCGCCGACCGGGCCCGCGAGCTCGAGGCGGCCAGGACGGCGACCGACATTGCGGACCTGCGCGCGGGCGACGCGGCCCGCGAGAAGAGGAAGCGGGCGGCCGCGCACTCGCTCGCGCTCGACAGGGCCGGGCTGTCGGCCGACTTTGTCATTGGCGACTCGGCCGTGACGGCAAAGGGCGGCGCCGGCGCCGGCGCGGCCACGGGCGGGCGCAGGCGGCGCGCCGTCAAGGAGCCCCGGTGGCAGCAGGACCTGCGGCACCAGCGCTACCGGCAGGCGCTGGACCGGGTGCTGGACCCGGGGTCGGGCGAGGCCAGCCGGTCGGCGGTGCTGTCGTGCCTGACGGCGCTGCGGCACCGCAGCGCGCTGCCGCACGCGCTCGAGGGCCGCGACGAGGAGACGGTGCAGCCGGTGCTGCAGTGGGCGTGCCGCCACGTCGTCGACCCGCGCTACGTGTCGGTCTGCGTCGACGTCGGCCTGCACCTGCTCGACCAGTACGCCGAGTTCGCCGACCGGTCGCCCGAGCTGGAGCGCGGGTTCCGCGACCTGCGCGGCCAGGTCGTGCGCGAGGTCGAGAGGGCCCAGATGGCCTGCCAGACCGGCGGCATGCTCGAGACGCTCCTGGTCAGCTCCGAGTTTTAGCAGGACGCGGGCGTGTGGGGGCGCGGGGGAAAGCACAAGGCCAGGGACGAGCCCTATCACAGGTATGGGGCATACGTAGGTGGTGTTTAACAGGGTGGGTGGGGTTTGTTTTCTATGTTCTCTAATGAATTTTTTTTTTTTTCGTCGTGGAGGTGTATACCCGATATGCTTTCGGTCTTGTCTCGATCCTCAACGATTTTTTTAGTCGTTTTGGTTTTGCATTGCGTCGGCGTTGCGCACTGGGAACGGTTGCATGAAAGGGGCTAACTGATAGCCAAAAGTTGTATATCTTGGCTATGATACTGCTTTCATCGATTGTATGTGGCTGGCTGAGATTGTTGAGAACGGTTTGGCCTTGGCGCGTCCTGGCGTGGAACAGATACTGCTCTAGAGCGAGCACCTGCTGGCAATTCTCTTTCCAGCCAAACGGATCCGGACGTGAATTCAAAATGTTTACAATATCCAAGCATCCGTCAAATGGTGGTAGTCGTCTCGTCCACTCCGTCCTACCCCGCCGCCCTGCCATCGGAAAGTCCTTCAAAATACATCCTCCAACCCCTACCTCGACAGAATGGCCCGCAGCACATCGCCCAGCTTCTTGGTCGCCCAGGCATCGTCGCCCTGCAGCTCGCGGCAGCGCCAGGCCACGAACCGGTCCGGGCGGGCCAGCACGCAGCCCGACTCGTCGACGTCCCTGACGCGCGCCCAGTCCCCGTAGACGTCCTCGAGGTCCTGGTCGTACCCGACCGAGACGACGCGCACAGGCACGCCGCCCAGGGACTCCGTCGCGGCAGCCGCAGCCTTCTTCCACGCGTTCGCGCCGCCGATGCCCGTGATCAGGAGGAAGCCGCCCTTTCCGGCCAGGTCGATGGTGGTGACCGGTTCGCCGGGCACGGCCGTGTTGAGCCAGACGTGGGGCAGACGGCGGCCCGGGCGGGTGCTGGGGGTGTAGTACAGCACCTCGTCCGGGTTCTCGGGCTCGAGGGAGAGGTTGCCCATGTCGGCGGCGTCGTCGGCGTCGTAGACGGCCGTGGAGCCGACGCCGGCGTAGCGCTGGTTCATCTCGATTCCGAGCCCGTGGAACTCGTGCGCCGAGTTGGCGATGGCCCAGCGGAAGTCGGCGCGGCGCTTGCGGCCCGCGGGCGTGTCGGCGGCCAGCTCGGCGAGCGCGGCGCGGCGCTCGTCGACGGTGGGCAGGATGTGGCCCAGCGCCGTGAAGACGTGGTTGTGGTCGCGGAAGCCGTCGTTTGCGCGCTTGACGATGCCTCTGCCTACCGGTTGGCGCTCGGGCGTGTACGTGTCCAGGAGGGCGGGGCCGGCCTTGCCTATGGTTTTTTTTAGGGTTATTGTTAGCCGATGCAGCGCCCAAGTGCCCAGCCAGAGTATTATCAAAGCTCATGCCCTACCCTGCATCACGTATGCCAGCTTCCAGGCGAGGTTGAACGAGTCCTGGATGCACGTGTTGGACCCGAGGCCGTTGAAGGGCGGGTGGCGGTGCACGGCGTCGCCGAGGCAAAAGACGTTGCCCTTCTGGTACGTCGACGCCACGATCTCGTTGACGGTCCAGGTGTTGACGCGGATGATGTCGAAGGGCGTGTCGTCGCCGATGGTGGCGCGCACGGAGCGGCCGTAGTCGTCGAGGCTGGGCCGGTTGGTCTCCAGCGAGTAGCCCGGAAGAGGAAACAGGATGAACATCCACTCGGTCCACGGCTTCACCATGCGCACGACGGTGAAGAAGGCGAAGTCGGTGTGCTCGCGGTCGGGCTGCATGACCCAGTGCAGGTTCCCCGTGCGCGTCTTCATCAGGTGCGACAGGTCGGCGCGCACCAGCACGTTGATGGCGGGGCCGCCGCCGGGGTTGCGCACCATCGGCAGCTCGAGCTGCGACACGATGCGCGACCGCGCCCCGTCGGCGCCCAGCAGGTAGCGCGCCTCGATGGCGTACGTCAGGCCCGTCACCTTGTCCTGCACCGTGACGGTGACGCCCGCGCCGGCGCCGTGGTCGACAAAGGTCTTGAACTCGGTGTCCCATCGGATCTGGAACCCGTTCAGCGTCGCGTGCCGCACCAGCTCCGGCTCCAGGAGCGTCTGCGGCAGGTCGACGGGCTGGCAGGGGCTGGCGCGTACGTACTCTCCCTGTTGTTGTGTTTCAACTGCGTCAGAGCAAGACGCCTCGATGTGTTCTCTCGTTCACGGCTCGAACTCACTCTCCGCTTCGGGTCGTTGCCCCACGAGTGTATCCGGGCGTACTCCCTCCCGGCCATGCTGTGGCACCACCGCGTATGGATCATCGAGTCTCCCTTGGTGGCCAGCTTCAGGCACTTTTGCTCCAGGCCGATGTCCCTCAGGCACTCTGTTTGTTACCGTTTGTAAGTAAAGCATTCGACCTGCCAAGATAAAACAGAAGCAAAAAAAGAACACCCACCCAGGGCGGCCATGTTGGTGATGTGGGCGCGCGGCGTGTCGGCGCTCGACGAGTTGAGGTCGACGATGATGCCCTTGATGCCGTACGACGTCAAGAAGCAGGCGAGCGACGCGCCGGCGGGCCCCGCGCCCACGATCACCACATCCGTCTTGACGGTGGCGGCGTGCGCTGGTGTAGCCTCTGCCATGGTGACTATGTCGTGCTTTTGCGGGTTTGCGTGAGAGAAAGAGAGAGCGCGCGCGAGAGCGGGGTTGGATGAGTTGCGACTTGAGCAGTACTCGTATCGAGAGAGAGGCCGCTCGGCAAAGCCGCGAGGAATGGAGATGAGTGGGAGGTCAACAGGAACTCTGGCAACGGGATGCGACAGGACGGGGCACCTTAAGATATATGAACGAAATATTCAGATAGCTGAAGTTTATCAGAACCCGCGTAGGGCACCATTGTCCATTGTTTTCCCTCTCCCCGCCACCATGGAAACCCCTGCCTTGGCTTGCCCAGGAAGGGCCAGCGTGGGGAAAACGGCTCCTCCGAGGAAATGACCCAAGGTATGGAGGTGAGGGGTTATTCCCATTCGTGCCGTAAATAGATGCTGTGTGTGTGTGTGCGTCGAGCCTTGGCACCGGTGAGGTACCTATGGAGGGGTTTTGTTCGTACCTCCCAAGCTACGATAGGGGCCGCCCGCCTGCCGAGGCGGTCTTGGTTACCAGTTCGGGGTCTGAATCAGTCATCCAAGGCCCCGCCACGGGCAGCGCGCTGGCTAACATAATACTTGACAAATGGGAACCCCACATTCAAAGGTGTGTAAGACAAGACGTTTGACGATCGATCCAGTCGGGCTTTTTATTTGTTTTTTTTTATTCTTCGGCGCAATGCAACCGACCTGGGCGGGCCGCCTTTACTTTTGTCTTTTTGCCTGTGGCCTGATTCTTGGGCCTAGGAGGCGACGTTAGACGAGCAATCCCCACACCGACATCTCTACCGAGCCAACACCCCTCCACCCTGCTATTACCCCTGGACTAGGAACTGGGAATGCTAGGCGGCAGACCGCCGTGCAACGGAAACGGTACCACCCATAGCCACGATCAATTACTATGCAGTCCGTTGCGTATGCATATCGCCGTCAAATGCAGGCACAAAAAAGGGCCTGGCAGTTACCTCTGACATCAAGATTTATCCAGGCAAGCGACACCACTAGCAAGTCCAGGAGCCGATCATATGCATATACCATTCGCATTTCCTCGTGCCCGTTTGCGTCTAATAGTACCAGGTGTATGTGAAGGAGGTCCCTTTCGTGTTCTTCCCATCCAGATTAACCATCCACAATAAATCGCAAAATCCTGAACCACCTCAGTGGAACATGACAGAAAAAGAAGATGCAAATAGATAGTAATACAACAGGTCTCAAACAGCCCAACACGATAACTGTAAAAAGCCTGCGGCGAAACAAAGAAGGAAAAAAAAAACGCCTGTTGGGTGACCTCACCGAAAGTTTGTTCGAACCGTAAATCCGTGCGTAACAAGAGAAAGAAAACAAAACGACAAAACCCACCCGTCAGTAGCCGCCGTGCCTCCGCGCCCTCCCGGAGCCGAGATCGATGCGCTTCATCTCCTCCATAAGCGCCCAGTCGCCCCCGTTGCCGCCGTATGGCACATCCGGTGGAGGCAGCGCCCCGCTCATAAGTGGTATGCCATGGTCGCCTCCACCGCGGTAGCCCGACGAGCTGTAACCCCCGCCGCCACCGCTTATCGGGATTTTGGCAGGGATCGGCGGGGGCGCGTTGCTCGAGTAGCCGCCCCGGCTGCCAACGCCACCATTATAGAGCACAAGCGGCGCATGATTCTCGCTCTGGTGGAAGTCATACGTGCTTGCGCGCTGCATCGACCGTGGCGGCGCGTAGTTGTCCTGGCGGTAAGGCTGCTGCAGCGGCGCCAATGGGCTGCCCCCGCCAGGGGACGAGCTGAGAGCGGCAGTGCCGGACCCGCGGGCCTGGACGACCTTCTTCTGGAGTCTGCTGCGGCCCGCCGAAGGTGACGTGTCTCCACCGTACGTTGGCAGAGCTGATGTGCTTGACCTCCCGTTGCCATACGTCACCAGCGAAGACTGAGGCTTGATCGCCGCGATCTTCAGTTGCCTGCGCCCCGACGTGCCGATGGGTAGCGCACCGTCCGAGGCCCTCGGGTTCTGCGCAGGTGGCTTGGATTCCCGCGGCTCCGGCTCTGGTGCCCACGTGTCCATGGGCAGGTGGTCACTAGGGTCTATCTCACGACCGTCGTGGCCGATGATCTTGCCGCTCGCCTCGTTGAAATCCGGCCTCTCCTTGTGCCTGTCCTTGACGGCGCCGGCCGACATGTGGGGGTTGAGTTCGTCGAAGGAATCCGGCGCGAAAGGAACCCCCGACAGGCGCCGCTGGGGCTCCGCCAAGGGCGCTGGGCTGACCGACTTGCGCCGGATCGTGTGCTGCTGCCGCGGAGCGCCTGGCATGGGAGACATGGACCGACGATGAGTCACGGCGTGTTGTTGGGCTGGCAACGGCGACATGGACCGGCGGTGGCTGACGCTGTGCCGGCCTGGCAGCGGCGACGTGGACCGACGATGGCTGACAGGGTGTGGCGGCGCAGGCGAGGGAGCCCTTCCACTCGAATAGCCAGGTGGGTTCCCGTGTTCGTACGGCATGTGCTGGGGCGATGTGCTGTAATGCTGCGTCGAATTGTCGTGACCATATTCAATCATCTGTCTCCCACGCGTTGGCATGGCAATCTCGGAAGCTCGCCTCGCCTCGTGCCGCCTATCTTCCTTCATTCGAGACGACAGCTCAAGCGCGAGGTTGGGGTCGACACCGGGCACCAGCGATGCAGGAACGTTGGGAGGGACTACGGGAGCCCCTGGGCTGCGCTGGGTGTAGCGGTCCTCCGCCTCACTCCGGTACTCTATTTGTCGCTGACTGGGAACGTTGTGATGGCTCGAGTGCGGGCTTGGAGCAGGGCTGGTTTGATAATGGTCCCTCGAAGAGCCGCCGCCAGAGTACATCTGGGAACCAGCGTGGTGGTCCTTGAATTGGCTTGCGCCAGGGCTGATTTGGTGGTCAACCATTGGATTCGGACTGGGCGTGCGCTGATGGCGGTCCCTCGTATAGCCGTCTCTGGGGTAAGTTGGATCCCCGTTTACAGCGTATGCGCTACCCCTTTGTGTGCCGGGCGACGTCGACATCTCGTGGGAGTAGCCGCTGCTGGAGTACTGCCGACCCCGCGGCTGTGGAGCGGCAGCTGGCGTTGAACTATATTGCCCAGAAGCGCTGTTCCTGCCACTCAGGTTGAGTGGCGCAGGTGTGTCATATTCCGGCTCGATGTATTGCAGCAGAGCTTGCGGCGCGCGCGAGCTGCTTTTGCGGAACGTCGTTGCGGCAGCAGTCGGGGACTCGGGGTCATCCTCGACCGTTGGTTGCATCGACCGGTGGTGAGAGTCGTACGGCGGGTGAGGGTCATAGACCTGGTCGAAAGAGTGGTGTCGTGGCGGCGCTGGTTGATGGGCAGCAGCTTCGTCTGCGTATTGGTGCCCGTTCACAGGCGGCGGCGCAGAGTCGTACGGCCGGTATGTTGGCCGGCCGGGGTATGATGCCTGGCCTATAGACTGCCTGTGTGCGGTCCGCAAGACATCTTGTCTCATTGTCGGTGGCGTACCCCTCTGAGTGGCATCGAAGTTGCTTGCTCTATAAGCCATGTCGGCCGCGGCACTGCCGCCCCTGCTTCGGTGGACAGGCGGCGGTGGCGGTCTATCCTCGTCAATGCTGGCGTGACGCGGAGGGTCCATGGGCGGCATGCTGCGCTGAACGTAGGGGTCGCGATCCCCATCGAACGAAGATCGCGGTTCTTGGCGATCGTACGACTGGGAATGCGACTGCGAGTATGAGCCAGAGTATTGCGACCTGTCGCCTACCGCGCCATAGTCAGACTCTTCCGGCCTTCCGGCATACTTGTCGTGCCTTTCCGAGGTGCGTGGGTGTGGGCTCTTTTGGGATTGATGTGGTGGCGGGGTGTTGTATGCTGTGGGCGGCGCCGACGCCGGCGAGTTGTGGTGGCTACTCTGGTGATATCTGCTGGACTGTGGCGGGGTGCTGTACTCGATGGACTGCAAGGGTGACTGCGACGGCACAAACTGCGCCGGCCCGTTCGGCTGCGGCCGCGGTGGAGTCTGGACCTGCTCAGGAGCGGCGGCAATGGCGGGCGCTGGGCCGCTTGGCGGCTCCGTCGGCAGCGGCCTGCGCTTGGGGGTGCCTGCCTGCTGGACCGGCGGAGGAGGAGCATCGGGATCGGGACCCGGCATGATGGCCTTAGGCTTGGCCACTGGCTTCTCGGGCTTGGGCCGAGAGTCGTAGAAAGTGATCTCAAGTCTGATCTCGCCTGCATATCTGCTGCGGCAGTTCAGGGTGTGCCAGGTGTCGCTCTGGCCGCCGCCGGTCAAGATGATGTCGCGCAGATCGATCCATGTCTCGCCAATCAGATCCGTCTTCTTGTCGTCGTTGAACACCGACACCTTCAGCTGATAGTAGTCGGGACAATCGTGTACTGTAAATCGAAGCTCTTGGTCCCTACGGATCGGCGCACGTTAGGTAAGTGTCGGCTTGTTGCAGCACCGACAGAAAACGGAAAGCTACGGAGACAACGACAACGAAAATCTCACTCACCATTTCGGGGTCTGGCCTCCGCGGACGTCTGTCGCCGTCTTCTTCGCCTCCTTGCCCAGCCGCGCCGCGCAGTACGGATCCTGCTTGCCAATCGTCTTGCGGTTGGGTAGGTTCTTGGCCTTGTCGACAATCAAAACCAAGGTACCGATCTCGGGGCCGTCAATGGTGCTATCAGAGAAGATTCCCGCGGTATGCATGCTGTTCAGCGGGTGCGACTGCTTCTTGAGGGTCGCCATCTTTGCTCTCGTGCGCTTAGCAGGACCGGGGGGTGCTGCTGCGGGCGTTTTTGCGTGATGGCGGTCGCTTGAGGGGCGCTTGTTTACTTTGCGGTCTTGCCCGTTTTCGGTTGCCTGGCACTGGATTGCCGCTGGGGCCGGCAGGGGTTCGGGAAGGGCAGCGGAAAGGAAAAAAGACACTCTATGTCATGATCAAAAGAGCGGCAGGATCGAGTATCCCGGGAGCGAATGTCCAACAAACGCTATCCCAGGGCGAGAAACGAAGATGAAGGAACAAGAAAACGAAGGGGAACTGGGTTATCAAGGTGCTGTCTCACACCCGCAATGACCGCTGCACGTCGCGACGTTGAAGCGGAAAGCGTGGGTGCCGCAGTAACAGCACTGATAAATGTGGGCGCCCGGACATAGGCAGGCTTCCGGAAATGGGGGTGGCTGGCTCTGGATTGGGTGGCCGGGAGTTCCTAGTCAGGGCGCGCCCCACCGGTCCTCTGCGGTACGTGCAGGAGCGAAGGAGCTAACCTGACAAAGTAAACAAGAAGGTTGGACGGATGTGGCACGCAATCCCGGATCCAAGAGCGGGGGCGTGCATGCTTCGCTTCCAGAAGGACGCGATGCGATATCGAGCGACGCCGAGGCCGCCTCCCCGTTGTATTTGCGAGGTCGGTGGGATTGAGATTGGTTCGGGCCGTCGAGGCGGTGTCCGTCCAGTCTACCTCGATCCTTGATTCCCAAATCGCAGAATCTAAAAAGTCCGCCTCTGAAACGCACCCACGCAATCAGTAGTGGGCTATCAAGAAACAGACGCCGTCGACTGTGGCGAGCACGCATGCTCCGACGTAGAGTGCGACGCGTTGTAATGGCTCCGCCCCAACGCATCCTTCTCTGAGCTCCGCCCTGACGACCAAGTCCGTCAGCCTTGGTTTGAACTCCCCGCATTTCTTACCCGTCCATCGTGCCATGCGCCCCGCCTGCTCCGCCCATTGGGCTGTGGTATTTGACATTGAAATTGCCGGAATGACGACTCAGTGCGGAAATGGATGTGACAATGTCCCATTGGTGATGGTCTTCTGTCGGGCTGTCGCATCCCTTTCTGGACAAGTCTTTTATCGCCTTGTAATTTGTACCTGCATGCTGCCTGACGGGCGTCAAGGCCAAGGATTTCTTGCAGCGTGACACCAATGACGAATGCCTGTATTCCAGCGCACCTGATCTACCTATAGCCAGCTATCTTGACCCTGATTGGCTTCACAATGTCCCACCGCAGCTCGTCTAGTGGATGCACAGAAAAAAAGTCCCTGTGGGACGCTACTTGGTGGAGTGTCTATTTACTGCTCCATGGCCTCGAGCTTCTTCTTGGCCTCCTCCTTGGCCCCATCGGAGACATTGGGGTTTTTCATGGCGCTGGGGCAATCCAATCGTTAGGATCTTGGGTGGTTGATCATAGCCGGCAGCGTTTACAATCTTGAATGATGCGATGGTTGGGTACTCACGCCTTCAGGCCTCCAGCGACGTTGCCGGGGTTCTTGCCCTCGTCAGAGTCGCCGGCCTTGGGAACTGTGTGCATCAATGTGTCAGCTCGTAACTCTGGAGTCCTCAATGACATGGCAAATTCCAATGGAGCGACCGCATACCATCTCCGCCGTTGAACTCGTTCTCGAGAACCTGCTTGGAGCGCTCCTTGGACTCCTGAGAGGTGTTGGGGTTCTTGAGGTTGGCCTTGTGACCTCCGGCGACCTGGGCGTCAGTCATGTTGATAGTTGGTGGAGTGGGCTTGTGTCGTTGGGTGGGTTTGGTTCTATGAGGCAAGATTGAAGCTGCAGAGGCCGTTGAGAAGGCGAGGTTGTGTGTGATAATGGAAATCGAATCTGGTCAAGGTGGAAGGATGGCCTGGCTTCTTATAGACTTGGAGAGACCGGCCCCTACGATGCCCGAGGCCCGAACAGATGTCTCCCAGGCCCTCACTCGAGAGACGGTCAGAATCATGACGCCTCGACTTGCAATCCATCACAGGCGTCAGGGCTATCCTCCGGTATCCGACGAGCCACTTGTGTCATCGAGGTTCTCAGCGGGATCGTGGTTTGCTCAGTCGGTCGAGCGGCCGTCGGCTCGGAGATACGCATCGAGGAACAAAAAGCAAGTTAGCACTTGGACAAGCGTGAGTTTGGGCCGTGAAATGTCACCGCCTGCCCGCCCTTGCATGCCTCTGCCACGATAGCCTGATGCGGCTCTGCAAGGGATGGATTAATCACCCTGGCACTGGGCTTTATACTGAATCATCAACCACCGGGCCATCCCCTCGCCGGGTCCGACGGACCAGTGTGCGAGCTGGTCGGGACGCAAGGAATGGATCTGCGCCGCTAGATCGGCGGTCTGCCAGTAGACTAGACCGCCTCGTAGCTGGTTTGGTGCTAGCAAACCGCTAGCAGAAGTCGCCAAGGAATAAAGATGTTCTTTGTTCTGGAGAAGATCATAAACGATCGCGGGTGCTATGAGGCCCTTGTTTAAGCGTGAGAAGTGGAATACTGGCTGTTATTGAGAACTAGAACAGGCGAGCATAGATACTAATATGGTCTTTGCCGTGCATAAATGATATATGCGTACGTGTGTGCATGTGCGTGTGTGTGTGTAGAGGGAGGCGGGAGACGGACGAGGGCGGGAAGGGTGCAGGGCCGAATATCCAACCTCCTCCGACGCTTGCTGGGTACCTTAGGCCGAGCAATTACCTCACCACGCCTGACCCGCATCCACGGCGAGCATAAATCGACGGATAATGTCCTGTGGGCCGCTAGTCTGGTAGTCCCACACGAAGACGATCGATGGCGGCCCGATCTGGAGTGTCATCGATCGTAGCGGCCGTCGGGAGATGCGGAATCAAAGAAGCAAAGCGCCTCGCCTCTCCTTGGCGCTTGGCGATGGACCCGCTGGATTCCATGTATGGATGTAAGCCCAGCCACTCACATGCCTGAGCCACATTCAGCTCGTCGCCTGTGGCTGTGTGTAGGTATGCCGAGGACTCAGCCCCTGACACCTCAGCACCGCCCGAAACAAATACATCACCCGTCAAAGAGACAGAAACCGGACAGTCCGTCGCGCACACCGATCTCTCATATCCACCCAACCATCAAAGACAAACGACTGCCGAAATGTCCACGCCGGCGACAGCGCCAGCGCAGCCCGGCCCGCTCAACTACGTCGTCGGCTTCCTGATGGTGGGGCTGGCGTGGGGCCTGACGACGCCCTTCATCCGGCGCGCGGCACGGGACCACCGCCCGGCCGCCCACCCGGTCCTGCAGTCGGACCGCGTGCGCTCTAGCGCCGTGCGCTCGCGCCTGTACGGAGCCTTCTTCGCCGTCGTCGATCTGCTGCGCAACCCGCGCTACGCCGTCCCGCTGCTGCTGAACCTGACCGGGAGCGTATGGTTTTTCCTGCTGATCGGGCAGGCCGGTAAGATTTCGATTCCGCACCTCCACCTCTTTAGGTATCTTGGCGCTGCTGCTGACACGAGCAACAAACAAATCCTTTGCCCACACAGAACTGAGCTTGACTGTTCCCATCGTCAACACCCTTGCCTTTCTGTTTACTGTCATCGGCGAATGGTGGGTCGAGAGCAAGGTCATCAGCAGAGGTAAGTCGGTGAAGGGAACTCGCAGGCCTCCCTGCAATCGCCTCACACGGCTGTTTGTGCGAACAAACTAACAGCATGACCGAGCCCTAGACACCATGCTGGGGATGCTTCTGTCGTTGGGCGGCATCGCGCTCTGTGTGCACAGCAAGCTTCCGTGAGCAGGCAGACAATATGGACGTGGCATGCTTTTGTTTGTGCGGCCTTCCTCCTGCTCGACTTGTCCTCTGGTTCCAATCCGCCCTTTCTGCTTGTTTCATAGAAAGTTTCGCAAGGATTATGGCAGCGTCCTTCCTCTGCTGGCGCCATATGGCAAGGCGTCATTTGCTGGACGCATTCGTCATGTCGTCACTGGCTGGAGTTTCTGGTTCGTGTAATTGGATCGAAAGGGTAGATCAGTGATTTTAAAGCCCAACTCGTGTCTTCATTCCATCCACATGTTTTAGAGTTGTCTTTCCTCGTACGTGGCAATGCCTGGCCACGGTACGCTGGTCCACCGGGGCCACTATAGTTTGAGAGTACCTCCAACGCAAAGCGATAACTAGACTTGAAATGAGAAGGAATAGAAAGGAAGAATCAGAGAAGAGAAGACAGAACAACAACCAACAAAGAAAGCACCCGCCAGTGGGCATGTGTGATACGAAGGAAGATATATACATCTTGGCATAATATGTGAAATTTGTACGGGTTTGAAAAGAGTGAAAGTATGTTCGAGAATAAGAGGAAAGAAATGCGTTATCCAAGGATGTGTTTTCTGTTCGTAAGTAAAAACAAGGAAAAATGAAGAAATCGGAGAAGGAGAAAAGAAACGAGAAAAGAAGGAAGGATAGATGTAGGTTGTGTTGCCGATGACATCAAAGAAGCGAGCGTCGGTCGGCGTGTCCGCGTCGTGTATTCGGCACCCAGAAGCACCGTGGCGTTGGGGCCATCGTCGTCGGTTCATGGCTCGGTTGTGGGCGCTGGTGGCGCAGACTCTATCTCGTACCGAGCCCGTCGATGCCGGCAGCTACCGGAGATCCTCTAAGTCGCGCGACGCGAGCGGACCCAGCGCTGTACGGCGCGGACGCTCGGGTCCTCGCCGGTCCAGCGGCCATATTGGATGTCGGAGGCCTGGAGCGTCTGGTAGACTGCCTCGTCTGTGATGGTTGCAAGGCGCTGAAAACGCAAACAATATGTTAGCACCCTGCTGGAAATGTAGATGGAGCATGGCCCATTCCGCAGCCATGGTCTCTATATCTTTGGGCTGTTGCTCTTGTTGTCGTCGTTCTGTCTTCAAAGTAACGACGGGAGATCCGAGCTCTTGCTGAAAAAATAGGGGACTGCAACTAACCCTCACGAGCTCCTGATCGCAAGCCTGGAGCTGTAGATCGTGGCCAGAGTGCGGCCGCTCCCCCTGGAGGACGTATTCGCGGTTCTTGATCCAGTCCTGGGCGGCCGCCTGGCGGAGGTAGATCTTCTGGGCCATGTGTCTGCGCGAGAAGACGTCGACATGAACCCTGTTGATGCCGGAAAGAAAGAAAAGGCGGTCAGCTTTGCGAGCCTAGTACACTAGACATGCCGTCTCTTTGTGTTTTTGCTTCTCGTCCCCGCATCATCTTCAACAGCAAGGATGCCGCAGAACGAGCGGGAGGCCGGTGCATAGTGGGGTGGGAGATGAACACTGACTGCTGAAGCTCGGCCTTGTCCTGCTCGTCCTGCCCGCCGCGGGCCCGGGGCACGGTGGTGTCGGCGCCGCAGTTGAGGATGTGCTGGCCGTCGATGGAGCACTGGCGCAGTACCTTCCAGCCCTCGGTGTAGTAGTCGTCCATGTCCTCGGGCGTGTCGGGCGCCGCGGCGATGTACTGTTGCAGCTGCATAAAGTCCGAGAGGAGATCGGCGACGCGCGCCCGGCGTTCCTTGTTGTCTAGAGATTCGGGTAAATAGGGCCCGATGTCAGTAATGCCGTCTTCTGGCGGTTTTGGTTTTTCGTCTCTCTCAATGTGGGGTGATGCCGATGCTGGCTGGAAATTCCGTGGTTGACGATCGGCTCCCACGGCGTCAAGCGCGTTTCTCGCGTCGGCGCCCAACGACACCCGTCTCGGGCAAGCGCCTGGAGCCTCTTTCTGTTGGGCCAACGAGGGATGTTCCAGGGGACAGGGGTGGAAAGGCTCGGTAAACACTCACAGCCGTCCATATCTGCTGATTTGGTATAGCGAAGGGATAGGGCAGGGACAAAACGATAACCCGAATATGAATTGAAAATGTGCGTGGACCGTCGAGATTGTCAAGAGGAACGGTGCGGGTATCGTGGACAGAGGGTGGTGGGTTTAAGAGGAAGAGAATAGGGCGTTCGGACGTCCTATGCGTTGCAGGTAAACGGAAAGATATAGGACCACAAATGCAGGGCGACCGCAGATGAAGCCAATGAGAGAGCTTGTTAGGAAAGAGAAGAGACTTCCGGCTTTGGGGAGATTGGTGGATGGTCTAGCGAGCGGTAAAGTCGCCAACGGCGCGGCTTCCGTGTCCCTTTTGTATATTTTCCGATGAAGGGCTCCCAGCGTCGGCATGGTGGTATCAGCACTTGGCGTAGTGATGAAAAGAAAGAAAGCACTAGTGTCGACGTATCCCGCGTCCCAGTCCCGGGTCTAGCTGCCGGTCACAACGTGGGAGGTCACCATGTAAGATGTTGGTATGAGCTATGGTGAGGAGATAAGCGAGGGGAAGAAATGACAGCTAGACTAAGATGATGAACGAGACGAGCACCGGAGGCTCCCATCCACACACACATACACACACACCGGGCGCACACACCCTCTGCATGCCCTCCTCCCCTGAAGGTCTCGGGAGGCTGGGGGAGCTTGGGGGTGCTCCCGGAGCTACTACGGACACGGGCCATAGGGCTCCTTCGGCCTCACACTGGTCGAGAGCGATGAGGACACAACCCGTAGGTGGGGAGGTAGGCAGGGGGTGTTGAGCGTGGCCGGATGCCTAAACCGTCAGCCATTGAAAAATAAATAAATAAAGGCCACGCCCCTCCCTTGGTTATAACCGTGATATACAGGGCGGTCGAATCGGGGAATTTTGAGGGGCTCTTGGAAGTAGGGAGGGTCCATGCCAGCGGAGAGCTAGGAGAGCAATAACCCTTGCGGAGCTGTGGTTGGAGGGTGGGGAACGATAATATTCTTTCGGGCGTGTTGAAGGGTTAGGCCGGGGTGGTTCGTCATTTGTTGGAAGGCAGGGCAGCCCGCCGCCACCACCGGCGGTGCGCCTTGCCCTAAGCGGCCGAGGAGGAGCCATGAAGGGGCCGTCCCGACCTGTGGCCAAGGGTGGTGGTTCACGCTCGACGGCTCTGCGGCACCTTCGCCCCTGAGCTACCTGCGCGATCTGCATGCGAGTGCTACGCTAAGCTGCAGGTCCAGCAGCTGCCACGGTTCAGACGAAGGACCCGAATGGGGGAGCCGCAGGAGGAAGATGAACCCATGTACTGGGCTGAAGGGTGGGTGGGTGGCACAAGGCTGGCGCTCGCAGCAGCAGCAGCAATAGCAGCGGCAGCAGCGACAAGAGGTGGGCGGGATGAGGTCATATCGAGTTGGCGGGCATCACGTAATGCCCGCCCGTCGCGCGGGCTTTTGGTTCCATTACAGCGGCTTGAGTATGGCGGAGATGATGCTTGCAAATCGTGCAAACCGCAGCTCTGATTGAGAGAGAGAGAGAAAAAAAAAAGAAAAAGAAATATCGTAAGAGTTGGGGATCCGTACTGGCCGGAACACCCGGAACACGGTGGGTGTCTCCAATCTCCATGTTTGCCGTCTTGGAGCCTCTATCGAGGTGGTTGAGGTTGGTTGGGTGAGAGCCGTTGACCTCAGGCAGGCAGGCACGCTACAGCTACAGCCAGCACCCAGGCGGAGAATTTCAGCGCAAGCAGGGCTTGGGCATTTCCCAATGTGGACGCCACGAAAACCGGCGTGCAGCCAATGGGCGACGCAAAGGACCTGGAGCGCCCTGTGGAGGCCGCTTTGCAGTGGGTTCCAGCAGCGGTTTTTGTGGCTTAGGCTGCTCGACACCTCAGGCCATGGAGGCCGTTTGGCTGTGCTGGACGGCCATGCCCAGCTGAAAGTGAGATATTTTGGGAGACATTCACCCGCATTAGCCCTTTGGAACCGATCCAATGACGACGGTGGCCCTGGCCGGCAATCCCTCCTCGTGGCTTTCCTGGCCCTGTCAGGCATGTTACTTTTTTTGGTGGTGTGGTCATTTGCTGGCTGGTGGGGGAGGAGAGAGAGCCCGTGATGAAGCGCAAATGCCGGCTGGAACGGCACGTCCACCCACGAATGAAAAAGAGCTCATCCTCACTTGGGTGGTCTTTTGCGTTTTCTCCGTCATCGGCGACCTGACGGCACTTTTGTCATAATACGAGGGTGAAGCCGAATGCGGCTCTCTCCAGAGGCTGCGTTGGTCTGCAGTTGGAGGCCTAGACTAATCGGTCCTTGCTGCTGCTTACCTGGTGCAGTCGCACAGAGCCACCCGTCGATATCTGGCGGCGACATCGACACCGAGCCAGGGCAGACGGATGCGCTATCGACTGAAAAGGCCCGTAGGTTCCAGCTAGACGAGACCGGGAAATCTCAGGTGGCTTGAGCCTCTGCTGGGTCGGTTCCCGAATCCGGCCAGTTGGGGAACCCAAGCATGCAGCATGCAGGGCAGACCCACTTCAGCCCAAAGACTTTGGTCCAAATGCAGTAACTCTTATTTTCCACTCGGGCTGTCTCAGCAGTGGTCCTGTCGGATGCGAGGCTTGAAACTGGAGGGAGATGAGATGTGTCTGTCAAGCTCCCACGCATGACAGACGTCTGGGCAAGGGGCCGTTAGCACTGGGCTGGCTGGCTGGAACTAGACGAGACTGGGCTGGGCTGCATAACCATTCACAACAACAAGAGGACATGCCATGTCGCCATACCAACCACCATCGCTCGCCACCCTCCATTAGACAGGCCCACGACGGCCTCACAAGGCGGTAAGCGGAATCGGTGCCTGGCTTATTTACGCCACAAACCCCAGCTCTCCACCCTGATCTCCTTGTGAATGGTCGCCTTATGGTCTAAGAGGCTTCGACAAACCCGCCATCCCACCCTCCTTTTCTCGCCCTCCATTACAACAAGGCATATTGCCATCCTCTATGATCTGTCCTAAGCGGATGCCTGCGGGGCGGCATGCCCTGCTCTAGTTCCCCTCACGATGCTGACGGTCCAGATATCAAGAATCTGAATGGCAGAACCGCAGCAGTGCTTGGCGGACGAGGGCCTACGCTCATGTCTGTAAATAGAACGGCCTCTTTCTTTGATTCCACCGAACAGAGAACTTCAGCTGGCACCGGAGACGGCTGGGTGGCCATATGCTGGTCCATCACGATGAACTCGAGCAGTCAGCCAGAACCGTTGGGGTTTAAGGATTCGCCAATTATCAATTGTGGCGAGGCCCGCAAAAGTACCATTGGCGAGTTGGGCACAGGTGGCCTGTTTGGTAAACTCCTCCCTAAGATTGTCTCGCACAATCCTCGAAACCAGCCGCCTGGCGACAGCTCGACCGTCCCAGAGTCCGCTAGGCTCTAACGATGACTTCACAACGCCCTACACCGGTGGCATCGGCCCTTCTATTGCGTCTGGATGAGGAACCTGACGCCCGTGCTCGCATCACGCTGGCCGGGTTCCTCCGCTGACCCTGTCTCGCGCGGGGCCCGCTCAGTCCTTCTCAGCAATAGCCTGTAACCGCTCGTCGATCTCCTCCTCGGTCAGCTTCCTGAAGTTGGGATCGGTGCCCTCCTTGCCGTCCGCCCGTGGGCCGCCAACAATGCCAATCTCGATCTCGGTCTTTTTGAAGTCGATGCTGAGCACCGTGCCGAGCGTGGTGATGGCCAACTCCACCACCTCCTCCCAGCTGCCCTCGGCGTGATCCTTGTTCTTGAGCTTCTTCTCAAGGTGGTTTAGCGCTTCCTGCTGCTTGGGGCCTGCCGCCGTACCCTTGTAGCCGATATAGTAGCCCGCGGGGTCGCACTTGAACAGCTGTGGTCCGTACTCCTCATCCAGGGAGATCAGGGTTGTGGCGATGCCGTACGGGCGCATGTAGGCCTGAACATAGAACTTCGAGTAAGCATCCAGTTCCGGGTCTTGGTCCCTCGTCCAGCAGGACATGGGTCGGGGGTCGCGTATTGTCATGTCGCACGACGAGGCATACAACATACCCTCTGGGTGTAGACCTGGCTGATATTGGCCAGCCTCTTGGCCAGAGCGTCACACGGCATCTCGTAACCGTACTTGTAGCGGAACTCGGCTGCCTCACCCTGTGCCCTCTGGGCAAAGGCCCTTGCGTCTGCTATGGAGCCGGTGATGACACAGCCAACCCTGGGCGAGATTTGGAAGAGGTGCGACACCGACGAGGGGTCGATCAGCTTGTCCTAAGTCGGTCCGGCCTTGCTTAGCTTCAGGCCGGGGTCTCGTGTGAAAATACGCCGCAGTGCTCCAGTGTGGAGGGGTAAAGTGACGTACGGGCACCTTCTTTTGCGACAGGACAACGGCGCAATCCTTGCCGCGGACGCCTACTGCCATGATGTTGGCAGCGGTGATGGCCTTGAAGGCATATTCTGGGAGAGGAGTGTGCCGCCTGTCATCAGCACTCATTGTCCGCGGGGCAGTGTCGAGCTGAACTGGACGCTCGGCCAGGCCAGCCGAGCTGGCCTGGCGTGGAATCAATGGGCTGTCTGCATACCGACTTGGTACAGTCTACCCCGGTCGGAGAAGATAGTAATGTGCCTGTCGTATCCTGCGCTCCCTGCAGCAGAGACATGCGGGTCAGCTTGGCTATTTGTGCTGGCAGGACAAGGCGGGCGAGCTGAAACTGCTGCTGTCCGTAGTGGCGACGGCGGGCAGCACGAGAGGCAGAAACGCACCAGACATCTTGGGCTTGCGGCGGCAAAAGGTACGGGGAGCTTTGTCGGTGGCTGGGTGCGGGCGTTGCAAACTGTCGGGCGGTGATGATGAGGTTGCGGAGGCGGGTGCGCTGCCCTTGAGCTCTGTCGACGGAGCTTCCCTGAACGCGTTGCCCGCAGCTTGCCTGGAGTGGGAAGGCTGAATCAGCTGGCCGAGCGAAGCTCTAAATGCCTTATAGTTCAGGCGCAAACAGATCAAGTCTAGACTATCGACGCAAAGCTTTATGGTCCGTGCTTCGGTACGTGTTTGAATCCCTGCCAGCCCCGCAGCAGATAAAGAGGCAGGGAGCTAAGGAATTGGACGGGACCAAGGAATTGAAAAAAAAAAAAAAAAAAAAAAAAGAAGCAACCATAACGAAGCATTATTGACCAGCCAAAACGGAGCACTCCAAGGTTAGCACAGCACACCATTTTTGGGCAGCCAGACACACCCAATCAGCCCGACGCCCGGCTATGCAGCCGAAGAATTAGCATACCACCGGCTCGCTCAGTCCTCGCGGCAAAATTCAGGTTCTCTGTTTGGCCGACCTCTTACCTTGGTTAGAACGGCGTCATTGGGGGACCTGCCGCGACGGTCCCTGCGCCTTTCTTCGGTGACTTCTCACTGTCTTTCATACCCCTCCGATTGAGCTCCCTCCGGCTCCCTCCTGTTCCTTTCCTCCGTTTCCCTTCTGTTCCTCTGCCTCTTCGTGCCCAACATGGCCCCCCAAACCTTGCCAGCACAAAGCGTGCCGGCCTGGAAGCGATTGGGTTTGAAGCTTAAAGGCGCTGGCGACACCCCTTCGACCCCTTCGGCCAAGCCCGTGGCCACGAACAACGGCGCAGATTCGACAAGCGGGTCGCGAGACTCTCCCAGCTGGGCCAACAAGCGAAAAGAGTATCCCTCGCCCGCGAGCCAGTTTGGCAGCAGCAAGCGACCCCGAACAGACTTAAGCCAGGCGGCCCAGACGCCTGGTCGGCGCAAGTCGGTCACTTTTGCCGACGGCACCAAGGGCTCAGACCTCGACCCCTCGGCCACCAAGACGCCGTCCAAGCCTTCAGGGGCAGCCGAAGACAAGCAGCAGAAGAAGAAGCCAAAGAAGCCAAAGGCCCGGAAGTCGGCCAAGAAGCCTGAGCAGAACTACAAACCCGACCACCTCCAGCCTCAGCTGAGCCAGTACCTGCGCGATTGGCACACTACGCGAGACACGTGGAAATTCCGCAAGAATATCCAGACCCTGGTGATCAAGTACGCCTTCGACCCTGTGCTCCTCCCCGCCGCCGACTTCCCCATCTTCTGCAAGTACGCCGTCGGTTTGCAGGGCGCTTCGAGGGACTGGCTCCGCAAGTCGGCGGCCGAGATTAGGAGGAGAGATCTAGAGCAGAAGAGTGCCACCGGGTTCCCCGCGGGCACGACCGACGCCGACGCCAAGCAGAAGAGGTACGAGGAGCTGGTCGCGAAGATGCTCGGCGCACAGGGCAGCCAGCCGAGACGGGGCGGAGGCTCCAGCAATGCCAATGGCAAGCGCGTGCGCGACGATTACAGCGAGGAGGACCTGGTCATGGGCGGCACCGAAGCCGACGCGCGGGGGCCCGAAGTCACCCAGCGCCTTGTAAAAAGGATGCGGGCCGAGATGGTGCTTGATGAGCTGTCGGATGCCAACGCGTCCGACGCCTCGGCCGCGACAACATGCACGACCACGACAACGACAACGACAACCAATGGCGCCTCGTCAGAGGGAGAGGCAGCGGCAACAACACCGTCGGCCGAGGAGGCCAAAGCCAAGGCGGCTGACAGCTCGCAGAAGCGAAGGCGGCAGCGGAAGAAGCGCACGGTCGATGACGATGACGACAGCAGCAGCAGCAGCGATGACAGCAGTGACAGCAGCGACGACGACGATGCTGGGTCCGCCGACGAGGAGGAGGAGGAGGAAGGCGAGGACGAGGACTCTGACAACGAGTCCACCCCGAGCTCGGGGACGAGCAGCAGCGGCTCTGACTCGGACTCGTCTGATGCTGCGAGCGAAGCCACGTTCCAGAGGCTGGCGCAGGAGCGCGAGGCTCTCGATTCCTCGTCTTCAAGCAGCAGCAGCAGCAGCGGCTCCGAGTCGGAGAGCGGCTCTGACGGCGAGTCCGAGCTATGATCGACGCGGCAGGCAGCACGTTCTCGGATGCCGGGCTCCGAGACATATCGGTCCTTTGAATCTGTACCCTGGCTATCATACACTCGAAGCAGCTAGCGACGACCTAGCTACGAGCTACATGCTGTCTGTATCTTGCAGACGTGTTCTGGATACCATCAATACCCTCGTTATAATAATATGTCTCCAGAGCCCAATCTGGAAGTGTATTAGATGAGCGTTCTTCTATTGGTGGCTTCCGGTCTGGGAGGTAGTGGAGATGCTATTATTGCCGTATGCGACAAGTGCACGCCGTCTCCTCGTTCTCGACGCTGCGAGGCTGGGCCACCCTAAACGGCTTGGTTCTCAGCCCGGCGTCTCGGGCCGACTGTCGTCGAATCTCGATGGTGACGGCGTCCCCCTGGAAGCAGACATGGCCGCACCGATGGCGCCCCCAGGGTGGTTTCTGGCGAACACGGAGGCCACGCCCTCGACGCCGCCGTGGAGCTCGCGCCCTACGACGACGGCCAGCGCGTCTCCGAGCGCCAGGGCCACCGTGGTGCTGGCCGTCGGCGCGGCTATGCCGAGGCAATCAACCTCGGAGACGGGGATCGGGGCCGGCAGCACCACGACCGGGGCACCATGCTGCTCGTCTCCCGCGTCCTCGTCCCCGGACGACGACGCCGCCGTCCATGCTCCACCGTCGACTCCGGCCCCGGCAAAGTCCCCATCTGACTCGCTGTAGTAGCCCCCACCCTCCTCCTCCCCAGATCCCTCGTCGGTGGCGGCCGAAGTAGTAGACGACGACGACACCGCTGCGCTCCCGCTCCTGCCCCTGGTACTCGTCCTCGCGCTCCTCAGCAGCTCTGCGATCTCGCACCCGTCGTCGGGCGCGGCCGTGACGACGACGACGGGCAGCGACGGGTGCAGGTGGGACGCCAAGGCGCGCAGCTCAGGGGTGCGGCCGCTGAAGCTGACGAGCAGGACGGCGTCCCGGGATGGAGCCAGCAGGCCTAGGTCGCCGTGCAGGGCCTCGGTCGGGTGCATGAAGGACGCGCGCACCGACAGCGAGCTGAAGGTGGCGGCCAGCTTGCGCGCGATGTGGCCCGACTTGCCGACGCCGCTGACAACTAGCGTACCGCCCCGCGTCTGGCTGCGCGCCACGGCCGACGCGGCACCGTCGAAGGCGGACCGCGCCGAGGGGTCGCCGGAGTAGAGGTGGGCCAGGGACGCCAGCGCGGCGGCTTCGGCGTTGAGCACGCGCACGGCGCTGGATAGCCGGTCTGATGCGGAGGGGAGACCGTGGTGGTACTGCTGCTGCTGCTGCTGCTGTTGCGTCACGGTGCCCGGGGGCGACAGGGGCGGCAGGGGTGAGGTCTTGTGCTGCTCGTTGGGGTAATGGGCCGCCGGCCTCAGCGACGGCGACGGCGGCGCGGTGACCACGGGACTGGCTGGCGGCCGGGATGATGTGACGGCGGCGGGGATGAGTGGGGGAGGTGGTGATGGGGATATGCCTGGGGCCGAGATGACGCCGTCACGCTCTGGCGGCGGGCAAAAGGGCATGCCGCCTGGTGACGGTGGCGATGGCGGCCGCTCCACCGGTCCGGCCGGCCGGCCGAGCAGGTAGACGGCGCTGGTCTGCACCGGGCCGGGCCGCTCGTGGTGATGGGTGTGTTTGGCCATTGTGTGAGATACAGGTAGTCCTCGCGTCGCGTTCGTCCGTCACAGACTACGGACTACCGACGGCAACTTGGTTCCTCCGGTTATTTCTGTACCCGCGCCGAAGCTGGCCTTTGACTGTTATCCAGGTACAGTAGATCCAGGGAGGTAAGATGTATTCTTTGTCTCAAGACGTATGTCGTGCAGACGCAGCGTTTCGTGTCCGGTTCCTCGTGTGGATTGCTGCTTATTCAACCCCGCAAGTCGTTGACATGAGAGAATGGATATAAATGCGATTCTCTGCTACACGACTTTGGGCAGCTGCATGCAAGAGATCAGAAAGCATTTCGGTGACGTCCACGATCGAGGCGAGAGGCAGTTCGATCCCTGTCCGGCCGATGCAAGGGAGGCGTTCGAGCCCTGCATGGAACGGTGCAACGACTAGCTGCCTTTTTTTTTTTTTTTTTTTGCGTGCGTCTGTGTGTCGGCGTGTAAGGGGAAGAAGGCAACTCGGGATTCGGGAGTCACATGCTTTCCCCAAGAAAAAAAAAGGAGAGCCTAATAAAGAGAGATAGAGCGTCGTTGGTGAAGGAGATAGAGATGTGGATCGGGTTGGGCGGTGCTATTGTACGTAGCGGAAGTGCGCGGACTGCCGGACTCCGCCGTGCCAGAGTGACATGCATTCCAAGGGCACAAAAGGCCCGACGCTGCCCGATGACAAATACATAAACGGGCGAGATGTCGGGAGAGGACGGATGCCGTCTGGATCGGCCAGGGGAAAGGGCTGCATGCGGCACATCGTGCGGATCCGTTGGCCGAGAGTCCAGCCGGAGATGTGGGCTATTGTTAATCTATGGGCCAGGGTGACGAGGGCCACCAGTAGATATGCATGCGGGATGGTAGAATGGAGGGGTTGGATCAGCGCGACGTGAACACACCATCCGACGTTTGCATCGGAGCTAGTCCTTGGGAACTAATGCTAGGCTATTGGTATCGGCAGAGCGAAGCGTGTAGTTGGGCATACTAGGCATCGCAGCCTGCTGAACGGCGGGGATACATCGGGGTCTCCTGTTGTTTTTGTCCCTCATGGCAGAGTCATGGGACCACAGCTGACTGAGTGTTTTCTCCGCTGATGCTATAACACCCTCCCTAACTTACTCATCCCGGCAAAAGGACGCGGGAGAAAGAGGACACTGAAAAAAAAAAAAAAAGGGAGGCCGAGGTGATGGGATCGGTTGGTGGGATAGAGTGGGGGTGGGGTTCCGCGCAGAGAGCTGGGATCCATGATCAGTGAAGGCTGGGGCCAAGAAAAAACAGAAGCTAGAGAATGCATGCAAAGATACGAAGATGCCCGGCCTCTCTTTTAGCCAGCCACGCCGAGATGGAGCGGTCTGGAAACGGGCAGGGATGGATCGATGACGAATCTTTCTTTCCCGATGGCGTCTTCTCCTCGGGCCGTGTTTTCCCTCGTATGTCCGAGCGGAGAAACGAACGGCACAGTGCATCGACGGGTAGCTGAGACCCCTAATCTCGGACGCCTGAAGGGAGCTGCCAGAAACCTCAGTTACCGAGCTATCATGCTGCCGCCTTAGCTATGTATACCATGTCCTCTTCCTCCCAGCTTCTAAACTATTTAATATTTCACACTTGGACTGTGGGCACATTTTGCTCCGCCAAAGCTGCTTATCCGCAGGTCCCGTGGGCCCGGTTACGTAGTGGTACTGGTTGAACAGGCGCCACTGACGTTGGTCGCCGAGGCTGTACAGCTGGTCGCCCCAGCGGCCCCGGAATCCCAGCCAGCCCGCCGCCGGGGCCCCGTCGCCGCCACCAGTCGGGGCGGCGGGCTTAAAGACGCCCCGGGCTGCGTCGCCGTCGTTCCCACTCACGTCGTCACCGGACGGCTGCTCATGCCAGTAAGCCCAGGCGTTCTTGGCTGGGTCCCACAGCGGCCCTTTGTCCGTCAAGTCCTTGAGCATCCCAAACGGCAGGACGTAGGGGTGGTCTCCCGGGGTGGCGTACATGGCGTGGCTGCCGACGGCCGAGTAGATGACGGGCCTATCACCACCACCACCGTCCTTGCTCCCTTCTACTCCTGCTGCTGCCGCCTTCTCGAGCGCCCGCCACGCATACGCCTGGCCGCCCGCGTGCTCGCTCAGGAACATGGCCGTCGGCTCGCCGCGCACGAAGCGCACCATGCAGTGCTCCCAGTCGCCCACGTGGTTGCCGAACCTGACGCCGAGCACCGTCTGCCCGAGGTTGTAGCTGTAGAAGAAGAACCAGAAGACGTCCAGCACGACGGGCTCGCCGCCGTCTGCCGTCTCTTTTTCCACGAGGACGAGCACGGCCGGCGCCGTCGAGCGGCCATGGCTTTCATCGTTCTGGCTGCTGCTGGGCATCGCGTCCCGGCTGCTCAGCCAGCTTGGCCTCGTCTCCACGTCGTCTGTGCTCGTGAGGTACACTGCTGCGCTGCCGTGAATGGCGTTGAGGGGGTCTAGGTCCGTCAGGTTTAGGAGGGTCCGAGAACTTCCATCTTCATCGTATTCGGCGGCGCCACCCGACGGCACGGTATAGTTGAGCGGGCGCATGTGCTTCACGTGCTCCGCGGGGCTCGCGGGCCAAAAACTCTCCCCGGAGTGCAGATGAACCAGCGGCGCGTGGCGCAGAACGTAGTCGGGGATCTGCTTTGCACCACCGCCACCCTGGCTGACCACCGCTTTCGCCCTCCGTCGTCTGAAGCTTGCTCCTGCTCTTTCCGTGCTGTTTACTTCCACAACAACATCGCCTCCTTCGAGCGCCGGCGGGTCCCAGCGAAGGTGGTGGACGCCGCAGAGGCTCAGCCAGCGGCAGGCCTGCCGGTCGGCCCAGTACGGGGAGCCCGACACCCACGCCGCGTCCCGGGCGCGCTGCTCCGAGCTGGGCGGCGTCGGGTTCAGCGCCCAGGCCGCCCAGCTGATGACGAGGTACAGGGTCCACATGACTGCGAGGACTTTGGCCAGCACCAGCAGGACCGAGGAGAGCGTCCGCAGCGGTATCCTGGGTGTGGCGAAGCCTGGGCTGTTGGGTTGGGTGCTGTTGGGCTGGGCTGGCCGGTCCTCGGCGGAAGCGTCTCCGGGCTCGTTGTTCTGTTGGCTGCGCAGCAGGGGCTGCCTCTCCAGGTCAGCCGCCAGGGGACGCGTCCCAGGCATTTGAGGCCACATTGTGATACGAGATCAATAAATGGTTTGTTATGTCGAGTAGGCTATTAACTACCGTGGGATAATCGGTTAGTGGCGATCCATCAAAAGTAAACGGTTTGAGGAAGTTTCCTCGGGCATGTTCAAGTTGGCGACGGGGAGAGAGTTGCGGTCACTTGCTCAGCCACCCCCGTTGGCCAATGGCGGCCAGCCAAGCGCCCTCGTGGCGTTCGCCAGTCAGCTTCCCAAACAACAGGAGCACGAGGCGTGGTTTTGTCGCACAGAGCACGGTGGACACCTGACCATGATAGAATACTCCAAGAAAGTGAACAAGACCAAAGATGAGTGTGCGCCATTGCATGCACCTTTGAGTGTGCAGCGGTCTAGCTCCCATCCGCCAATTACGGTGTCTTCGTTGTGACAGCGCGTTTGTGCTGCGGTGCCTCTTCAGGACCGGCTCAGGCCATGATGGCCGGTGAGGATCCCTTTTTTTCCCGATTGAGCCCACACATTGAGATGAGACACCGCTCGCGCAGGCTGAGCGTGGCGCCAGCTGAAAATCGACGCCCGTTGCAGCTGAACGCAGCGTGGGTCCAGCGCTCCACGCCCCTGAGCTAGCCAGGCGCACGGACACCACCGCCCTCATTTCGGACGGGCTGCGGCGTCGCCAAGCCGGTGTAGAAATGAACGACCGCCCCGTCCATGTCCATCGCACTTCCAGAACGCATCCGAGCCTCTTCGAACGACTCGCGGAGAGACGGGGACCCCAGGAAGCTTGAAAAAAAAAAATGCCCAAACCAAAGTTCAACCCCCTCTATGCGGCCCTGGCCTTCCTGGCATTGGTTGGCCTTTTCTTCTGGCCTTTCAGCAGCCACGACAGCGTCGTTTCCAGCGGCAGCACAACGGCAAAGGCCGACGCGGGACACGTCACGCACGTGGTGCTGTTCGAGTGGAAGAAGGCCGCTGATCCCGACGCGGTCGTCATGGTGGGTAACGCTGGCTCCCGTTCTGCCCAGGCAGCGTGCTTCGACTTCTGGACATACGTGGTCCCGGCACTGACTGACATCCATCTCCGGCCTCTCGCAGGCCCACAAGCGCTTGGTGGCCCTGCGGACCAAGTGCATCCATCCAACCCGAAAGCAGCCCTACATCGTAGCGCTCAAGGGCGGCAGGGACCATTCGCCAGAGGGGCTCCAGGTATGTATTGGATGATGGACTCGGGGCGTGTGGTACAACGTACATCGTCGGGGTCTTGTGTCTTGCTGATCGTCATTCTGACAGCACGGCGCCACGCATGGCTACGTCGTCGAGTTCGCCTCCATCGAGGATCGCGACTACTACGTCAAGACGGATCCCGCACACAAGGCCTTTATCGGCAGCATCTCGGACATCTTGGAGAAGGCGACCGTGTTGGACTTTACCGCTGGATTCTACTAGATCAGGGCGGGGCGGGGGCAGGAGGCATTGCCCGCAATCTATTGATTAATTTACAGCCCATCCCTGTCCAGGGTCCCGGGTCATTTATCATCCCCTGTAGCTGCTCTGAATACCACCCAGTGTTAGGGCATATCGCGTTTTGTTCGGCAGGCCCCGCATGCAACATGCCGTCTCATTGGGGTGTCAATGTCGTCATTCGTAGGGTCCGTCCATTTGCTGCGGGCAAGGTCGGACGTTTTCCCTCCAGCGTCCACCAACGACCAATGAACCAATTGAGGCAGGCGGCAGCAGCAACAATGCCTCCACGCTTGGCGGTTACGGGGCAGGCGACCGCCCAGTGAGGGGAGGCCCAGAGGAGCCCATACGGCTGCGTCCAAGCCAAGGGTCGGGCGGCTGGCTTTCAATCTTGCAGCTCTTGTTTCTCCGAATTGTCAGGTCTGTCGTCAATGCTCAGCTCCCGCCATCCCTGACCCTGCCATCGCGCCGGTTTGCGCGCGCCGCCATGCCACCGTCGAGAAGAATTCCTATCCATCCTCAAACCTGATCTGCGCTTCTGGTGCGTGCTTTGATCCCACGGCCCGTGCCCCTACGTTTGCTGCCTCGAGTATTCCACCTCTTTTTGTTGGGCAACAGTTGAGCACATCGCAAATGACCACCCCAGCCCGCTTCGTCGCCCTCTCCGCCAAACAACCAAAGACCCAAGCATGGCCTGCATAGCCATATCCTTTTGCGCGCTTGGCACATCGTCATCGAGCCGCAGGCACGGCGGCAGGGGAAGCAGCAGCAGCAGCCAAAAAAGCAGCAACGACACCAACAAGCGGGACAGCAGGAAGAAGCACCCCTGGCACCGCTCCGTCGTCTGCGGTGCTGGGCTCGATGAGCTGCAAGGGGCCCCGCGGCCGGCGCCCTCGCGCCGCTACCTGCTCTCGGCCCTGCCGCGCCCGCCGTCGCCGTCGGAGCCCGGCCGCCATGTCGCCGCCGCCGCCACCGCCACCGCCGCCATGCGCTTCTCGGTCGTCGACGCCGCCACCCACGAGCTCGCCTACACGCTGCTGACCGAGTTCGGCCGCGGCAGGGCTCGGAGGAGGAGCGTCGCCGTCGGGAGCGTGCGCCGCAGCGTGCGCGTCTACGACTTTGACGAGGTCGCCCAACTCTTTACGGCCGGCCGCCACGCCAGCATCGGCAGGTTCACCCACGGTGGTGTATGTCTTTCCTTGCGTACTGCTTCCTTTATTTGTTCTCCCTTCCGCTAACGGGCTCGGAAAAACCGCCCTGGGTACATCCTGTCTCGCACACAGGAGCCTTCACCAGCCGCAGTCCTGAGCGCCTCGGACACGGCCTGGCGGGTCTGGCTCTGCGAGCCCATGGGCACCGCGACGGCCTACTTCCCGCCGCACACCGTTTCCCGCATCGGCACCATCGACCTGCCGCAGTCGAGAAGGCAGCTCCGCTGGCGCCCCACAACCCCGCTCGGTATGGTGGACGATGAGGATGGCGACGATGATGCTGTTGCTGCCGCCCTCGATGATGCCGACGATGGTACTGCTGCTGCCGCCGCTGTCGCTGCCACCACCACCCCGAGGCCCATCAACAGCCACCACAGCGCCTTTAAGCTCATCTCGGTAGACGAGAGCGCCGCCAGTGGCAGCCCCGTGGTGGCCAGGTTCGACCGGGTAGGCGACGTCGGGTGCGCGCGCATGGAGGGCCAGCTGCGCGTGTACAACGTGGAGGACTATGAGCTCGAGGTCGGCGGGAGGGAGGTCCTGGACGTGCTGATGCTGCTGTCTCTGTCGTCCGTCGTCCGCCCACTGAGCCTGCTGCGCCAGGGCAAGGTCACCGACAAGGAGGATGGTGGGGAGACGTCACCTGCGTAGCTGGGCGTGCTTGTATTAATAAACACGGATATCGGGCGAGGAAAAGAAGTTCGCAGAGGGCGATAAAAAATGAATTCCATCAGTGACCCAGTTCGTCGTATGGGTATCAAACAAAACTCTGGATGTACCAGTATTCCTGAGTTCGTCATCGAGGGTGGCGGTCCTGTGGTGCCTGCCTTCCCTACGCCTCGTGGTACAAAAACGAGAAGACAATGCCGGAAGGAATGGGGAAAAGCAACGCGACACAAAAACAAACAGATAAAAACGCCCCCCTTTTCCTCCTGGATCCCATACATTCATGTCGTGCCAACGCCAAACATCATCCCCTTGCCAGTTTCTTCTACTGCTAGGCCTCCTTTGCCTCGACCCAGCTCACCAGCTTTGCGACTGTGGCCTTGAGGCCCTCGATCTCGGCCGCCTGCTGCTTGATTGTAGTGGCTTGCTCCTCGGCCGTGCTCTTGAGGGCCTCGATCTCGGCCGCCTGCTTCCTGTTCTCTATCTCGAGGCGGGCCAGCCGCTTGTGGTCCTTCTTGCTGGTTTCTGTCATCTGGTTGTTGATGACCTTTTGCGCCTTGCAAATGCCTCCCCCCTGATTCAGAGACTCATCGGTGGTCCTCCGCAGGACTTGGACCTGGCGAGAAAGGGCCAGCGCGCCCTTGTTAATGCTGCCCAGAGTGTTGTCCACCGACTGCAACAGGTTGGCGTGGGTCTGGGTGCTAATCTCTTGGCCGTGCGCGTGGAGGGCCAGGTTCTTGAGCGTCCTCCTGATCTCCTCAGGCCTCATGTTGGCGAATTTCTCCTCGTCCTCGTCGCTGAACTGTAAAAGATGTTTTCACCCAGTCAGCAAAAATGCTTTGCTGAGTAAGTCCTTGCTGCCGCCACCACTTCAGGGTCCCAAAGTGAAGGCTTCGAGAAGCGGTTTGATCCATCCTCCCCCTGGCAAGAAGAGAATGGATCTCGCCAGCTAGTGAAATGCACGCAAAACCAGTCCGCACATAACACTGAAATCCTCAAGGGAAAGAAAGCAGGCTGGGACCAAGACCCTCGCGAGCTCGCTGTCGTCCGAGTTGGAAAAAAGTGGATGCGCGCCCTCCTGGTTAGTGCGTGAACCACGACGCGTCCAAGTACTCCGATTCGCGTAGACCCCGAGAGATCCGAAAATGAAGACCATGCTTCGATGAACCAGGAGGTGCTTGTCGGCGCCGTGGGTGTGGCGGGTGCAGTCAGTGGTGTCCGTATAGCCTTCCCCCCCTTGGACCGCTCCCGGAGGAACGAGACCAAGGAACACTGCAGACAAAGTACCCGAAACGCGTCCACGAATCTCATGCTACCACGGTCAGAGGTGCCCGCCCAAACCAGCCTAAGCCGAGAGTTGAACGAAGCCCTACACCTCCTCCCTCCCGCTTTGCGCCTCCTTTGCCAAAGGAGCGAGGAAGACGTTGGCTCTGGACACATGGTTACTGCAGGAATGGTGAAGATGGGGATGGAGCACCCATCGCGACCAGATCTGCAGCCGGGACCACCCCAAAATGAAAACCAATGCCTGGGCCTGGACTGGTGTCCTGGGTGGAACCGCACACCAAGCTTGACCAACACGGAACCATCGGCGGTGATGGATCACGACTGACTGCGAAAAGCCTGGGTGCAGACTGAATGAAATTCTGGCTGGGACTTACCCCGATAGTGATCACCTCGCGCTGCCCGTTGACAGCGATGTGGGCCCTGCCGGACTGGTTTTATGTGTTTGAGCATGTATGCGTCGGTTAGCGCTGGGGTTCAGTCGGAAATAATAAAAAAAAAAAGGAAAAGAAAAAGGAAAAGAAAAAGGAAAGGAAAAAGGAAAAGAAAAAGGAAAAGAAAATGGAAAAGAAAAAAAATAAAGATGTGGGACATGGAAAAAATATTGTAACGTGAAGGTGAGGTGTGTGTGTGTGTGTGTGTGTGTGTGTGTGTGTGTGTGTGTGTGTTACTTACAACTTCCGGCACATTCGCCTCGTCGCTGCCAGACAGCATCGCCTTCTCGATCATCGTGAGGTGGTGGTCGCCGGGGCCGGGGGCAGGCAGCTCTGGGGCGGCGGCGGGCAGCGGACGAGACTTTGCAGTGTTGACAGTTAGCAAAGGCAAAAGGAAGGCAAAAGGTAAGAAAGAAAAAGGAAGAGAGAAAGAAAGAGTAAAGCGGAGTAGAAAACCAGAAGTTGAATGGCAAAGCAAGAAAAAAAACCAGAAAAAAAACCAGAAAAAAAACCAGAAAAAAAACCAGAAAAAAAACCAGAAAAAAAACCAGAAAAAAAACCAGAAAAAAAACCAGAAAAAAAACCAGAAAAAAAACCAGAAAAAAAACCAGAAAAAAAACCAGAAAAAAAACCAGAAAAAAACCAGAAAAAAAATCGAAAAAAAAAATCGAAAAAAAAAAAATCGAAAAAAAAAAAAATCGAAAAAAAAAAAAAAATCGAAAATTTTTTTTTCCGCAAAAAATCAAAATCAGATGGCACTCAGATTTCGCTGAGAAAATGGGCCATGGCGAGATGAGGTTAGAGGGGAGGACTTACGCGGATCACAAGCCGGGTGTCGAGGACACCCGGCTGCTGCTGCTGACCATCAGCCGACATGGTGATGATGGTGGTGGTGGTGTTGGTGGTGCTGGTGGTGCTGGTGGTGCTGGTGCTAGTGCTGGCGGTGGTGGAAACGCTTCTGGTCGGCACGAAAGTCAGTATATATTTGGCGAAACAGCAGATGGGACTGGGAAAGCATTGGACATGCTGGGTGGGGGTCGGGAGTACTTGCGTCGTTGAAGCTCTGCTGCTGAAGAAAGAAGAGGGAGGTGAGCGGAGGTGGGAGAGAGGGAGGGGAGAGGGATAGACTTTATATCCGTGCGGCGGGAGGGCAGATCAGTAGCAGAATCAATCAGAATCGGGAAGATATCCACAGCCTGCAGGCAAAAGACCCGCGAGCGAAGGCAGCGGCCGTAAAAAGATCAGATATCTCAGAGCCTGGAGGGGTGTGGGGGCGTGTGGGCGTGCGTGGTTGAGTGCCGGGGGTGTTGCCAACGGTGGTGATATCTGAGGTTGAAGTGAGGTTGATCTGAGCTGAGAAGTTGGTTGAGGAGGGAACGCCTCAGCCTTACTCCAGAAGTGGGGCGCAGTCACCTCAGCCTAGGTCGAGCCTCGTAGGAGAGCCCGGTCAGGAGGGCAGGCATCGGATGACAGGTTAGTGGGCAAAGACACGCATGTTGACAGACTCTGGCCAGGAAATGGGAACAATAGACTTGTTGGGACATCATCTTTGTGTTGTCCGCAATTACAAGTTGGGAACAAAGGAAGAACCTCAATCATCTGCGCTTATTTCTGGCTCTATATACTGACGAATAAAAGCCCGAAGCTTTTATCCTTCCTGGTCGTGCCCGTTGCTATTAGCACAGAGTCGCAGCAAGCTGAGGTGCTTTATCAGACTATCCCCGTGGCAGTCAACTTCGTCAGCGGTTTTGCTAGGATAGCGTACCCGGCGTCAGAGGTACCCCTGACACCATAGCTGAGATGGGGGACGGACTGGGCTCTGGCAATGACCAAGGCGTTCCACCCAGCGTGCCCCGAATGTCATGCTGGGGCGTGGATATGCGTCATGAGGTCAACCATCCTCAAGCAACCGAAACTGACAACCACTTGATCGGCTATCTGGCCATGGCCGAGATGATCAGCGAGTCCAGGATGTGCGGGTACTGCCAAACAACACTGTCCAAGCACCTCGTCCACGAGGACACGGCCATCCGCCGGCCCATGCACTCTGGCGGCTTCTACGACCCTAATCGATCCCCCGACGAGCACTGGACGACGAGCACAAGCATCGCCACCTTCTTGGGGCCTCACATTGTCAACACGCCGCCGCGGAACCATCTGCCGGTCATCCCCAACGTCCACACAAGCCAGATCGCTCTGTGGGCCGCCCAGAACCTCGTCTCCTTCCGGCGCAGGTGGCTCGCCGATCCGATCTGGCGACAGAGCAGGCTGCGCGGCTGGCTCTCCCGGCTGTGCCAGCCCTCGACGTTCCAGCCCGCCCCCGTGGAGGGCCTGCCTGCCACCCACAACCTGTGGGAGTTGAAGCTCTGGTCCGCCTGTGCGGGCAAGTACGACATGGTCGACCTCCTGCAGGGCCGCGATCTGGGCGAGTGGGTACGCATGAGCCGCATGCACCTCATCGCGTGCGAGAGCGTGGACCTCCAGGGCCGGTGTCTGTGCAGGGACGTTGACAGCCACCTGTTCCAGGACCCCGCCCGGCTTGCGTGGTACCAAGGATCCGGCGACAAGGCCGTCGAGGCGTGGCGGGTCCACGAGGCCAGGACGCTGCAGGCGCTCATGCATCCCCTGCTGGCCGAGGTCATCAACCTCCAGTCCGGACGGCGCCGGCTTCTGGCAACAAAAGCTGCTGTCGAGCCGGAAGACGTCGTGATGGAAGGTGCACCTGCGATGCCCCAGGGGCCTGGCACCACCGTGCCCCCGAGCTCCCCTAGGCGCATCGTGGAGCATCCGCGTCACGGTGAAACGCTCAGGGGCACTGATCGCCTTGCGAGTGGCATGCCGGAGGATCAAGTGGAGAGAGTGCTCGCCCCCGCCACAGAGCGGCTTGCTGTCAACCACATGCCCCGAGCCCAAGCGCCTACGACGAGTGACCCCCTGAACCCCCAGCCCGAAAAGCCGAACACGGGCGTCGAGTTTGAACAGTGGCTCCTAGAGCTCTGGGCAGACCGGGGAACACAGGCCCAGCTCGCTCTTCTGAAGCCAAAGGCCCAGGAGGCTCTGCGGGAGCTCGAGGCCAAGCTCGACGCCAGAGACGAGGAGCTGAGTAAGCACTGGAAGACGACCTCTGAGGGCGAGGCTGAGGAGTAAGCGCAAACAACCACTGCTGCCTCTCTGGGGATGACTTTTATATAACTAGATAGTCACTTCTGATATGATAGCAATCATCGTTTGCAAGCCCCAACCTCGACACCTTGAAGCCAGCAACTCACTTTTACCACCCGCAACTGAGGCTAAACTTTTCCCTGACGGCAGGCGCCTAACGTGGACGAGAGCCGAGCCCGCCGGCTGCTTGAAGATGTCCCCAGTGCTTGTGGGGATAGCAACCCGGAGCTTTCTCGCCGGACCGGACGGAATGACGAGGACGGGACTTCAGATAAGCCAATCAGAAAAGAGAAACAGACAGGTGAGTCACTCGGGCAGAAGAATGAGCCAACCTGATTAGCCAATAGGAACAACGGGAGCTGTGAGGTGGAGCCATGCCGGTGACGATCTGATTAGGCCGCCGCTGATTATTGGTCCAAAAATGGTGCGCAGCGAGTGGTTTGCCCAAAGTGGCATTTTTTTTTCCGAATCAGTAAATCACGTGCAGTCGCTTCCCGATTTGGCTATTTGCACGCCGTTTGATGACGAGGAGGGGTGTGAAGGTAGTGAGCTGTGAATAGAACAATGGATTTGCACGGAAGTCTTTTGTCACCGCCAGGCTGATATGATTATATAAGCATGGCCTGATAGGCAAACGTAGTGGAAGCGGAAAGCCCGTTATGGAAGTTGGAGGAAACAGGACGGTGTTTGCGGAAAAGAAGAAAAGGATTTTTTTTTTGGAAAGAACAACGGGGTTCATGGTATGTGCGGGGTCGTGCAGTGGCAGGTGGTTGAAAACGCACTTGTTCCTTGGTCCTCGAACCTCGGCGATGACTGACAGCATGACACATGGAAGGCAGTGCCGTTTACGAATTCAAACGAGGACGGCCAGGGATTATAGGTGACGCCTTGCGACAAAAGAAGAGATGCAGAACAGTCGAGTTTTGTCTAGTGCAAGATTAATATCTATTAATATCGGAGCTCCTGGTTATTAGGGGGACGCGTGGACGTCGTAGAGATGAGGCAGATTCCATCTTGAAAATAGCCGAGGTTGTCGGAGGACTCGACGATGTGATTGTAAACTGCAAGCAAAAAGGACGGAAGATCAGGCTTTTTGTATTGACATGTGACCTGTTTGTGCGGATGTGGACCGCGGGACTCGGGCTTCTAATTAGATGGCCGGGATGCCGTGGACATACGTGTGTCATTCATTCCTGGCCTAGTGGGCTGTTCGCAGAGGCAGATTCACGGCACTTGGTTGGGCGGGAGGATAGTCTGCGCTGCCACCGGAGTGGCTATCATGTGCAGAAGTCGAGCGTTGGGCCGTAAGTTTGGTCTGATAGACATCGGAACCTTAATACCATAGACAGCCCTTCGGGGCTCTCTGGCTTGTTTCAGCGGAAGCGGTTCAGCAGCTTGGCATCCGGCACTGACGCAGAGGCAGAGGGCGTCGTGGTCCGAGCTCAGCTTGGGAAACGGGGATCTCCGGGCCAGGCGGCTCAACGGCCGGGAGTGGTGGTCCAGCGTTGTGCCTATCGCAAAACTCAAACGCGTCCATCTCAACGTCGAGATACCGGACTCGGTCAAGATGGACGCACCTGGCCCTCTTCGGCCCAAGAAATTTCGCCACCAGCTTCCTGAGCCTTGGCTTCGAGCGGCCCTCGCTGCTGCCGCCTCCCGTCGGGTTCCCTGTATATGAGCGCAGGCTTGGATGATGAAGGCCAATGGTCTGGTGTGCGGTGGCTCCAAGACCATGACCGTTTCTTTATTTAGCTTGTTCCGGGTCGGATGGCGATCCTGGAAAAGGCTCTTTGGCGGTTCGATATCTAGGTATTTAAGCTCCCAGAATCTCCTGCAACTGCCGTGGGGATCGGTCCGTTCTTGCCTCACAAGCTTCTCTTGCTTTAACTACAACGCGAGTCTGCCTCCGCCTTGCCTACCTTAGTTCTTACAACCCAGCTCGAGCTCTCCCACCGGTCACCAACCTACCTACCCGCATCTACCTACGGTACCTACTAGGCGCCTTGGTCACAAGCCGAAAAAAATGCAGATCCTTCGCGCCGTCCCCGTCGCCCTCCTCTGGCTCCAGGCCGCTTCGGCGGCCCCGGCCGCGGTGGAGCCACGGCAGGTCCAGGTGCTGTCGGGCGCCATCAGCAAGGTCGTCACCGCGCTCAAGGGCATCGACTCGGCCCTCGCGGGCCTCGGACCGGACATGAACTCGGCCATGCCACTGCTGAACTCGGTGAAGACGGCGCAAAATACGCTCGCCGAGGCCGCGACCGAGATCAAGGGCGCCAGGAACGTGGGCCTGCTCGAGGCCATCAACATCGCGCAGCCGGCCATGGAGCTGGTGTCGACGGTGCAGAAGACGCTGGGCGACCTGACGGCCAAGAAGCCCGTCTTCGACCAGCTCGGCGTGTCGTCGGTCGTGGCCGATGCGCTCAAGCAGCAAAAGGTGGCGGCCAACGAGCTGACGGAGACCATGTTCAGCAAGCTGCCCCCCATGGCCAAGCAGCTGGCCGGGAGCCAGGTCGAGTCCCTCAACAAGGCCGTCGACGACGCCATCAAGGTCTTCGAGACCCCGGGCGCCGCCGCCCCGGCAGCCCCGGGGGGCGCTCCGGCCCTCCCGATGCCCGCCATGCCTCCGACTCTTGCTCCCGCGCAGGCGCCTCCGGCTTCTCCCGCGGGCCCCGGAAATGCCCCTGCGGCCCCGAAGCCTGCCCCAGCCCCTGCCCCGAAGCCCCCTGCCGTCCTGAGCACCCCGCCTCTGATGCCCCAGCCCGTGGCCGCCTGAGCTTTCTCCGGACGCGGCCTGCCTGGGCAAGAAGTCGGAGAGGGGCGATCAGATCGGACGACAACATCTTGGATTGGTCCCCTTGCCTCTACGAGTGGCTGGCCGCTCGGTAGCGGCCAGACTTGCCTTGAAAAAGATTAAAAAGATGGAACGGGAAACGAAACAGGGCCAGGTTGAAGGGCGTCTTTCGGCTACTGCAGGGTAAATGACCCGAACGTCTTGTCTACACAAACAAAGAGTGCTATCGTCAACTTTCGCTGTTTTATCAGGTACTCCTCGTTTAGTTCGATTCCAACCCGTCAAATAAAGGGCTCGCTGCTTTCACCTGGTCCTTTGCTTGCGTAGGTACGAATGCCAACATGTGCGCGCCAGCTCGTCCTCTTTTCTCGCGAGGTTTGCAACGGGTGGGGGAAACCCGTGTGGCCCCCTCTCGGCAAAGCGCTCCATGCTGTATGCTTTGGGCGCTGAACAGATGAAACATCCGATGATGGCTCAGATGGAGTGTTGGGCAGCAGGCGGCCACGGGACACGGCACATGCAATGGGAGATGGGACGGTTTGGTCCGTCTGGTTGTGGTGTCGAGACTGGTGTGCTGGAGATGGATGGGGATGCATAAAACCAATATCCAGCCAAGGGTTGCATCTTCGTCTGTCCTTTGCGGCAAAGGTCGGGCTCGGATGCTACTGGTCACGCTGCCAACAAAGGCCTTTGTAAAAAAAAAAAAAAAAAAAAAAGTCAGCTGCGGCGATTTCCAACAAAGGTTGGGCCTCGGGAGAAGCAGGCCGCCTCATCTGTGATTGTCAACCCGGGAAAATAACAATGCATTGGCTACACGGACATCTCGGACTGTTCGTTTGGTTGTTCTGCCTGCCGGCGCTTTCCTCGCCCCTGGATCGCAGGGACTCGGTGTTCGCCATCGCAAACCTTTCCGCCAGGGCCCTGCCGCTCAGCCATCGAGTGGAGTACGTCGTCGGTCCCCGTTGCCTTTCCTCTGGTGCCTCAGCATCTTCTCGCTCTGCCGTCAAACCCATCTGGTCCCCGTCTCACAAGACAGCCCCTGCTCGCCCTCACAGATACTTCTTCCTCGCCGAACACGGCGCGGATACGGTGCAGTGCAGCACGCTGGTGACGAGCCTCAACGAGTCGCTGTGCAGCGTGCCGCCGACGGCGTGCGAAGGCGGCGGGCTGTCCTTTGAGTGGCGCCAGCTCGACGACGGCGGTGCCGAGCTGCGTGTCGTGCGGAACCTTTCGTCGTCGTCGCCACCGGCCACGGCAGGCCCACCGCTGCTCGAGGCGGGCGGCCATCGCATCAGCGGGGACGAGATCGTCGTCCTGGCCGCCGGCACCCAGTTCCGGCACCAGGCCTACGTCGGCCCGACTGATTTCTCTATGCCCATGACGGCGCTGGCGGGAGTGGATTGAGGACGGCCGTGAAGCTTTAATAACCTAGATGTCCACCATTGGCGGGATTTTGTTTCTGCGCAAGACGGGTCTTCTTCCGGATGCTGCTATTGTCGTGAGAGCCAATATTCGGGCCGCTGCAACCAGACGTTCCATCAGTTTGTATTAACTATCTCTATTAATAGGCCGTCATTGCATTCGCTAAAATGCTCGTTAGATAGCCTGCAGCAGTGCCCGGCTGGGTGCCTTTTTATTCCACCGATGGCCGTCGAGATGGCGATATATGAGTGTGGAGTTGGGTAGCACGACATCGAGGCTGCATGAGAGCTGAGCGGTAATATCTATGGGACGATCACTGCAGTCGATAATACATATAGCCAGACCCCCGGCGACATCGGAGGCCGGCGTGGGCAGAGGAGCGGGAAGCTTGGTCGGGATCTGGCTGGGCTAGCCTCACCAGTCGACGACGGCTTCTCTTGACGGCTATATCGAACATGACGCAACAATATCCAGCGCAGATCCCAACACGACTGCAATCGCATTCCCTCTTCCCACATGTGTCTCTCAGATACGTAGCTGCTGCTAACCGAGTGCTTCCTAGCGGACCGGTCTCGCCTCCTCCCCAACCGGCTGTGGCACTCGATATGTACTCGTCGCCATTTTATCCCTGATCCCGGCGCGCCGCCGAGCAGGTCTAGGCCCATAGCGCATCTGGGGTTGCTTTTCTCAATATTAAAGGCTGGGCTGTCGCAATGGGATGAGGATCTGGTTGTTCGTGCATGGGACGGGCGCACAAGTTTGCGACGTTATCTTGCATCTAACCCTCGCCCCTTGGCTCAGACAGCAGCTTCCCAACGCCAAACCCAAGGAAATTCAATAAAGGCACAATCTCCAGCCGTGCGTGCGATCTATAAGCTATCTCCCACCACCCTCGCTAGCTGCCAGACGAAGCCCATATTTGGCATCCATCTCGCCACTCCGGCAGCCGACATCCGGCCGGGCCTCATTACCCGGGGGCGACGGGGGTGCGCGGGGGGACAACAGGTACGGGAAACACAAGTATGCCAACTCACACAAGACACCCGCTCGTCAAACCGGGTGAATGCCTTTTGGACCCTCGCCCCCGCCCACGGCTAACCGAACCAGACCTTCAGGAAGGCAGGCCAGTTCGGCTCCACCCGGCCTGGGCCGACTAAGGCCTGGCAGCGGCTACCCCCTCTCCCAGCCGGTCTCATGCAGTCATTTTGCCGGATAGTGCTGCTGCTGCCCTGCTGTTGGCTAGAAGCCGGGAACCGGCCGGATCTTCGGAAACCTCAGGCGCCAGGATGGTGGGATCTTTTTGATGGGCCAAGTCGACAACAGCTACGGTTGGAAAAGCAAGCGTTGTCGCGATGTACCTGGGCTTCTGTTGACGTCACTATTGGTATCGCAGATCGACATGCACTTCGCGGCATCATCGCTTGGCTCTCGCGAGGACCACAAGACCTCGTCGGATCCGGACCGGACTCCGGCTCATTCAACCGTAGCCGGCCACTGAGGGGAGTTGGTTAAGCGAGCTCGTATGACGGCGTGCTCGCTACCTGAAGATCATCGAAGTCTGACTTTTATTCGGGCCTGCTGGCGGCTTGACGTGTGTGGGATACGGGGACGCCGTGACATGACGGGCGAGCCATTGGAGGTACCTGGCTACTTGCTTGCCCTGCTGTACGCCATCAACTTCGGTTTCTGCAGAACCTGCGAGCAGCCCCGCGAGTGCCCCATGCGATCAATATCAAAGACGGCGGTACCGAGAACATCACGTCTCCTTCTACTAGATTAGCCAGGAGTGTCGTGCAGCAGCTGTGGAGGTGGCAACATCCATCCTTATCTCCACGCAGTCGTGGAGGCCGTGTCGTCTGAGCCGTCGCCGACGCCGGCCAGGAGGAGCATTGGAGGTAGTCAAAGACGGGGACATGGGCAACTCCAGGAATCTATATCAAGGGCGGTTGCCCGCAAGAAATGCAGTAGATCCGTCCATCTCTGCACACGCAGCATTCCGCCGTAGCATCGCCTCAAAAGATACTCACTTTTCATCCCGCATTGCAACCAGCCCTCAAGATGCTCAAGCAGAACATCCTCTACCTCGCCCTGGCCGTCGCCACGCCCCTGGCCGAGGCCTGGAGCGGTGTCACCAAGACCAGCTGGGACTGGTACGTCGTCCTTTGTCGTCCATGTCCCATATGTACCCTCGCTGCTTAGGGCGAGCGGCTCCCGCTAACAGACAAAAAAAAACAGCTGCAAGCCCGGCTGCGCCTGGCCCGAGAACCTCAAGGAAGCCAAGGCCAAGGGTAACGTGCGCGTGTGCGACCGGAACGACCGCGAGCTGTCGTTTGACCGCGGCCGGACCGAGCAGTCGTCGTGCTACACCGACGGCGCGGCCGGCAACGGCTACTCGTGCTCGTCGTACCAGCCGCGGGCCATCAGCAACGACCTGTCCATCGGCTTCGCCGTCGTCGGCGAGATCTGGGCCTGCTGCCGCTGCTTCGAGGTGAAGTGGCTGGACGGCGGCGCCAAGGGCAAGCGCATGCAGGTCCAGGCCGTCAGCAACTCGGTCGGCGCCGGCACCGACATCATCATCCTCACCCCCGGCGGCGGCAGCGGACCCAACCCGCAGGGCTGTCTCTCGCAGTACGGGAGAACGACGTGAGTTTTTTTTGTCCCTCTCTTTTTTTTGGGTGCTTCTTACTGAATCGTCTCTTTTTCCCTCTCCCTCCAGTGGCCGCATGTACGGCGGCGTCTCGTCCGCCGCCGAGTGCGAGCTGCTGCCCGAAAACCTGCGCAGCGGCTGCTACTGGCGCTTCAACTGGGCCCGCGACGACCTCAACGACAGGAAAGTCGAGATCACCCAGATCGCCTGCCCCACCACCCTCAAGAACATCTCGGGCTGCGAGCCGGGCTACTAGTGTTCGCCCTGAGAATGGGAACGCAAAGGCCGTCAGCCTTTGTATCGCAGCTTGGTTGGGTTTGGCACAGCTGGTATGCTGTGGGGGCAAAAACAAGGTTGTAGTCACGGCTGTTAGTAGCCTAAATTGTATACGTCGTACGACGTACGCCCTCAGTCGGCTTTGTAGTTGTATACTTGCACTCTTTTAACAACCATACCCCGGACCGCAACAAAGCTTTGTCGTGACCCTCGTTCCACGCCCAGAGGAATTCCCTTCACCCAACTCCCCTTCCCACTATTGAGCCACCCGCCATCGCGAGTGAATCCTCCTCATGCCATCTTCCAGCCACCGGCCCTTGGCCTTCAGCCTCTTATTCCGACACCCCTGGAGGTATCAGGTATCGCACCAGCCCACCTATCCGGATACGATCGCTTAGCATTGTAGAGACGCCAGGGCTGGAAGTGGCGCTGCGGAGGTCGTCGGCGTCCTCACTGTATGGGATCCGGCGGCCAGGAGCAGCCGTGTCGCCCTCGACCAGCTCGACGACATCGGCTGCTGATGCGTCAATGTTTTTAGCCGGTGCTAGGTCGTCGAGCCGAGAAACCGACACACAAAGAGCGGCTCTCTGAGGGATGCAGTTGGACCTCCACACAGAACAATGGTGGCCGCGGGAAACGCTGATCGGATGGACTGTTGGCGATACGGAGCCATCCCCGTGGCCGGCGCAGATCTAGGCTTTCACAAGCTCGACAAGCAGGTCCTGCATTCGCGCGACGCCAACCTCGCCGAGAGACTGCGTCGCTTCCGGCTCTGCTGGTCGACGCAGCAGCGCCTGGACGACCGCGGACCATCCCCAGCCATGACCCCGCCGAAATAGCGAAGCCAGTGCTTGCTGGAATGGGAGCTCTTAAGATCCCGGTCTGATGTGGCCATCTCCGTGACAGGTATCCACGGTCAGACTGGGGCCTACTCGTCCATTGCCCTTTTTGCGCAGCTCCTTGGGGCACGTCTGATCGTACCTCTTTTGTGGTGGGGGTGCCGGCGTATCGATTGGATGGAGACGGCAAATTGGCACGTAACCGGAAAGGAAATAGGAAAGGAAATAGGAAAGGAAATAGGAAAGGAAATAGGAAAGGAAATAGGAAAGGAAATAGGAAAGGAAATAGGAAAGGAAATAGGAAAGGAAATAGGAAAGGAGATAAAGCCAGATAGTATTTAAGATTAATTAAAAAAAAAATCCGTCCTATATTAACCCTATGGTACTCCGAAGTCCTGGGAAATACCAGCCAGTAAAAACCCCTTATGGGGATGTCCCATTTTACGCTGCCCCTTCCCCGACCTTTGCAGCAACGGGGGTGCAGAATCGGCCACCTTCCCAGTGCTCCACGCCGCAATCGCCGCACTTTTTCAGCTTGCGAGTCGCTCTCTGGCAGGGATTGCAACGTCTGGTCCTGGCGTTATGCAGCTTGAGACACTCCGGACAAGTTTTTGGACCAACCTTCTTGTCGACGATGGCGATGCGCGCGTCGACACGTCGGGCCTCGACGAGGGAGACGAGTATGGCGGATGCCGAGGACGCCTCGATAAAAGCGTTCTTAGGCAGCACAGTAGCCATCATCTCGATTGCCGTGACTTTGATTGCGGGCCTGTGACCTGGATCCAGGGAAGAGATCTTTGCTTCCTCATCAGCTCTGCCATGCCGTCCCCCACGCCGTGTAAAGCACCTTGGCCGTGTCAGCCGGCAACGCCGACGGGAAGGCGGTCGTTAATAGCTGCCGATGCCAGAAGCTGCTGTCACCTCACCTCCACAATCACTCTCGGAATAAAGGGGCAGGCGAGCGATGGGCTATCGCATTTGACGACGCTCATGATGGTGCGGGCAACCACGCCAATATACGCGTCGGGGTCCTCAGAACCATGCGGCAGACTGTGTCAAAAAATGGGGCCTGGTTCCCAAGGATGATATTCTCTCGCATCCAAGGCGGCGCCGCGACCATCTGTGCTGCTTGATCCGCGGAGATTGGGTAGAGCTCTGGCAATCTCCACGTCGCCATGCGCCGCACCTAGACCACTAGGCTGCCACAGCGAAGTTCCTCAACTGCAGACCAGGCCTACACAAAGAGGCCGCCGCACCTCCACATACTCCCCGAACCTCTGGATGCCTTCGGTGCGATTGACGAAGCTGTCGGTCTGCCGCGGCATCTTGAAGACCTCGGTGGCATCGGGACGAGGAGACTTCTTGGGCGCCGTGATGAAGATGGTGCTGGTTGTGGTGAGCTGTGAGATGGGGTGAGTGAACAGGCTGCCTAAAATGGTGCAGCCTTCATTTATAGCTCCGCGCCGGTCGCTTGGTTGCATCTTGGATTGACCACATGCCCCGGTTGCCAGCTGGTCAGACTGAAGACGCGTGCATCATGCATCATGCCACATCTTAAAAGAAGACCAGTCACATCTGAAAAGGGTCTGTCGACGGAAGACTGCTGGGCACACCCGACAGCAGCAAGGGCCGAGATCAAATGAATCAATGCGACAGTGCGGCCCGCAAATTAGGGTCGGCGGGTACCAACTTTAGCGACAAGAGCTCCACCATATGTGCCCACACCACCGCTGAATCGCCACGAATGTGCGAGCGCAAAACAGTCCGCACAACGGCCCTGCGCGCACCGTTTCTTAGGACGCGGCCGACGCGTATCGAGTGGTCGAATGCCCAGACCGCGATGGCGAGATAGAGCCAAGTCTCGAAGCCCGACGTATAAGGAGGGAAGAGCCTTATCCCGACGTGCCACCCAAACGAGTAGTACTAGCAGCAGGCGACGACGAAAATGGCTAGCACGACGTGGGAGATCAAGAAAAGCTCGTGCTGCGGCGTGCGCACGCACAGGCCGCTCGCCAAGGTGAGGATGACGGTGGCAACTGTAGCGACGGCGCCCTAGATCCACCACGAGGCGGCCACGTATTGTGCGTAGATATGCAGGCCGATGATGAAGTGCACGACGGCGCAGAGCATGAAGAAGCGGCCAATCCAGCGGTGCAGCAGGATGAGGGCCGAGTGGAACCAGTCCGTTAACCAGAGCAGTATGTTGTTCTGAAAGAGAAGAGCAGCAGCGGCGACATCAAGACGGAGGCGAAGGCTCCGGTGCGGTAGAGGATGTAGGACCAATCAGGTGACACTGCCCCGCGGCCAGGGCGGCGTAGAGCCTCAACCAGGCCGTGGTGCGTGTGAGTTTCATCTCGCAGGGGCCGTCACGCCGGCACAGCCCTCTCAAAAACCGGGAAGCTGTATCTGGAGAAGGTGCTTCTATCCAGGTACATGGTATATGCAGTATCGGACAGGGGATTATCGAGAATGGATCCATCGGGAGGACCGGTTTTATAAAAGTGTTTTCGGTGCTGTCGTTATTGGGCAGTCTGGTGTCAACAGAAAAGTGAGGTCGTTTGAGCACGATGGCGTTTTCCCACCTCCACCTCTAGAGGAATCAAGCTAGTAGGGCCCGTTCTGGCTGCATTGGCTTGTCCTGTCGCCCCATGGAGTTGATATGAGCAAGTTTCTAGCCTCACAGATCGTAGGATCTCAGCCTTGGCGCATCGTTTGCGGTCCGCGTGCTTATGGTTGGCGGACAAGCCTACATGTGCATCTAGTGGATGACTGTTTTGGCCAACTTACAATGCCTAGAACCTAGTTGCATCCTCCTGGTAGCGAATTTGGCCCTTCGCAAACGCCTGGTGGCTGGGGGTATATGAGAGGCGACTGCGGTTCAAGCAACAAGATCCGCCGCTCCCTGTTTTCCAGCAGGAAAACGCAGAGAAATGGTGCCTCCTCGCTCGGTCTAGCCAGAGACATATATAACAAAGTGTAGTTGGGATACGGTGTGCGTCATATCTGCATCAAGTCACCGCCATGCCCAGACGGGCCTCGAGCGGCCATACGAATGCAGCGACCAACGTTTTGTGTTCAAGGCGATTCTTTATTTCCTCCAAGGTTATATCAGCGCCGTCAGTACTGGTGCCATCTGTCCCTGGTTGTGTCGTCGTCGGCTGAGCCGCCCGCCAGAAACATGCCCAGAAACACGCCGCTCGGGACGGAGATGAAGTAGCCTGTGTTCATTGTCATTACCGCTAGCATTCTGAACAGGGATGCGTTTCTTTTTTGTCAATAGCTGCCAAGGTCTAGTATGGAACGGAAACCCGGCACGACAAGCGGCCAGGCGGCAACAAAGAACAATTTGCATGCCCATTGTCGGAGTGGCGGTTTGTGTGCTGACCAGGGACGTGCTCGTGGCCATGCCGGGCATATCCATCGCGCCGATATTTCCCAGTTAAGCTTGAGGTGTCCGCTAGAGAGATGGCCTGGGGTGCTTTCTCAACCTCAGAGTAGGCGAGGGAGCGGCCCCGAGCCCTTTTAAGGCCTCAAGCCGGACACCCAGGTAGCCCATCATGGGGCCACGTCGGAATCATGGTGCGAGGAGTGGCCCGGCGGGCAGACCGGCCAGGTTTCCCACCATGGTGAGGCTTAAAAAGACGCGGTACGCTGACTCGTACGAGCAGATCCGGTTTCCTCGACTAGCCGGATTGCGCAGGCAAGACGAGCAGGATTACAGGCCAGTGCTGTGGGTGGAGGGCATGAGCTGGTTCTTGGCTCGGCCACAGTGACTGGGCGGGCGGTTTCGAGGCAGGATCTGCCACTCCACAGCCGTATCCGGGACATAAAATGATACCTAGCAGAGCACCTTTGAGCAAGTTAGCCCCGCCGTCTGCAGTGTTCCCCACGAGGCCAGCAGGGTGCACGTCTCGCGGAGTTGGCGGACGAGAGCGGTTAGGCATCAGAGACAACGCTCCTCCTTGAAAAAAAAAAAAAACCACCCGATCTCTCGAAAGAGCCTAGTCTCGACCTTGCATCCCGGTCAAGTTATTTTTCTTCTATAGAAAATCTCCTCTTCCCGTGCTAATTGGTATGCCGTCGCCTCACTGCCCGATCAAGAGAGTAAACATTAAACATGAGATAGGAAAAGATTGATGCTGGGGAGATGGCACATCATAAACCGACGGATTTGACAATGAAACAAAAAAAACGCATAAAAAACAAAAAGCTCACTGTCGCTTCGGGGCGATAGCTACGAAACATCCCATTTGGGAGGTTTCTCCGTGACGGCTCGACCCATCCTCATAACCGCTACATCAACTTAGCCTCCCATGGCTCGATGTAGACGGCAGGCACGACTGTGGGCTATAAAGGCCTGTAACCGTAAAGGCGGCATTTAATTTCAAATCCCGTTCTTCCTGCTATAGTAGAATGGCATGCTAACGCTCTGCCCGCTCCCCCGCAATGATTGCAGATCGCAATTTGTTCCTCTCTCCAATGGATTTCTCGTGGTTCACGCAATGCAGACCTACAGCCCAGTCGTCGGGTCCGGCTGCCCAAACTGGTCCACGACAAAGCCAAACTCGGTGACGCCGGCGTACATCTGGATGTCGTACCCCCAGTACGGCATCCACTTCAGGTCGCTGGCGCGGATGATGTAGTTCCCAAACTTGACGCCCTTGGGGCCCTGCAGGTCCCAAATCAGCCTCAGCTGGAACGCGCCTTCGCCCGCGTCGGCCAGGGAGAACTGGATCACGGGGCCGAACGGGTCGCCGGTGTGGAGGCAGGTGGTGTCGTCGACCGTCTTAAGGGTCCCTTGGCCGTCGGCCGCGTCGGCCGCGGACGAGGAGACGCATTCGTGCCAGGTCGTGTTGACGCCGCCGTTTGTGCGTCGGACGGAGAAGGCGATGCTGGATGGGAGGGGCCGTCAGCGACGCGGGAACAATATAGCGCTGGGGCAGGAAGCACGGCTCCTGCGCTCACTACTGCTGGTAATGCCCATCCTTGTCTGGCAGCTGAGGCGCAAACCCGGCTACAAAGTCTCGGACGAAGCCTTCTTCCAGCTGGCCAAGGACGAAGACCAGGCAGTGCATGAATACCACGAGGAGGCTGGTTCTCGATGCCATTCTTGCGGTTACTGGTGATTTTTATTCGCTGGGCGGGTGGTCGACGTCGAAGGAGGTGTGAAAAAGAACCGACCCGGTCGTGAAGGCCAACTGGAGCAACTTCAGGTGACACACACAATGCAAGTGGCGGAGAGATCACCAAAATTCCCAAAGCGCATCTGTGACTGCACGGTAGGTACTCGTAGGCAGTTGTCGGCAGATGCATCAAGGTCAAACAAGATCGGGAGTGGCAGTTTCACCAAACTACCAGAGCACTCTGCGTTTGGAAAATTCGGCTTTCGTATCCACCTTCATGAAATTTACACGATAAAGAGCAGCAAGGGAAGAAGCTACTCGTCACCCAGCGCAACATCATTCCCACGGCTTCAACCTAGACGCTGATGGTCTTGAAAACGCTAAACTCGTTGCCCGTCGCGACGAGGGTTCCAGGTATCTGTGGGTGCCAGTGCAGCTCCTTTGCGTTCTCGTGGTAGTGCACAAACAGCAGCTGCGGCGGCACGTCCTGCACGCCCGCCGTGTCGCGGCTCTCCTCGTCGTCCAGCTCCACCGCCAGGTCCCACAGCGTGACCGTGTTGTCACCCGCCGCCACGGCCATGATGCTGTCGTCGGTCGGGTGCCACTCGATGCTAGTGATCTGCTCCTTGTGGTACGAGAAGCTGGCGATTGGTGTCGACGAGGTCGACGCCGCCGCCGCCTTGCCGCCGCCGCCGGCCGCCGGCTTCCACTGCCGGAGGTCCCACACGGCCCAGACGCCGTCGTCGGCACCCGTGGCGAGGAGATGCGTCGTCTGCCGGGACCAGCTGGCCACGTTGACGTCCGTCTCGCTGATCTTGACCGACAACGCCGCCGCCCGGCTCTTGCTGCGGATGTCCCACACCCTGACGGTGCCGTCACTCGACGCCGAAGCGAAGACGGAAGCTTCCGAGGGGCTCCACTGGATGTCCTCGACGCTGCTGGCGTGACCTGCGAACGGCCTGGTGTCGGTGACGAAGCCGCCGCCGTCTGTCCTCGTGGTCATGTACATCAGGCCGTCGTTGTCGCCCGTCATGAGGCGGCCCAAGGGGTGCAGGCTGCCCGGCTGCCAGTCCACCGCGTAGCCCTCCGATTTGTGTGCACGGATCGTCGAGAGCGGCTTGTTCTGCTGCGTCGTCACGACGCTGCCGGGGATATCAAACGAGGCGAGATGGGGGGTGATGTCGTGGATGAACACCTTGGCCGATTCGGTCATGGTAGCTGTCAGGCTCGTGGGCGGCCGAGACGCCTCCGGGGACGGCGACTGGTGGACGCGGATGCGGTTCGTCGTCGAGGTCAGGGGTATCGACTTGGACTCGAGAATGGGATCGGCGTCCTCGTCGTCATCATCGTCGTCAGAGTCCGAGTCGCCTGCGTCCCCCTTGTCCATCTTGCTCAGGCCGCTGAACTTCATCACCATTATCTGGTTCTCATTGGTCCTCGCGTTATCGGCTTGGGTGCCGGCGACGGCATACATGGTGGCCGGGTAGACCTTGCGGTTGTCGCCCAGGGAGTCGCGCACAATATCGAATGACAGGCAGGGCCATGGGGTCGTGAGGCTGTGCAGCATGTCGTACGTGGTCGGGTCTGGCGAGAGGATCTGGCCGGGCTCGAGTTTGGTGCGTCCGACGATGAAGGTGCCCGGGCCGGCGCCGTCGACGTCCATTGCGCTCTTCTCCTCAGCTTCGCGCTCCGCATCTGGTCTCCCGTCGACTCCAGCTTCCAGAATTTCGTCCTCGCTCTCGAACTCGTCCTCGAACTCGTCCTCAAACTCGCCCATGTCCGGCCTCGGCTGCTCGTCCACATCCATGGCGTCGCCAGCCCCTGGCCGACGCCCACCCTTGAGGGCACCGGCCGCGGCGTCTTCACCGCCGAGCGGGCGCTTTGTTTTCGGGGACTTGACCGTACTTGAAGGGTCTGCCGAACTCATTGTGACGGCTTAAACCTGAGATTTGGGTTTGCTGGTGGTAACTCTTCCTTGCGCGTCGTCGCCCCTCCAGCTTTTTTTTTTCCCTTCGCGCTTGCAGGGTCGCAAGGAACCCCGCGTCGCATCCCAAACCCTGCACCATGGATTTTGCACGGCTTTTATTGGCTGGGTGAGCGATAAAGATTGGGTGGAGAGATCTGCCCCACTCTCAACTGGAACTTGGAGCTCGATTTTTCCTGGCCGTGGAATTATGACGTATTTTTCTTCACACCTTGCCGCCAAATATGAAGCGCACTCCGCCCCTAGCTTCTATTCTAGTAAATGTACCTGAAGCCAACTGCTCTTCTGTCGACATCCCCAACCGCCTCTCCATTGCCAATCTCCGCCTCGGCCGCCTCGAACTTCCTGTTCTCCTTTTGGTGAATGAACCGCAACGCCAACGCGAGAGCCGCCACGACCAGGCAAATCGCCGTGTTGGCGATACCCCCGGGGATGTACCGCGGCGCGTGCGAGCTCGGGTACATGTATGAGCCGTAGATGGATGCCGTGTTCCCAATCATGTTGCTGATGGCGATGACGGCAGACCGCTTGACGAGCGGGCGTGGGAACGAATTGGCGACCCATGACACAACGATTTGGTCTGCCTTGTTAGTCAGCGCCTGCCCGATATAACTTTTCCTCCAGGACTGGGCGGTCGATTTCACAAACTTACAACATGAAAGGATGCTCATAGGCATGAGGAACATGGCGAAGAAGCGAGCACCCAACGATGTTGTAGCCGCCGCGATCACGTTGCCCACAGCGCCGACCACCATAAGGCTGATGATGTGGAGAGAGCGATCCTGTGTTTTTGCTGATGTCCACGTTACAAGAATAGACACGAGGAACGCCGCGAACTAAACGGCAGACAGTTATGTTAGTCAAACCCAAATAACGTTCAGTGAAGCCGCCAAGGCAAGAGACTCGGCACTTACCCAGACTGGCACCGTAAGCCAGAGAGTGTTGATTGGACTGTAACCTAGCGTGCCAACGATGCTAGGGAAGAAGTATTGGAACGTCAGGGCGACAAGGTTGAGGTGCTGGAGCAAGACAAAGACGTATAGCCGGTAGTCCTTGACGGCCAGCTTCAATCCCGCCCACACGGAACCCGCATGCTGGTCGTCGGCCTCGTTGATATCCTCCAGCAGGCGCCAGGCGGCAAACGCCTTCTCCTCCTCGGTCAGCCATTTTGTGTTGTGAGGGTAGTCTGGGAGGATAAACCCCACGACGATGGCGACTCCAATGGTCATGACGCCCTCCTGTTATTTCCCCATGGCGAATCGATCCCTATTGTCAGCTACTATTGACGTCCTCTCTGGGTCAAAACAATGGGATGCGGGCCAAACCCACGACAATGAACAGCCACCGCCACCCCGCTATCCCGTGCGCCCCCTCCAGCCCGCCGAGGATGGCTGCTCCGAGGAGGCCTCCAAACATGTTGGCCAGGGCATTGCCCGAGTAGAACCAGGCCATGCGCCGCGTCATCTCGGCTCGGGTGTACCACGAACTCATGAGGAAGACGGCGCCAGGGAAGAATGGCGCCTCGACGAAGCCGAGGAAGAAGCGAACGACGACGAGGCTGCGGAAGTCCCTGGCGGCGGCGTTGCACGTGCTGACGGTGCCCCAGAGCAGCGTCGCCAGGCTCAGGTACAGGCTGGGCCGGACGCGCGTGATGAGCAGGTTCGACGGCAGCTGCATCAGCAGATAGCCCACGAAGAAAATGGACGTGGCCAGATTGAAGTCGGTCCCGCCCATGCCGAGGTCCTGCTCCAGCGTGCCCTGGCGTGCCTGGGCGAGGTTGCTCCGGTCCAGGAAGTTGAGTAGATACATGATGACGAGGCAGGGCAGCATGCGCGCGTCGATCTTGCGGACGAGCCGTGTATCGGCCTGCTGCCGCCACGACGCATCCTGGCCCTCGAAGTGGTCGACGAAGGGTTGGTTTGCGCCATCAAGCTTTCTGGGCGCCGGAGTCCCGTCGCTGCCTTTGGAATGAGGCCTCTCGACCTTTTCCTTGCTGTGTGACATCGTGTGCTTCCCAAGCTGGTTAGGTATTTTCGAGTCGCTGCCGTGCTAGGAAACTCGAGCTCGATTGCATCCTTCCGGCTTTATATGTGACACCCAGTCCGGGTAATAGTCGGAGCGACATCAGGATTGCATAAATTCAGTCACACGCCTTCTTGGTCGAGTTTCCCCATGTTCCCAGACCCGATCGCGCATGCTCGGCCGAGAGGTTCCCGTGAGAGCCCACACCCCCGCGAAATATGGCACCCAGAATGGGTCTCTCCCCGCGCATCAGCATGCGGGCCTGTTGCCGAGCGCTGCTGACTCCCTTCCACAATCCCCTGTCCATCAACCGCCATCCATCTCAGCCCCAGATGGGGTCCGTGGTGAGCCAGGCCGGTGCTTCTTGTAACGCTGTTTTTTGATGATAGAGGCACGGTCTTTTGATCGATTTGCCGACTTCGGATCAAACCTCGCCAGGCATCTCCACGATTGCTGTTAGGCAGATATAGCACAGATGTCTCGATACAGCCGAGGCGGCGCCACGTCGGCAAGCCAGTGGGGAACTACGGCGCGTGAGGAAGGGCATCGCCCCCACGGCGGGAGCTCCCCCGCATCGGCACTTGTTCGGAAAAAAGGAAGCAGTTTCACTCAAGCTCACTTCCAGGTAGCCTCTGGACTTTGGGGCGACGAAGCCCCGAGTCGCCTCAGCATGACGATATTTATATTTCAATTTTCAATCCGCCCGTATTCGGGCTATGAGCTTGTTATTTGGACGCTATGTGATTCGCCCAGATCACCGTTAAATCAGGTGATTTGCCCACAAGCCCTTTTCGTTCGCAATGTTCGCTTCTTCCTGGTTAGATCCGGATGTGATGACCGAGAGCCAAGTCCTCATCCTCCAACGTCTCCAATCACTCGGGAGTGCTGACGATGGTGACAGGGAACTCGAAGCTCATCCCCTGCACGGGCACTATGTCGGCAAGGCCGGTCGCGTTAACCCTGGTGCCATCCTCCTGGGTGTAGATGTGCGCGGCGCCGAGGTACATGTGCGTGCTGTTTGGCCCGGCCGTCCAGATGGTCTCGACCCTGTTGTTCTCGGGCAGCGGCGACAGGTCCGGGTTCCAGCAGACGCGCCAGCCGGACTGGATGTAAACGCCGTTGCACACGACGTTGAAGCCGGGCGCGCCCTCGCGGTAGCCAGCAGGCGCCGTGAGGTTGAACGCGTTGCTGCAGCCACCGGGCGAGCACCCCCACCGATAGTTGCTGGCCTTGAACGCCGGCACATCGGCTCCTTCGTCCCTCTTGGCCCAGGTGGCCACGCCGGGGACGGAGGGGTCCTGCTGGTCCCAGCGGGGCGCGGACGGGATGGCGGTGGCGGAGGCGATGCTGACGAGGGCAGACGCCAGGAGGGTGGAGGTGAAGAAGCTGGAGGAAAACATGGTTGCCTTTTGGGTATGTGTGCAGGTTTCGGGTACCGCAAGCGACGCTATTCTTTGTTTCCAAGAGGGCTGCTTACTCATCGAGTGCTCGAGCTGGCGAGTTCACGACTTACTGTGATCTCGGGGTGGTCACATATTTATACCTTGCCTGAAGCTGCGGTTGTCCGTCCAAAATGGCCATCTTTCAGGTCGCACAGAGGCCAAGCCCTCCAACACGAGCTTACCGGCGTGATCTCCCAGTAGGAAGCCCCAGGGGATCGTATGGTCCGGAATTCAGTCTTTCGTAAATTCCGGGGCGCTGAGCCGAGGTGTAGATCATCAGCGCTCGAGGAAAGACACCCAATAGGGGGACAAGAGTGCCGTCGGGTCCATTCCGCGGATGGGTTGATCGATCCATTGTTACGCTGTTCGCATTCACTGGGCGACGTTGTCATTGGACGCCGCTCGGTAGCCGGCCCGCTAGCTGAGCGCAGGGCGCAACGGTCGATGGGGGTTGGGCGGTTGCCGCGTCGGTGGCTGCCTGTCGTCAACCAAAGATGGGCCATCCTTCAACCTCGTATTCTGCGCTTGTGGTTGTCAGAACCAATCCATCCACGCAATCGGCCCTTTGAGGATTACTGAGAGCCAGCCTTGGCTGGCGCCGCCGACAAATCCCGAGAACAAAATAACAAGCTAAGAGAGGGCTTGGGGAATGCCAGGCCAAGGAGCTTCAGGCGCAAATTCTTGGAGAGAAACGCACGATCCGAAGAAGAGCGTCGACGCCACTCGACGACCCTGCATTTCTCCCAACTAAATTCTGACATGCCCAGGCTGGCTGACGATTGACGTCATTGTCCCCAGACGCGATAATTCGTCGCGGTTCAGTGCCGTCAGGTGATTCCAGAGCATCCAGCTGAGGCGCAACACTCGAAGGCCAGCTCAGTCAACCTCAATGATTGCAATTCCGCGCACAGGCCGCCTGTGACCTCGGTAGGCGCTGCCGCACCCCGCAGCAGGCGGGGAGACCCCTAAAATGAGCAGCAAAACACCAAATCCGCTTCCAACACGTGCTCGTGCTCATGCCAGGAACAGCGCAAACTGACGGGGAAAGTCCCTGGGCAGTTCGCTTGCATCGCCGGATCCGGGAGGTGGCCTGGCGCACGTGGGTGCGGAAACATCGCAATCCTTCGATTGTCGAGTCTCCAAGCCTTTCCCCGAATGGTCGGCAGGCATGTGGGAGGGAGAATGCGACATTACACCAGGGCTCAGAGAGGGGCTATCGACACCGCTCTGTGGAGTCCGGGGATCTTGCGAGGACCAGGTTATGTACAAAAACATGACCCAAAGATGTGCGCAGCAGCGGCCCGCCCGCTGGTCGTGTCTGCAGCACCGTGGCGTTTCGAGGTACCATCAGCCGCCAATCGACGTCCGTCCGTCTGCAACCCGTGCTGTTGAGCCCCATCGTCTGCCTCCCGGCCACACGCCATGACTCTCGCCGCTTCCCTCGGGGCCATCCTGGCCGGCGTGGGCCTCGCCCACGCCCAGGGTGCGGGCACGCGACTGGACCCCGTCCAGCCCGTCCGCCTGCCCGACGCCGCCTTCGCCAAAAACCCGCTCGCCCACCTGGGCGGCAACGGCCCTTGGACGGACGCCGGCGACGTCAACGGCATTTCGCCCGACGTGCCCGAGAACTGCCACGTCGACCAGGCCGCCTACGTGCTGCGCCACGGGTCTCGCTACCCAGACCCGGGCGCCCACGGCGGCTGGGTCGACATGGCCCGCCGGTTCAGGGAGAGCAACTACACGGCGACCGGGCCGCTGGCCTTCTTCCACAGCTGGGACACCCCCCTGACGCGCCCGGACATCCAGATTTCCCAGCTCAGCCAGACGGGCTACAAGGAGCTGCACGACCTGGGTTACACCCTGCGGACGCGCTACCCGAACCTGTACCGGGAGGGCGAGCCGTTCTACGTCTACGCCAACAACTACACGCGCGTCCTGCAGACGGCCCAGCTCTTCCTCAAGGGCTACCTCGGCCCCAACGCCACGGCCTTGGGCAACGTCGTCGCCGTCACCAGCCGCGGCTTCCCCGACCAGCTGGCCAACACGCTCGCGCCGTCGGACATGTGCCCGGCCTTTGTCGACGATTACGGCACGCAGCAGGCCGAGTGGCAGCCGCGCTGGCTGCCGGCCTTCAAGGCGCGCCTGTCGCAGTACATCAGCGGCGACCTGCAGCTCGAAGACGGCCAGTGGAACGACTTTGCCTACATCTGCGGCTTCGAGTCCCAGATCCGCGGCCGGCTCTCTCCCTTTTGCGACACCCTCACCGACGCCGACCTGGCCGCCTACGAGTATCAGCAGGATCTCCGTTACTGGTATGGCCACGGGCCCGGCGCGGCAGTGTCGTCGCGCATGATGGTGCCATTCCTCGACGCCCTCGTGAAACGCTTTTCCGAGGGCCCAGACGCCGACCGCGGCGTGGGTCCCGACGGCACCAGCGCATTCGTGGTACCCAAGCTGCTCGTGAACTTCCTCAACGACGGCCAGCTCAACCAGCTCGCGGCCGCCATCGGCGTCTTCGACGGGCAGCAGCCGCTGCCGACGGACCACATGCCCAAGGACCGCCTGTGGCGCAGCTCGCGCATCTCGCCCATGCGCGGCACGATCGCCTTTGAGCGCCTCAACTGCCGCAACGAAACGTACATGCGCATCCGGATCAACGAGGCCGTCTACCCGGTCCCCTCGTGCCAGGGCGGGCCCGGCAGGTCGTGCCGCGTGGCCGACTACGCAAAGTACGTGGGCGACAAGCTCGCCGCCATCGGCAGCTTTGCGCAGCTGTGCAACGCCACGGCGCCGGGGACGCCCAGCCAGGTCCAGGGTGCCAGCTTCCTGACGAATCTCAGCCAGGAGCACCTGAAGATTATCCATCCTTAGATGCGAGGGCGGAGGAGCTGGACGAGTTCTGATGATTATTTATGTAACTAATGCGTAATAAACTAGAGAGACGTATGTACAAATCCCTTTCGCACTTCCACGGCCAACCCACGGAAAAAGGTACCGAAAAAGAATACACAGCTCCCAGAGGCGCGATCAGCACGTGTTCAGCATGCTGGTCAGCGCCGTCTTCTCGGCGCTGGTGACGGTCAGCTGCCAGTAGCTCTTGACCTGGACCCAGGACTTGGCGTAGGTGCAGTAGAAGGACGCCAGGGGCGGCTTCCACTTGTCCGGGCTGCTGTCGCTCTTGGCCTGGTTGACCCTGCCGGTCACGGCCCAGAGCTGGGGACGGGTGATGTCGTTGGCGAATTGTTGGCGCTTGCTCGTGGACCAGGAGGAGGCGCCGGACTGTATACGGGGTTGGGTTTTGTTAACCAAAAAAAAAAAAAGAACAAAACCCAAATTTGGGACAGAGCGGCAGCACACAGAACGAAAAAGCGAGAAAAAGTCAGACGTACAACCCAGGCGTTCTTCAGCGGGACCATGTGGTCGATCTGGATGTCGGAGGCGCTGGTCCACTTGCCGCCGTCGTACGGGCTGACCCACGTGCCCGACACGGCCTGGCAGGCATCGTTGGTCTGGACGTCGGTGCCGTCGCGCTCGAGCACAAACTCGCGCGTGTTGCAGGCGCCCGACACGGTGGCCCAGGTCGGGAAGAGCTTCCTGCTGTAGCCTTCGCCGTCGCCCCACGGCGCCACGGTCAGGCCGTCGAGCTGCGACTTGGCGGCCGAGGTGGACGGGATGCCCGGCTGTGATTGGTGTCAGTCTCAGGGCCGTTCTACTGGGTGCCTGGGTATTCGGCGAGGAGTTGGGGGCGCCTCCTTACAGGTGCGGGCTCGGGAACAGGGGCCGCGACGGCCAGGCCAACGAACGACAGGAGCACCGAGAACTTCATGGTGGGGCTGGCTGGTATATACCTAGGCAAAAAGAGGGTATCACAAACGAGTGTAGGTAGATGGAGTTCGATCGGGCTCACTGTCGAACACTGGATGCTCAATGGATCTCGACGGACCGTCAGAAGGGACGAATGACTAGCTTATATACCGACCAGCCCGCCTCCCTCCTCCACCGTCACCCTCCATCGACAATGCCTCACGGGGCCCGAGGGCCAATGCCCAGTGAGGGGCTGGCTCTCCTATTCCCCGGCCGCCGAGCGACAGGTACCTGGGTTATCTCTGTTGGGCGGGAGGGCGCCGACCGCTGAATCGAGGCTCACAAGCTTGGGCCACGGCGCGGGCGGATTGGCCCGCGAGCACATGCCTCGCATAAAAAGGGAAATAGCCACTTCGGGAGTGGCTGGACTCCTTGCCATTGGCTCAATCGGCGAACAGGCTCGCGAGGCAGTGGGGATTTCATCCATTTTTAGCTGCGGCTCGGGTGTCAAGCCGCTCCTGAGGCAGTAACAGAGACCAATTGCCCTTACCCCGAGTTAATGCGGTAATAGGGGGCCAACGCCAGCCCGGTCTGGCGTGAATCCGTTTTCTCACGCGCGGCGCCGCTCCCAGGGATTTGGCCACTGAGGTACGCGCGAGCTGCCACGGTGCATTTGCCCGATGATGATAAGCCGCCCTGCCTGGGCTGTCCCTGTCCCTGTGCCCTGTGCCCTGCGGAGCTGCCCGTTCGGGCCGAAGGGCATCATTGGCCGGAACCTCGAGATTGGAGGATCGCACGGAGACGCGGGCGTCGCGAAGTGCCGAATCAGGGTCGCGTCCCCCGCCCACGTCAGCTGACCTACCGCCGTCGACGGGCCAATCACCAGGCTCAGGTGCTGCATGCCCTTACAGCACGACGAGGCCGAGGCGTGGCAGGGAACCGACCTTCCTGTTCCGGAACGGTTGCTGCTGATAGGCTGTCTCGGTGTCTGCATCAAAAGAGGGAAGGAAATGAGGGCAGCCTGTATGTACGTCTACATCCGTATGGTGAAGGATATATACCTGGGTAGGTATATTACACAGGCAGCTTTGTCCGTGCTCGTTTCAGCTAGAGACCGTTATATGCCATTCGAGAATTGGGTTTATGGTTTTGTCAAACCTTCTTTTAGTTGTCATTTCGCCAGGCGTTGGTGATCTCGCCCGGGTGGTATTCGCGTTGAACCAGCCCGACTGACCAACCACTAGACGGCACGACAGCCCAATTTCCTCGCACCGGAATCACATGCGTGCCGTGCTCAAGTACTATATGCTTTGACGCTCGAGGTCGTGACACTATGGCCCCGCTAGCAATGCGTGAGTGCATGTATCTGGATAACAGCTCCGCGCAGGGTATTACTCTCTCTTCGTCCAAGGCATGGCGAAGGGCCGGCTGATATGCCAATGAGGTACCTTGGCCGAAAAGACGGCACCTGGCTGGTGGAGTTGAAGCGGTCAACTCCCCGCCCCCGGACGCGCAATGCGTCGTACCGCGTATACATGCGGTGTTTTGCGGGGTGTTGGGGCCGCCTGCTAACACGAAAAAGTCGGTTCCCTCAGCTACTGCTGATTTCGGCGAAGATGGTTGTGGATGGAACGTGTGGTTGCCTGGAGATTGCCCGATCGCCAAGCCGGCAGCCACGCAGATCCGGAGTCCCTGGTTTGCGCGACCTGGTTCACCCTAGCCCCTGTCCGTTGTGGTGGGTGATAGGTGACCAGATGTCCCAATCAGAAATCTATTCGTCATCCTCTCATCTCTTCATCTTGATTGCCAGCCCTAGGACAGTGACAATTCCCTGGAACAAGTTGACATGCTTCACAATGGGTGCCCCCAGATGGAGTATGTGCAGTGTCGTGATCACTCATCTGTATTACAGGCAGATATCTACGTCATAACAGCTGACCGGATCGCGTTGACGCACCTCCACACGTCCTCAAACGTGTTGTACATGGGCACCGGCGCCACGCGGATCACGTTCGGCTTCCGCTTGTCAAGCACGACTCCCTCCGCGTCCAGCTTCTCCATGACCGTGTCGAGCAGGCCGTCCCGCAGCAGCACGCTCAGCTGCGCTCCACGCTCCTCCTTGTTGGCTGGCGTGATGATGCGGAACGCGGGCTCCTGCCCGTCCTTCCGAGTCTGGCCCTCATCTGCCACGATCTGGCGCAGCAGGTGCTCGGCATAAGCCGTCAGGCGCAGCGACTTTGCGCGCAGCTCGGCCATGCTGGTGCGCCCAAAGACGGACAGGGCCCCGCCGAGGGCGGCGAGGTCGATGGCGCTGGGGTTGGACAGGACCCAGCCCCCCGCGCCGGGCGTCGGCTGGAACTCCTTGGCCATGTCGAACCGAACGCCCTTGTCGCAGCCGTACCAGCCCGCCAGCCTCGGGTGGTACTGGGACTGGCCGCCCTGGTCCTGGGGGCGCACGACCTCGCCGTGGCGGCGGTGCACAAAAGCGCCCGCGATGGCGCCCGGGCCGGCGTTGAGGTACTTGTACGTGCACCAGACGGCAAAGTCGACGTCCCAGTCGTGCAGCTGCAGCGGTACGTTTCCGACCGCGTGCGCCAGGTCCCAGCCCACCACGATGCCCTTAGCTCGGGCGTGGGCTGTGATGCGCGCCATGTCGAACAGCTGCCCGCTCCAGTACTGGATGCCGGGGAGGAGGAGCAGGGCGGTGCTCTCGGCGTGCTCGTCGATGGTGCTCAGAATCTTGTCCGTCGAGATGTAGAAGTTCTCGTCCGGATGCAGCTCCACCAGCGATTTTTCCTTGTCCAAGCCGTGCCATTCCATCTGAGAAGCAATGGCGTACTATTTTGTAGACTTGTTAGCGAGCTGCTCTTTTTTTGCAGGAGTGGCCAGGCGTTGTAATCGCAAAGAGAGAGGCGACAGGAACGTACAGTATCACTGGGAAACGGCTTCCACTCGGCGATGATCTTGTGCCTCGTCGCCGTCGGCCGGTAGAAGCTTGCCATCATAAAGTGCAGATTCGCCGTCAGCGTGTTCATGATGGCGACCTCGTCGGGGCCGGCAGCACCGACTATGGGCACCGACTTGGCCGCGAGGTCGGCCGCCATGTCCTGCCAGCTGGCGCCCAGCGGCGAGTTGTCCAGCGCCGTGAAGTGCCCATGCACGCCGACTGAGGCCCAGGTCTCGAGCTGTGCCTCCAAGTGCACCCGCACCGCCTTAGGCTGCAGCCCCAGCGAGTTGCCGCAGAAGTACACGGCCGGGGTAGTCTCATCGGAGCCAGAGCCGGAGGCGTTGGCTGCCGCTGCGCTCTCCGCCGCCCCATTCTGCTTGGCAGCCTGCTGCGGAGACGGAGCCTTGTGGTTCTGTGGGTAATCTATATACGCGGAAAGACACGGGGGTGTCAGTCTATACCACACGCTACACGCACGGCGGCGAGCGGACAGATCCGGCGGGCCGGCGCTGGGATGGACATCATGACACGCCACGTGCGGATCACTGTGAGCCGATCCACTCACCAGGTATCTTGCCGTCAAGCGCCTTCTTCTTCAGCGAGGCGACGGTGGGGAAGATGAAATGCTCTCTCAAGTGTCGCAAGGGGTCCTGGGCGTCCTGCGCCCGAGCGTACTCTAGCGTGCCGACATTGGCGGGAAACTCGACGGGATCCGAAGTCGCAGGCATGGAGACGGGGGGTGGAGGTATGAGATGGAGCCTTAGCGATGACGTGTGTGTAGGGGTAGTGGGTAGCACGGCTGGGCAGGGAGGGGGCCGTGGATGGAGGAGGCGAGGAGGCGAGTGCTGGGCGTGTCAGTGCAAGGTTGCTGTCAAGTGTCTACCCCACGTGTTGAGCGGATCAGGCGTGCTCGTTCTGGATGGTGCGTGCCCTTCTGTCTGGCTTGTCAGTTCGTCCAGACCGGGTGAGGACGGCCGAACACACTTTGTAGACAGTGTTGTCGCACGCCCTCGCTCGGCCTCTCGCCTCGGCACTGGGCGATCCAGGGCTCCGCAACGCTGCCCCACGCGCTCTCCGATGCCGCAGCGGGTCTTTTGATGTGTTTCGTGGCGACAGCGCTCCGCAGCGCCGACACGAGCCGCTGCTAGCCGGGTTTTGTAACGGCCAACCGCGGTTTTCACCAACCTCCACAGCAAGTCGGCCCTGGGTTCCTGCTTGTTTCCAAGCAAAACATGCCTGCTTAGGTTCGGAAGAAACACGGATACAATGGGTCACATGAGGCAATTGTTGCGTTGGCTAGGACATTCTTGATATTTTTTGTCCACTTCTGTTCATTCGCATGACACATCGTCGACCTCACCGCTCGTTGTGCAGCCGACCTCGGGCGTTCGGGAATCTTAGAATGCTCTCGGCAGGGTCAGGGTGCCGTGGCGTGGCCAGGAGGGCGTTTCCTTAAGGTGTCTTCGCAAGTCCTGGCCTGGCAGATGGGACGATGTTTGCTGCTAGAGACCCGTGCCTTCCTCAGACCAGATCTGCTGCTTCCCGCCCTGCCGAACCTTGGTGGCGGAGTCACACAGCCTTGTACCGAAGCCTGAATTTTCCCCATTAGCCAGTCATTCATCTTGGTTTCCCTTGCTGGGCCTTTGCCTCCTCTTTTTTTTTCTCTGCCATGTCACCGCACGAACAGTCGCCCAAGCAGCAGCACAACACGCCTGAAGACCTTGCCAAGACCTTCGATGTTACCAGCAATGGCTTCCTGCCGGCGGAGGCTCCGCTAGCACGCATACCCGATTCGTACTACGAGCCATGGGAGACTCTGGCCAGGGATCTCCCCAGACTTCTCCGGGAAGGCAAGCTGAGAGGCGCCGTCGAGGACCTGCCCATCCTCGACTGCTCTCGGCTCGGCCCGGAGCCCGAGTGGAGGAGGGCGTACATCCTCTTGACTTTCTTCACCCACGCCTATGTCTGGGGTGGCGTGACTCCCTCGGAACGCCTGCCGCCCCAGGTTGCAGTCCCCGTTCTGGCGGTATCGGACCACCTCGATCTGCCCCCGGCTGTGACCTATGCGGCTGCGAATTTGTGGAACTTCCGCACCACCGGCGCGCCGCAAGACGCCGCTTCGTTTAGCGACCTGGAGTCGCTCGACTGCCTGCTCAGCTTCACCGGGACGCCCGACGAGTCGTGGTTCTACATGATCAGCGTGGCCATGGAGTGCGAGGGCGGCAAAATTGTCCCGACCATGCTTTCCGCCATGGAGCGCATTTTGCCCCCGGGCGCCAACGGCGCGGCCGAGTACGCCGCCGTGACGACCGCGCTGGAGCAGCTCATGGCGTGCATCCGCCGTGTCGGCCACGTCCTGAACCGCATGCACGAGCGCTGCGAGCCCGACGTCTTCTACCACGCCATCCGCCCTTTCCTCGCTGGCAGCAAGAACATGCAGGCTGCCGGCCTGCCGCGCGGCGTCTTCTACGAGCGCGGCGGCGGCGAGGGCGAGTGGCTGCGGCTCAGGGGCGGAAGCAACGGCCAGTCGTCGCTGATCCAGTTCTTCGACGTCGTTTTGGGCGTCGAGCACGCTACGACCGAGAACCAGAACTCTGTTGCCGCCCAGGGGCGGCCCGGTCCGCCAGCTCTCCCCAAGGCCAAGGAGGATACTGCTGTCGACGAGGAGCCCGAGCTTCCCTTCCACGAGGAAGTGCGTGCTTACATGCCCGGCCCCCACCGGCGGTTCCTCGCGCACCTTCGTGCTCTGCCTAGCATCCGCCGTTTTGCTCTCGAGCCGTTCAACGGTGCCGACGACCCGCTCTCGGCGGAGAAGCGGCTGCTCCGAGAGACGTTTGAGCACGCCACCAGGGTCCTGGCCAAGTTCCGCAACAAGCACCTGCAGATCGTCACGCGGTACATCGTCGTGCCCTCCCGCAAGCAGCAGCACAACCAGCACAAGGGGTCCATCGGCCTCGCCGGAGTTGGGACCAACGTCTGGCGCGAGCCGCCGCAGAACCCCGTCGCCGTGCCCAAGGGCGCCGGTCGTCATCCTCGACGCTCGTCTGATGCCAAGGCTACAGGAGCTGCTGGGGGTCATGATCTTTCAAAGCCGGAGACGCAGCTCACCGGTACCGGAGGCACTGCCTTGATGCCATTCTTGAAGCAGGTTCGTGACGAGACCCTTCGCGCTGGACGGCCGGACTCTATCCGGCTCGCTTAGGCCAATTTCCGTGCCTGCGATTGGGATCTATCTTTTTTTTTTTTTTTTTTTGTTCTCACTGTTCATGTCTCTGGGAGGCATGAACGCTGTCCTTTTGCTCTCTTCCCTTTCTCCATTTTGCATTTTCCTCACCACCAGCATTAGCATAGCGTTTGGCACACTTGGGGCGGCGTTTCCGTGGAGAAGCCCAGCATTGCATGCTGCGGCATACCTCAGGAGTCCTTTGTTGATACCCTATAGAATCTCGTCCATGGAGATCGTCCTAGTTTCGCAACTAGACGTACCTCAGGAATTCTTGTGACGTTATAATGGATCGACTTTCTCTTTAGTCCTTATCGTAGATTGTCCAAGCTAGTACCTGCAGAGAGTTGGCATCGTGGAGATCGGCCCAAAGATAACCCATGGATGCGCTTCGCCACCATCGGCTATTTTGCCCCTCCCCTGATGTCACCTTCCACTTTACGAACTGAGTTGCAATTGTGCATGGCATATCGACCGCCGTTTGTGCGGGGAAACCCTGCATATCGTCCAACTGACAGCCAAATGGGGTTTAACCTGCTATATCACAACAGGATATGGTGCGTTTCGCGCGTGATTAACCCGGCGTGTGTACCCGCCAGTTCGGGTCGGCGCCTGCTTATCTCGGAGCTCGTTGTCTTTCCCGACAAGCCTCAAAGTGCCAGCCTCGATCAGGCGAAATCTGGGCCGACCGTCCTCGGCCGTCTGTTACAAGAAGAACCTTCACCATGGACTCGGAACGGGTTCATGCTGCCCCAAAGCAGCTGCAGGTGGTTTACCGAGAGAAGGAGGACAGCCACGGCAATGGCGATGTTGACAAGCCCCTTGAGGAGGTCGACGAGCCCAAGACGGTGGCCGGGGTCAGCAAGGAGGTGGCCGCCACGTCGCCGTACCAGGAGGTGCGGGCCGCCGTGCGCGAGATCGACGGCGAGGAGCACAGCAACACGTTGCGCGCCTGGATCATCGGCCTCGTCTTCGTCACCGTTGTGTCCGGCGTCAACATGTTTCTGTCCATGCGCAGCCCCGCCATCACCATCCCGGCCGTCGTCGTCATCCTCATCACCTACCCCGTCGGCGTGCTGTGGGCAAAAGTCGCCCCGGCGCGCAGGTTCAACACCTTCGGCCTGGAGTGGAGCCTGAACCCAGGCCCGTTCAGCATCAAGGAGCACGCCGTCATCACGCTCATGGCCAAGATCACGGCCGACTACCCCTACTCGACCAACGCGCTCGAGGCCCTGCAGGCGCCGTCGCTGTACGACCACAGCCTGGGTTGGGGCTTCGCGCTGATCTTCACCCTCAGCAGCCAGCTGATCGGCATCTCCATGTCGGGCATGTTCCGGCGGTTCCTCGTCTGGCCGTCGGCCATGGTGTGGCCCGGCCAGTTCGCCACCACGTCGCTGCTGTACACGCTTCACGACAAGCGCAAGGCGGGCGAGATCGCCGAGGAGGACCGAGGTGCTGCTGGCGGCGCCACGTGGAAGATGTCGCCCTACCGCTGGTTCTGCTACGTCGCCCTGGCGTCTTTCGCCTACTACTGGCTGCCTGGCGTGCTGTGGCAGGGCCTGTCCGTGTTCGCCTTCGTGACGTGGATCAAGCCCGCCGACGTCGTCGTCAGCCAGCTGTTCGGCGGCTTCACGGGCCTGTCGCTGATCCCCATCACGTTCGACTGGACGTACGTCTCGGCGTACCTGCAGAACCCGCTCCTGTCTCCGTGGACGTCGCACCTGAACTGCCTCGTCGGGCTGGGCATCTTCGTCATCATCCCGACCATTGGCATCTCGTACACCGGGGCTCTGTTTTCCGACTACCTCCCCATAAACACATCCCGGACGTTTGACAACACCGGAAAGCGCTACGACGTGCTCAAGATCCTCAAGTCCGACTTCACGCTCGACGAAGAGGCTTACCGTAAATATTCGCCCCTATTCCTCGCCCCGACCTTTTTTCTCAACTACGGCTTGTCCTTTGCCACGCTCATGGCCTCGCTAGTGCACACAGTCCTCAACCACCACCACGACATCTGGTACCGCTTCAAGGCGGCGCGCAATCAGGAGGCCGACGTGCACATGGCCATGATCAGCAAGTATAAGGAAGCCCCTGACTGGTGGTACGGTCTCGTATGGACGGGAGCCATGGCCTTTGGGCTGGCCACGGTTTTGGGCTTCCCCACCCAGCTGCCCTGGTGGGGGTTCCTCGTCTCGTGCCTTATCGCCTTCATCTTCATCATCCCACTGAGCATGATCTTTGGCATGACCAACATCCTGATTTCGCTGAATGTTCTTTCGCCGTTCCTGGGTGGCTTCATCTTTCCCGGCCGCCCTATCGCCAATATGCTGTTCAAGGTGTACAGCACCATCGTTCTCGGCCAGGCCCAGGTTTTCAGTGGCGATCTCAAGTTTGCGCTATACATGAAGGTCCCTCCACGCACAACGTTTTTCTGTCAGATAGTGGCGGTCATCTGGTCGTGCTTTGTCCAGATCTCGGTTATGGTATGCAAACTCCCGCCACAAACAGCGCTGTGTGTCCCGCTCTCCTACTCCAAGCTACATTGCGGCTAACTATCCTGCCAGAACTGGGCGTTCGGCAACATCCCGGGCATCTGCAGGCCCGACCAGCCGAGCAATTTCACCTGTCCCAACGGCAGCACCTTTTTCTCCTCCAGCATAGTCTGGGGCGTCATCGGCCCGCAAAAGTTTTTCGGCGCTGGTACCATGTACGAAAAGATCCATTTCTTCTGGCTCCTCGGGGCTCTCCTCCCCGTCGTCTTCTACCTCACGGCGCGCCGGTTCCCCAGCTCGGTGGCGCGGCACCTGCACGCCCCTGTTATGCTGGGCGCCATGGGCTGGCTCCCGCCAGCGACGCCACTCAACTTTTCAACCTGGGCTTTTGTCGGCCTGGGGTTCAACTGGTGGATTCGGGGCCGCTGGACCGCCTGGTGGCAAAAGTTCAACTACATCACAGCCGCCGGGCTGGACGTCGGACTCGTCATCTGCACCCTGGTTATCTTTTTCGCCTTTACGCTGCCGGGAACACCGCTGCCGCAGTGGTGGGGGAATGTGGATGTTTTTACGACAGCGGTGAGCTTGCCTCTTCTTGCTATGTATCTCCGCCATCATTCCACCTCGCTTTGCCGATCCTCTTGACGCGGAGTGTAAGAACCTGCCTTACTGACGTTGCACAGGATGCGATGGGCACAGCTGTTCGAAAAAAGGTACCAAAAGGAGAGACATTCGGGCCTCCGGTCTGGTAGATGGTTGTGTGCCTGCGGAAATAAAAGGGAAGAAATAGGAAGAAATAGGAAGAAATAAGAAGAAATAGGAAGAAATAGGAAGAAATAGGAAAGGAAACGTATATAAATATACAATTAAAAGCCAGGTAATTGCCAACGGTCGTTCCAGATGCCCAGGTTGTGGTAATGAGTACCCTTGGGCTAGCAACTCGATCTTCCTGCCAAAATGCGGGCTCCACGACGACGATGCCTCCAATGCCTCCTGGGATTCAGACATTGACGACGATGACTTCGATCGGGTACCGGCTTCCATTCTGCCTGTGGTACCCGGTGTACCAAAGCGCGGCGGTAATGTTACCGGTCGGGCGCTCGTCATCCTGCTTCGCCAGTCCGGTGAAGTCCACCCTTTCACGCCTGATACCTTTTGTCCGAGTCACTCCAACCAGCTGTGGCATATCATTCACCTAGTCAAATACGTCGCGAAACCCGAGGAGTACGGCAGGGTCTTGATACTACTAGAGTGGGCTTCCTCTGCCACGCAGCGCACCGCCATTCAAACATTGCTGTCAGTCGAGCACGCCGACATCGTGGTCAGGTCGTTGGACCGGTTGACTCGCCGTGCCAGCGAGTTAAATTATATTCTCGATGGTCTCGCGCTGCAGCACTCCCGAGCGTTCACTCCGTGTCTTGGCTCTGTGCAATCGGGTGATAACCCCTGGACGCTGCTTTCGGATATTTCCCGCGCGTCATTGCAGGAAAAGCTTGCCGACGGTACGTACCATTTTGCTCCCGCGACTTCAAACACCCCATGTCCTGGAGCTTAGTGGCCTTCTAACACATTGTACAAACAGATGATTCTTTTGGCACCTGGAGCAACATGGCATCGATTCGGTCGACCAGGAACCGATTCTTGGCGGCGGGAACCGGCCACCCCACGTGCAGCAAATCCGCACCCTCGTCGCGTCAGCCACCCGCCGTTTCTCGAAAATGGCTATCCTTTCGCGATGTTCTCGGCGCTCCGACACCTCTGGCACGATCTGCAAGTCACAAGGCGGCTTCCTATCCCTCGTTGCACCGATAGGGATATCCAGCACATCACGCTGGAGGCAGCATCGGTGTTCGACTGCACGACAAGAAGCTCTGTAGTGGCCCAGTTCGCCAGTGAGCTGGTCACCGCCCCAGGGGACAGCGTGGCACTTTTGATTTCCTCTGCGGATCGATTGGCACGCGCAGCCGAGATGCTGGACGAACTTGGCACCTTGTGCAATCGGCGGCAAATCACAATTGTGGTAATGGCCATGTTTGACGCCAGCCGCCTGTCGCAAGCCGCGTCGGAGTCGCTTCTCTCAAACGATGACACCAGTCAAGCTTGCGTTTCTAACGCGGACACGAGGCCCGTTGTAACTTGAGGCACACCGGGTAAGTCTTTGGGCCCGCCTTCCTTAGCTCGCAGCTGTCATATCGTGGCCCGCGTCGCTTGTGCTCCTTGCCGCAATCCGGACAGAGCCTGACAGCCCGCTGCGCCAGGTTGCACGGGTTGCAATACTCCTCGCCGGTGTTGTGAAGATTGGCCCATTTTGGGATGTGCTTTGTTGTAGCAGCTATAGCAAAGCAAAGTCCACGCGGTACGGTATCTCAAGTAGGTCGGACACCGCTTCGGCGCAAGCTGTGCATGGTGGCAAGAGTTGCAAGTGTGTTGTTCGAGAGGTTCGGGCCTCCGCATTCGCCGCAAACTTCGGGTTTTGCCTTGGGGTGGCAGACCCAACAGAGCACGGTGTTGGCAATATGCAACTTCCCGCACTCCGTGCAGCACCTAGGACCAAGTGATTTCTTGTGGCAGCTGTAGCACATCAGGGTCGATTCGCCACACTCAGTGCAAGACTTTGGGGCACGCGATGCCCTTTGGCAGGAAGGGCACATCGTGTTGCCGAACCAAGCGTACTCGTCACCACAATTTTTGCAATCCTGCTGGACCGACAGTTGACGATTGTCCCCGGGTGGCGGGAAGCCTGCTTGCCGTCTCCATCCAACCGACGAGCTGGCTGGCGTCGGCAAAACCCGCAACGGCAGGCACAGGAAATGCCATGCGGTGCGGTTAAACAAGGACATGACACCGCGACCTGGCCATAATGGATTGACATCGAAACCGGAACACCAAGAATCCCGTCCACTTGACTTTGCGGGAGTTCGGTGTCCGATGGCAGTTTTGGCACTGCGAATAACCGCCGACACTTGATGCTTGCCACCGTCTTGCGACCGCTCTTAAAATGGACGCGAAACGTTGCGAAGGTCCTCTCGAGCTCGCGTGGGCGAAAGGTTGTGACTGTGCCGCAGTTGCCGATCTCGAGGTTGGACAACAGGCCTTTCTGCGTTGGAAACGCAAGCTTGGGTGCATACGGCATTTTGCCACAGGGTCGCACTGGCGGCATCGCTCAGGAGAAGAGCTTCCGACGCGGTTTGCGACAGGCAGTTGGCGTCAAACATGGCCACTACCACCATCGAGGGAGGCGATTGACGATCGATTGGCTTGGCCTCGCAGGTGGCCGTCTCGTTTCCATCGCTGTCAACTGCATCGATGTCAGCCTCCGATGAGTGGAGTCCGGTACCAATCTGGGCGACGGATGTGGGGCCGAAGTGGGGCGGCGACGGGTCGTCCGGCCCGGAGGATCTCGGGTCTTCCGGGCCCTCAGCCGGGTGGCATGCGAGGGATAGCGAGGTCTAATACGCCATGCACTTGAGTACGAGTGACTAACACTGCAGAAAGCTCCGAAGCGAAATACAGACGAGATTAAATCTGCGCAATTGCAGGTAGGTATCCAAGTACTGACTAACAACAACTTTCCCAACACAATGGTGCTCCTCTCCCACCTTCTCGAGCCCGAGCTTCGTCCAGCAGCCTAGAGCAATAAACTAGCAAGCTCATTGGACAAGCAAGAGCTACTGAGCCTTGGTGGCCTCAGTGGTGGGCCCCTTGACACTGTCCTGCATGATGGGGCCTTTGACGCTGCCCTGGCTGCTGAGAGGCTGCTCCGGGGTATGAACCAGGTCGCTGACGTTGCGTGTGATCTCTATGTAATCATATCCGAACTCCCCAATCTCCGCCTCGTCTTTAAGATGGCGTGTTAGTGGGATTGAAAGTAGTGGGAATAGTAAGGGGTTCGAGTTTGATGTTTGGATTTTCTTACCCAATCCAGCCTCCTCCTCCTCAGCGGTAACACGGAGGGACAGGCCGGGGATGAGGTTCATGATGAATAGGATGATGCAGGTCATGCCGAAGGAGTACGAAAAGCAGGCAACGCAGTCGGCCAGCTGATAGGCCAACTGGATGTAATTGCCGTTGAGCCATCCGCCGGGGATCTTGAGGGAGCCGTCGAGGTGGGCAATGTAGTCACTTGACGGAATAAGCGCGTCAGCTGATATGGACTCTCTAACGTGGGACAGGGACAGCGAGAGGGTACTAACGCGGCGAACAAGGCTGTGAGGAGATTCCCCACGATACCGCCAATGCAGTGCTCAGCGAAGATATCAAGGGCGTCGTCGACACCGATCAGGAACTTGATCTTGGTGCCGAAGTTGCAGGCGGCACCACCAACAACACCGAAGACAACAGCAGACCAGGCAGGCACGTAACCGGCGGCGGGGGTGATGGCAACGAGGCCGGCAATAACACCCGAGCAGAAGCCGATGGCGCTCCACTTGCGGTCAAGGCGGTAATCGAGCAGGCACCACGTCAGGCCGCCGACGCAGGCAGCGATGTTGGTAGAGATTAGTGACATGACGGCGCGCAGGTTGGCGCCCAGCGCCGAGCCGCCGTTGAACCCGAACCAGCCGACCCACAGGAACACGGTCCCGAGCACGACGTGGGTGACATTGTGCGGGCGGAACGGCAGCCCGGCGGTGTCGTTGTAGCCCCTGCGCTTTCCGAGCATCAACGAGTACGCGAGAGCCGCGGCGCCGGAACTAATATGAACGGGGGAACCTGTCGTTGCGCCGAATTAGTCAGGCTGAACGGACGGCTGTGTCAACAAGACAAAGTAGGTGCATATTTCGCAGGGGTTTTTTTTCACCCAAGACTCATACCTCCCGCGTAGCTGAGATAAGATGCAAAGGTTAGCATGATAATGTTTGCAAAGGGGAATGGCTGTGGTGGGAGCATGAGGTTTGACCTACTCCAGACTTCCCAGCTTAAAAAGCCAGCCGGCAGGGTTCCAAGACCAAAACGCTATGGGGTCGTAGACGATGGTGGACCAGACGAAGACGAAGACCATGGCAGGGAGCATGCGACCACGGTCGACGGCAGCACCGATGGCGAGGGCGGGACTGTGGAGCAGGGTAAACTGTCAGCATCGGTTGTAACGAGTAAAATGTGCGTACAGTGGAGCATCTGCGTATTGCTACTTACGTGATGGCGGCGAACATGCCCTGGTACAAGAAGAACATTATATCAGGCACGCCAGACGACCCAACGCTAGGGGCAGCGAGGACCTCTCGAAGACCAATGTTCGACAAGTCGCCTATGAAGGGCGATGAAGGCGTATGGGTGAAGGCCAGAGAGTAGCCCCAGAAGAACCATTGGAAGGAGGCCACGCCGATGGACATGAGTGACAGCCATATCAGGGACAGGGCGGACTTGCGGCGGGCCAGCCCGGAGTAGAAGAAGCCGACGCCGGGAATCATGAGCAGGACGAGAGCCGACGAGGTCATGAGCCAGGCCAGGTCGCCCTTGGCGTACCATTGGTTGAGGTCTTCGTTGAGGGAGTCTCCCCCGGTGGGGATGGTCCCGTTGTACGGGAACGGTGTGGACGACATGCCGAGTCTGTGTGTGCTCTTGCGAGCAGTCGGTCCTTGGGAGCCCTGCTGCTGCCACAGGAGTCTGTGTGGTCGTGCCTGGCTTTTCGGTACTGACGTGAGACGGGATCGCGTGCTTTGCTTCCTGGCGAGCGTGGACGTCGGTAGTAAGGCTTGACGGCCAGGATGGTGATTAAGGGAAAAAGAAAATAAAAAAAAGAAACACGCAACCTGGAAAAGCTCCCAACACACAAAGCAGAAAGAAGAGGAGTGCGGTAGGGCAAGGATGGACCCGGGGACGGTCGAGGATAAATAGGGTCGCCCGATCGGAGATCAGTACACACGTGGAAAGGCATGCTTGGAAATAGCAGGGGACCGGCCCCAGGCTAGGTAGCTTGGTTTGGTGCTCATGTCCGGTTATCGCCCGACGAGCCGGCCCAGGGACCAATTCCGTACATGAAAGAAATGCATGCGACCCTAACGCGCCCGCACCCAGCCGCTCTTGGGATGAGGAGGGAGGGTAGCACTGGTGTGGTCCCACGCCGCCGACCCGCGTCCGGTGAGTCCAAGGCGCATGCCAGTGCCAACGCCCGACTAGGGGCGGGCTCTTTCTGCTGCTGTTTGCCTCGATAACTTGACCAGTCAAAGGGAACAGACTACCTCGAGCAGATATCTACCCGTGTCGAAAATCCCACGCCGCGGCGGCCGGACAGGGTGCCAAAACACAGGCCGAGCAAAGGAGGCGTCGTTAGCTCCCTCGACGTCAGGTCATGCACCATCGCGTGTTAGTGCAGCTACCGGTGCGAGGGCCAAAACGCATGTTTATTTGAGGTCCTTCGTATGTATACCACAAGCAACGCAGGGCAAAAGGATGTGAGGAGGAGGCGTCGACCCGCCAAGACGCCACAAACAAGGGTATGGATCCACCGACTGATAAGGGGATTCGGCCAATCAGAGCTGATGGTTTCGCTTGCTGTTTGGCTGCATTGGGAAATCTTCTTGACGTGGGGACGAACCTGTGGAATGATCGATTCCAGTCTGGTTTTCTATGGTTGATACCGGAGCCACCAAGAACAAAGCATGTGGTAGGCGCAGCAGGTCTAAGGAACTCAACCAGCGAGTGCCTGGCCGACAATCAGGCCATGCTTCACTTCTGGCACGGAGGCAGCATCCGCCCGGCAAATACGATGCATTGCGGCAAATAAATAAAAGTCCAGACAGGCCCCGGCGGCGGCAACTGGCCAACATGCGCCGCGTTGGGGTGCCATTGGCGGCAGCCGGGAGGGGCTGGTTCCTTCGAGGCCCTTCTCCCGTCCAACGACGTTCCGTTTACCGTTTCATCGCCCGCATGCATTGATTGAATGCGCCCCGGCCAAGACGTGTTGGTTGCGCCCACGGTCGGTCGGGATTAATTCCTGCCTGTTTAGAAAATGGCGAATGGAACATCGCCTGCAGGGGAGAGCTCGTATGTAATTCTCTATGCTAATAATAAGCAGGCGGATAGATCAACAATCAGCAGCAAGGTGGCAGCGCGCGCTGCAAGGGCCTTCAAGCCGACCCTAATGTCCAGGAGATTTCTTAGGAGCTCAAAGGGGTGGGGTTTTTTTTTTGGGGGATCAAAGCTAGACTGTATACGACCACAGCGTTGGGGAGGAGGTGCGGAAAAATAACGTTTGAAGGGGCAAGAACGATTGGTCTGGTATTGATAGACTTTGGCGGTCCGTCCGTGCCCAAAGTTCCTGTGCAGTATTGAACACGAGGTTACTGTCGTCGCCTTGGCGGGCAAATGTCGGCTGTTCGAGCCTTTTCGGCGGCTGACGGACGGGGTACCCTGTTGCTGGACACCCTCACACTCGGATGGGGATTCATGCTCCCCGGATTATTGAAGTAAGGAAGCACCACCGCTGCAGCCCAGACGCCAGGTACCCACCCAGACGAGCACCTGTTTACTGCAATGTACCCAGGGAAAGGAGGGTGGGATGCACAGGAGCCAACGGGCGCCTAGGCGCAGGCGTCGACATGCAATGCCCGCACAAGTGTTCCATTTTCCGTCTGCATGTTGCAGTCGTTGGGGCTTAACGCCTCGTCGACACGGGTAGCTGCCTCGGGAAAGAATCCATCCAGGCTGGGATATCCTTGATAATACCACAAATTACCATTACGACGGCATCTTTTGACGGAGCATTGCTACTGGAGCATATTGAACCTTATCTGTTGGGATTCTCGATGCTCCACTTTCCAAGACAAGTCCCAGGGCGTCGGGCCCATACACGATTCAGCTAGCACTGGTTGATGGGATAAAACACTGACTGAAAGATTGATCGTGGGGCGAGCACACCGGCCAGAGATATCGATTTTCTGTGGCGTCGTCCGTGATTTCATCATGATTCCGTTATCGTCGGGCTGAAAGATGGCGCACATCACCTAGTCTAGTTCTCCTCTGCTTCCACTCCCCCAGCAAAAACGGCAGCCCCCAGAGGGGCGCGGTCGCTAGCGAGGCTGTTGTCCGCCTTGGCGTCAGGCCGCACCGAGCAAAGCTTATCGCAGCCAATTGAGCCCCTGGACACTCCTTAATTGGATACAACTGATCCGGGGCCCGCCATTGGCCCACGGGGAAGAGCGTCATGGTCCTTATCTCTTGGCGCACTCGACACTGGCCTCGATGATGACCCTCTCGCTTACATCCGTCGGGCCTGGCACAGAAACGACACCCATTCCGTTTCGAATCCGGAAATGCAGGGAGTTGCGTGTGGTGTGGTGTGTCCGGTCTCTCCTTGGTGACATTGGATGGGCTGAGCTAGCGCGAGGCTCCTGGCCGTTCCCGTGATCCTCGACGCCACAACGGTGCATCGGGCGGCAAGGTCGCCTTCTTTCGAAGAGAGGATGGCCAGGGGAGAGTTGTGATGGTCATGGTGGCTAGTTGTTTCAGGCGAGAGCACCCATCCTGCCCCTCCACCCGCTATGTACAACAAGTATGCCGTCCGGTCTCTGCTGCCATTTCAGTCTGCATGAAAACTCGATCAAAAAAGCTCAATGGTCTCCTTCTCAGCCCCAGCAAACAAATCCATCCCTCCGTAGCGGGCAAGGCAAGTAAACATGCCGACGCGAAGGTATCCACGATCCCGTCCCGGCGCCGGACAGATGATGATTCCCCAACAGTCCCTATTCGCGCCCTGGGCCTCGTCCAGACAGCGATCACAGCTCGCCGACGCCGTGGCCTGGTCCAGGTCGCCGTCGTCAAAAAACATGCTGCCGTAGTTGTCACGGATATACATGCCCCGGCCATCTTGCTCCTCCAGGGGGGGTCCATATATATTGCTTGTGGCCGATCTTAGGGCGGTGCAGCAGCTGCACACCAGGAGGAGTCGGATGCTGTCCTCGACGGCATCTTCGGCTGCGTCTCGCTGGGCCTGTTGCTCGGGGTCCGCTTGCGTCATATCCCGCATGCGTATCCGATGATACGTACTTCCAGCCCGCTGATCCTCCCAATCTTCCTCAGTCGAGATCCTGCATCCGTTGATGTATCGTATCGATGACGGGCGCCCGCCATCAGTCTTAAAACACCCTGCTGGAGTCGCGATAGTCCTGCCTGCTACCAGCAGGGAACCCCCCTTCATGAGACGGCCGTACGGGTTGTTTCCATCGACACGAAGCCGAGTGGTGACAACTTCCATCTCGCGCCGCATGTGTGACCGCGTCCGACACCTGTCGCCGTTGGTTTCGGTGTGCCAGAACTTCCTGCGGCTTGCCCAGCTCCAGGACGGCGCGCACTGGAATCTGCTCTCGCCTTGTTCGATCGAGGCAACGAGTCTTACCAGACTCGGCTTCATCCCACCAACCGTAACCCACAGCAATCCCGCAAGGAGGTCAGCCTCCCAGACGCCGGCCAAGAACTTGTCTTTCAGTTTAGCCGCGAACACTCTCGATATTCCAGAAAGCGCCGGAAGAATATCCCGGTCGTCCGCCCAATGGCTGATTATCGCGAGCTTCGAAACGAGCCGGTGCCATTCATAAAATAGATACTGTCTGTTTTTGTTGCCAAGGTCCAGGCAGAAGGACAGGTACGGATCACCGTGATGCCCGTCATTGCCCGTGATATGCGTGCTCGTTCCGTTTTCGCAAAAAATCCGGTCGCCGACCTGCGCATAAACCATTTCATTCCCAAAAATGGCTTTTCTGGGAGCGAGAAGCTTTTCCTGGAAGACCCAGCCCCTGGCATTCCACGCGGAGCCGTTCACATCCCAGCGGAAAAGTGAAGCTTGGCACAAGTCTCCCCTGAAATAGTCATCTCCCTTGGTTGGCCTTAGCGTTATTTTAACGCGATGGCGTGGCGAGGTCGGTGATTTGTATCCGAGGTTTTTGATAGGGGTCGTTCTGTTTCTTGTATGCAGAAAGCCTTGACGACAAGTCCATGATTGCACGGCACAGATGGTTACCCACGAGCCTTGGAAGACTTTCCCCATGTCGCGACTTTGCTCCTCCCAATCCGAACTGGACCCTTGGAGAATGCAAATGGCGTCAACCCAAAGATAGCGGACGTCGAGGTGGCGACAGACCTCGACCGCGTCTTTGACAACTGGAGGCAAGTCCTCGAGGGAAATTCTTGCGCAATGCCGTTCAATAGTTTCGGGGGTCGTCATAACCTGCCACGCGGCGTCTTCGGGAGGTCCCCAACAATAGCTTAAGGCTGCGTATGGCATTGCCTCATGGCTGGAATTAGACGTTATCGCCAAGCGGAGATCAGACGTCGGCTCTGGCCCGAGGTCGATGAGCCTTTTTGGGCGGAACCCGGTGGTAGCCTCTTCCTGAGGCTGGCCGAGAACTCCTTGGAGGAAATCGATGTTGGCCTTGCCCAGCACCTTATCTCTGGCCGCTGGGTAGATTCCAATTCTGCTGAGGTCTTGTGTTTCTAATGCTTAAGTCATCTGTTACTTTTCCAAATTGTGTTTTGAGGGTTTGCTTACCGGATTCCTCTTCTGCTTGTTCAGGGCGGAACGTACATATTGGATGCGGACTCTCGCCGTTAAATCCTCTGTAGCCCCAGATTGCTTCACGCAAAAATCTCGCTCCCGGGTTCCGGCCAGCGGATTTGCGAACAGGTAGACTTCCGCAAGTCCGACTTCCGAAGATAACTCCGGCCGCGAAAACCTGTGCTCGAGCCAAAACTGAACTCTTTCATTTTTAACCGACCTGACAGGATGGATAGGGCGCGATGTGGCAAGTTCGAGTAGGAATAAGCAAAGGTAACAGCCAATTTGTGCCCGATGGTGTAATGCTGGGAGTTCGAGCCAGTCATCGACGATGCATAGGTGGAAGAAGGAGCGGACAGGAGACGCAAAGTGCGGCGCATCATCGCACAAGATAGGCTCATGCACAGCGTCGCCGAGGCCCATAAGGGCCCGCTCAAGAATCCAGTTGCAGTACTGGCAGACGGGAGCGGCGCCTGGCGGCATTGGCGAGCTGCAGAGGTCAGGTAACTGCAGTGCGCCGAAAATAAGCGCCTTCAATCGGCACACTTGGTCGGGCAGACGCTGAAATGCCTTTTCTATATTTGCCACCTCTTCTGGGGTTCCGGGGCTGCCCTTATTATGCTCTCGGAAGTAACGATCCCAGTAAAACGTATGTATACAGCCGACTGCGGCCAAAGCCTCGAGTGCTTCGGTCATTTGGACAGCTGCTTGGTGGTCGAAGGGCTGACTGCCCGACTCGATCGTGTCGGCAAGTTGGTCCGCCTTGGACTGCAGCGCCAAAATCTCGGCGAGCTGTAAGGGCGGTCCGTTTGTGAGAGCCTTCAGGTGCTCCATTTTGATAGGTATTGCAATTGTCTTGGAATAGGGCAGGTACAGATGAGGATACGGAAGACCGAGTGGATTGAGGGATCGCGATCTAAGTTCGTCGTTTTTTGGGAGCCGTAACGGAGAGAAAGTAGGCGGGATGGATCGAGCTGGCGACGGTGATGGATTCTGCCATCCCCGAGGAAGAGGTAAGGCTCCCGCGCTCCTTCCTCCGTGGTCGATGAATGCTGGACGTGGTGAGGGGTCTGATCACGAGCGAATCACGCGAAACCCGAGCAGGGCAGGCCGCCGACCAGACCCGCATGCAGGAGGGTGATGCTGCATGCAGGGTGCCGTCAGCAAAATGCACATCTGGCATTGAAGCCGTATGGAGGGTGGCAGGGTACGCGGTCTCGGTGGTAATTAGAAGGGGGAAAAGAATGGCCGTTGGTACATGCCTGGTTTGATCTGGCTGAGGGGAAGTATGTTTCATTGTGGGTCGAAATTGGGTCGCTGGCGGTTAAATTATGCACGTTCGTGGCGCATGTACCAGGCATACAACCGGCCGGTCCAACGGGCCAACTGCTTCGGCGACGGCTGCTTATACAAAGGTCGGCTGTGCATCAAGGAAAATGCCTGCCTGGAACAGAGACTGGCTAGCGGCTGGCCTCTGTCTTTGACGGCGATACACCTGAAGTCACCATCTTGTTGAGGTGCTAGCGCATCGAGTGGCCATCACCATGTCGACCAGAGAAGACGCGAAGCAGGCAGTGCTGGAAATTGCCAAAGAGTACGGCTTCGTGGACGAGAAGGTCTGGAAGAACCTCCGGCAATGGAGCCCCGAGTACGGGCGTCTCCTCGAAGAGTGCTTCTTGGCCAAGGACAAGCTCAGTGGGCACACCATCAAAACGTATGTTCCAAGCCCAGCTCGCTCCTTGCTTTGCTGCATGCAACTTGGACCCCCCGTGCAGGAGGCGGAACCATTGTTGGCTCACATGATCTGTCTTCTTCAGACTGGCAAAAAACATCTACAGCAGCGACGCGCGCTTCGTATTCGAGCTCCTTCAGAACGCAGACGACAATCGCTTCCAGCGCGCAAGGGGACGCGGCGACCTGCCATCCATCGCCTTCCATGTGCACCCTGGCCGCATCATCGTGGAGTGCAACGAAGATGGATTCACCAAGCGCGACCTATCAGCCATCTGCACCGTCGGGCAGAGCACCAAGTCGGGGTCCCACGGATACATTGGGGCCAAGGGGATCGGTTTCAAGTCGGTTTTTATCGCTGCTTGGAAAGTGTACATCCGATCCGGGCACTTCTCTTTCTACTTCAAGCACCGAAAGGATGACTTGGGCCTGGGAATGATTCTGCCAGTCTGGGTCGATGATGATGACGAGGGCGGTGATACGCAAAGCGAGCTACCAGACCCGTCCCCGGGGACCCGGATGACTCTTCACCTCCACAACGAAGGGAATCCCGAAGAACTCAAGCATCTACACAGCATTATCTTCAAGCAGCTGAACGACCTTCAGCCGACATGCCTCCTTTTTCTGCGGAACCTGAGGCGCATACAGGTCATCTTCTACGACAAGGGAGGTCGCACGATGAAGTCCCGAGACTTCCGTCAGATCGGGGGCGACGACGATCACCTGGTGACCCTGGAATCGACCATGACGGACCAAGACGGCGAGGCCACAACAGAGGAGCGACGCTTCCATGTTACGCGCCACATGGCATCCAACCTATCGAGAAGCCAGAACCGCGAGCTGTCTGGCTCGGAGGAGGCTAGCGGGGCCTTTTCCAGAGCCGAGGTTGTGCTGGCGTTCCCCATCACCGACACCGAAGACCCCGCCCCTGTCATCGAAAAACAGGAGATCTTTGCTTTCTTGCCCGTTGAGGAATCAGCCTTCAAGTTCCTCATCCACTCCGACTTCGACACCACCGCGAGTCGACAGAGCATCATGACGACGTCGAAAAGGAACATCGACCTTCTGGATGGCATTGCAGCTGCCTTCCTCGAAGCAGTCCTGCAGTTCTGCTATGAAGGACTATGCTACACCCGGCCCATGTTTCTTCCCGTGCCTGAAGACAAGCCGAGCCAGTTCTGGTTGGGTCTGCACGAGAGGATCAAGAAACTCATAACTGAGACGCCGGTCTTAAGGTCGCGGCACCTGGTCAACCTCCGCCGCATCCAGGATGTCCTCCTTCTGGTAGATGAAGCCAAGGATGGAGACGGGTTACCGCTGCTTGACTGTCGTGTCCGGGATCCGTACTTGTCGGATGCATACACAGCTCGGTCAATACAGGCTCTGATATCATACGGGCTGGGGCTCTCGCACTTCCAACTTTTCCTGGATTTGCTAAGGTCAGACCTTAACAGCGGCAGCTCCAAGATGAGGGCGAAATCGACCAGTAATAGCTGGCACTCTTTAACCGCAAGCCTGTTCTCCAAGTGCTTCGAGAGAGGCCTCCAAGACCAATGCTCTGGGTTGAAGAGCCTTCCTTTGCTTCCGTTGGCAAATGGTGCCTGGGTATCTGCAAACGGTGGCGAGGTATACATGCCAACAACTGGGGGAATCCCTATTCCTCCGGGCCTGGACATGAGCGTACTGGATCGCTCTGCGGTCAGCAATGTTGATCGACGCAATTTCTTCAAACATCTCGGGGCTGCTACAGCTCCTGTCAGCCTGGTTCGCTCCGCGGTGCTTAGAGCCCACTGGCCGCCCGGACGACCTTTCATGGGAGTGGCGGTCGCCAAGGCCCAGCTGCACTTCCTGTATCTCGCTCACAGACGGGATGAGCCGCCATCCGACCTAGGGAATGTTTACGTGTACCTGCGGGACGGCGCCACTGCATACCCACATCTACGAGACGTCTATCTACCGGGCGACCACCCATACGGGCCCGGAGCACTGCTCAAGCCAGAGGGCGACATGCCGGGTTTCCAGGTCGCATTTCTGCACCCGGCCTACCTCGAAGATGTCCCCACCCTTCCTAGTTCACAGGATCTGTCGTGGAGAGAATGGCTGATCAAGCACTTAGACGTCCGCGAACGTTTGAGAATTGTTGATCGCTACAGCGATTCGTTGTCCGACATCTGGAACTACGTTGCTTTGAATCGACCAGAAAAGCTCATCGGACTGCTGGAGCAGTGCTGGAAAGACGAAGGCTCCCGGATCCAAAACAGCAGCACCCTGACAAGGAATCTCAGGGATACAGAGGCAACTGAGCTATGCCGTCCTAGCCTCAGAGGTTACTGCTGCAACCTTGGCAGCACATGGCTGCCGCTCCCTGTTCTCCAAAAGGAGCGACTTCGTTTCATGGAAGCCTCAGATCCGTTCCCCTTCCTTGGTTTGGAGGAGGAGGGCGACTCGGCAGAGCAGTTTAGCACCAAATGGGGATTTCTCAAGCACTGCGGCGTCGGGATTCGGACTAGCGTCGGGATCAATTTCCTCCTCGATGTCCTCTATTGGACCGCTAAGATCCGGGTCGACGGCCGTGATGATCGGGACGAACGAAAAGTCCCGGATATCTACTCGGCGATTCAGGCCAAAATTCTCGCACTGGAATCCACAGGTCGACGGTCAGCAATGATAAAGATTTGGTAAGTAAGGCCTGTCGGGTTGCGTTCCTCTACCTACGCTAACAGTTTGCGCAGGGGGTTTTGCAACGAAAATTGTCTGGTAGCCTCGCCCGGTGATGGTGACGCGAAGGAAATGGACTGGGGCCCGTGCGGCAGCTGTGTGTGGGGGGGCCCCCCCAGGATGATGACGAAGTGCGCAGTCAAACGCACCTACACACAACTATGCGGGGATGACACTGAAAAGCTTGACCTTGTCTCCCGCTTCTTCGAGCAGACTCTGGCGATTCGGGATGCCTCTCTGGGTGACATCCTGGATGAGCTAGATTACATGCGGGAGCGCGGCCGGAAGGACTTTGATCTGATTTCCGGTTGTTATCGATACTTGAGCAATATTGCGATACCCACGCAAGAGATAAGGCAGGTCAACCCCCCTGGCACTATTTCCCGCGTTTAGGATTCCACTGTCTAACAATAATTCAGGCTCGCGTTCGAATCCAAGCCCCTCATCTTCGCCCCGCAAGGCAGCTGTCAAGGCTGGTACAAGACGGGCCAGTGCCTGTGGTCTAGCACTGCCGACATCCAGGGCAAAGTCACGCTGAATGACCACTACGAAGACCTGAAGGATTTCTTCCTCCAAGTTCTGGGCGTAAAGACGCTCACCGCCCAGATGGCGTACGACGACCTAAAGCAGACGAGCCCAGACGCCCCGGTCCCGCGGGTGAAGAACACGATCGAGTCTTTCAGCTCGCTTCTTCGGGTAGAGCCAAGCGGACACCTGGACCCCAAAAAGCTGCTTCAGGCCGCATTCCTGCCCGTCAGGTATCCGGACGGATCGGTTGTGCTCAGGTCTGCAGATGTGGACTTTGCCATTGTTGATCGCGAACACTGGGGTGAGCTGTTCCAGGGCGGCGTCAAGCTCCTGGACTACAGCCTGGAGGACGTGCGCCGTTTGGCCCCGTTCTTCCGGTGGGCCGGCCTCGGAGATCGATTTCTCTCCCGATGCGCGAGGGAGATGACGTCCGTGTCGAGCGAGGTTACACGGCCGATCAAGATGCGGAGCCGGAGACTCAAGTCGAAAGCCCATGCTATCCTCCGGTGAGTAGCCAGTAACCGAAACCATGTTATAACCAGGAGAGAGACGTCACATATTAACAAACGCGGCTTCTGCAGTATTGCTGCCACGTTCGACAGCCCCAGGTACCGAGCCGACAAGAACGGGCTATATCAGCTGCTGCGGACCTCGGAAGTGCTCGAGACGGACGGGATCTCAACGGTGCTCTCGGTCTCTCAGGATGGGCACTCTACTGAGGTAGAGCTAGCCTCGGGCGACGTGCACATCGACGAGACCGACGAGACCCCCTCAGCGCTTAGAATCTTCGTCCCTTCGAACAGGAGCAGGCAGGAGATTTGCTACCACCTGTCCCTGCCGAAGAGTCTCGCCGCCTGGCTCATGGCGGGTCCCACGGCCCAGATCCAAGACGCAGTCGAGGATGCGGCAGTGACGGCGCTTACTGCGATATTGAATGCGCCCCCGGCCGAGGACGTCATGAACTCCATTCTTGACGGCTTTGGCATCGTACAGGTGCCGCTGCCGAGAGAGGCCGAGACCGATGACGATGACGAGGCCGACACGGAAAGCGAGGCAGAGGTGGAGGATGCGACGGAAGAGGGTGGAAGTCCCGCAGCCGATTCGAGGCAGCTGGTTACTCCGGACGGGCCATCTGGTGACTCGGGCGGTGACGGTGGCGGCGGTCCCTCAATAACCATCTCCACGACCGCGGCATCATCTCGACTGGCCCGCCAGGATCCACCAGCGCTACGAACCGTGGTCACGGGGCCCCCACCCGCGCCGCTCCCCTCCGGCGAGGACAGGGAGTACGTCAGGATCCTGGACGGGGTCCTGAAGGCGGCGAGGATGGCCAGCTTTCCGTCGAAGGGAGTCTTCTCCATGGCGGCTCTCCGGGCGGCTCTACCTGCGATCAACCACGCGACCGGGTTCGACAGCTTTGACGGGTTCGACGGGCGGGAAGGGGTCGGGAGCCGGTTCCGGTCAAGCACCAAGCTCGAGCGCGACAAGAAGATTGGCGCTGCCGGGGAGCTATACGTGAGTTTTTTTTCCTACCTTTTTCCCTTTGTCACCGGCCCTACTGGCCATCCACCAGAGAGATAAGAATTTCCTCTGGAGAGGACCGGACTGACAAACGCAACCCAACAACCACACCAGGTCTTTGAGCTTCTCTCCCGGTTGGAGCCCGCTTTGAGCGGCTGGGGCCGGCGCAATTGGCAGAGCAGCATCCGCAAGTACGCCGCCCAGCACCCGGATTACGCGGACATGGCACCCTGGAACGGCGCCGAAACGGCAGACATCACATATTCGGACACCCAGGGCGGCCTGACGGCCCTCCTCGCGGACCGCGGCTACCTCGACGGTGATCTCTGGCGTGGCGCACAGCCGACGTATTTCATCGAGGTGAAGTCGACGACGGGGCCGTGTGGCGTCCCCTTTTATGTGAGCAAGGGGCAGTACCAGATGGTAAGCAACAAGATATTTACCTTTCTATTTTATGGCTTCTAGACTGCAAGCTGACACCATCTCCCTCCAGATGAGAGATGCTCACGCAAGGGCGGACCGTAGCGTGGTGTACATGATCGCCCGCGTCTTCGAAGTCGGGGGAAACCAGACGGCGATGCGCGTATACGTTGATCCCGAGCAGCTACGGCTGGACAACTCGCTGGCTTTCACGGCGGAGACGTGGTCCGTGGCCCCTGGGCCATCTGCGTGATGGGACGGCGATTGGCGCTTTGGGAATTTACTGCCTACCTATGGCTTTTTATTTTTTTTTTAACCGCACCTGGATCATGTCGTACTCTGGTTTTCTGCGTTGTCTTAACCTTGGCCTATTCTCGTTTACTCATCGCTTTTATCTGCCCTGCGAACCGTTTTGTTTTCCCTGTTCCTGCGTTTTGCTGCTGCTGCGCCAACCGCATTCCGACCCGTGCCGTGCCCTGCGCTCCCTGCGGCAGCGCCGACAGCAAGAAGCAGCAAGCGATGATCGGAACAAAAGCTATAAGTAGGCGAGACCGAAACGAGAAGCACCACGTTTGGGCCTCTATTCGACGTCCCTCGCCGCCCGCGACAAAGCGGTATAGCCTGGACAAAAGCCTGCCTGTAAGCTAGCAAAGAAAGAAATTAGCGAGGTGGTGCAGGACGCGCTGCAGACGGTGTCCAGAACCTTCAACTCGGACCCGAACCGGGGAGTCGTCCTTTTTTTCAGTACCAAGCACGGCCGGCTCCGGGACGCGATCACGACAGCGCGTATCAGCCGAGCAGTGAGAGGAATCGGCGGCGGCCGAAATATCCGGCTACCGGGTCGCTTCAGGGACGGTGCTGGTGCTGCTCTTTGTCGACGAGAACATGGTCGACTGCTACGTGGCCAGCATACCAGCGTACACGGACGCCTTCCCCGTCTGGACTACTGATTCCAACGGCATGCTGCAACTCGCGGTGTGGACGGCCCTGAGCACCGAAGGGCTGGGGGCAAACCTGCAGCACTGCCGGCCTCTCGGTGACAACGGCCCCGTGCTGGAAGCCTGGGGCGGGCGGCCCGGTTAGGAGGTGATGGCGGAGCTCGTGTTTGTAGGCGCGTTGGGGATCCGCCGCTGCCCAAGGGCAAGGTTCCGATGGAAAAGCTCGGCGTGTAGGGGGATGTCCAGGTCCAGGCGCTTTGAGCTGGTTGCGGGAGTTTGGTATGTAGTTCCCGTCGATTTCGCGGCGAGTGTGCAGGTCGCATTCTGGTATATACGTGTGTATCATATCGTACCCTATTACTGTTACAGCAGCATGATTGTCTATTCATAACGCGTCCATCTTCGTTTCCGATGATGGCCTTCATTTCCACCCATGTCCCTGCAGCATAAACGCCTCAATATAGCGTAAAAAGTAACTAGTGGCTTGTCAAGGCCCGACACGCTCGTCCGCGGCGTCATCTTCAAATCCTCTGGCAATGGCCTCGGGGAACTAGAACCATTAGCCTCCCCCGGATCCGGTTTCCGGCCCTGCAGTCGCGCAAGTC